>JBBDHG010000095.1:13162500-13720000 GCA_037951165.1 Lophius americanus | reverse complement strand
TGTAACCAGGTAATGTATCAAAAATTTTAAAAGTTTTAACGTCACCTCTTTTAAGTTCCTGAAGAGCAGATCATTATTCTTGTCCAAAAATCCTGAGTAGAAAAAGATATACATTTTTTAAAAATGCACTGATTTATCATAAATTTATCTTTCTATGATCATTTAATGTTTTGGTTGGGGACAACAAACTTACACACAAGGGAAGATGCTTCCACTTCAAATCACCGTGGCTTTTTTTTTTATCAGCAATTTCTTTTTCTAAATTTTGGATTTGTCAGTCTTTAGTTTCACAGCAAATAGATAGACTTCCTAATTTTCCAGTTCATTTCTTCTCAAAGTAAAACTTATTAAACTTAAATATGCCATATACACATATGATGTCAAGCTAAAAGGATGCGGCTTAATTTAACACTACCAGGTAAAACATGGAATTACACTGCAGAAGTAGTTGGTACAAGCAATAAGAGAACAATATAATATGGAAATTGTAAAATCACATTGTTATTGTGTTGGGGTAGTTGGAAAAAAAAATAGTAATTGGATAATTGGATGTTTCTGTTTAAATAGTGAAAAGCAACAAATTTTGCTCGCCTGTGTCTAACCCTAGGCCTGTCTCCCCCTATCTTGCACACAAAAAGTAAAAACCAATGGACAGGATTCAAGGAACTTTTGTAATTTTGAGGAGATGAAAGACACACTATTCCCTTTAATATTAATTCAAAAGCAAGGAAACTCAACTATCTGAAACTCTGATCTAACAACATGAGATGGCTAATATATCAGATATTATTTAATTCTTACAGAACTCTGTTTAGGTGCTTAGTGTAAGCAACATACAAATAAGACTTATGATTTGTATTTCCACATTCAAATACTAAAATATTTTTTTTATCTCATGAAGAAAATAGGCTTTAATGACTCATTCATGTCTTTGGTAAATGTAATGCACCTTTGGATAAGCATGTTGGTTGATTAAGTACGTATTTTCATGAATCAGAACAAGACAGTTCTGCTGATGTTACTAAAACTGTAGAACTAGCTTGTACTCCGAAAACATTACATTTTGGATTATCAGAGCTTTTTCTATACACACATATCTAAATACAACCATTTATATAAAAAAAAGTTATAGAATTCCTTTCTAAGAGGGAGAATGTACAAAATCAGCTTGTTTTGAAGATGTGATCTATAGAGCAAATTGTACTAGTGGTGGAAATAGTTTTGCTTGTCTGATCTCAACTTAAAATTCTCCACAACACCAGACAATCAAGACCTCGAGGTCACATAGGCCTTAATTACTGCGACACACAGACACATAGACACACACACCGTTGACATTGTAGTTGACCTCTCCAGCGTAGTGCAGCAGCCTGAATTCATCACGGCCCATTATCTTTCGGGTCTTTGCATCAGCCAGCTTGTGCCTGCAGGGGATCACACACAGCATGGATTTACGATCAAGATGACTGGGCGCATAATTTATACCTAAGGTACTGATATAGGACTTTTGTTTTTTCTTTAGGTACATTTGTGACAGTGCAGTATCTACACAGGCAAGCAGGACTCAAACTAACGTGATAAAGTGTGGATGTCCTCCAACAGTGTCCTCCAATTTCTCTAGGAACGTGAAATCACTGGCGTCTCCAGGCCTCAGACACTCCTCATCCTGGATTATGACAAAAAAGCAGATGTCATTGTATTAAAAAAATTTGGCTTCCAATTACTTTTATCCAGTATATGTTGTAGTTTATGTGTGCAGCTGCGTAAAAATTCAATGACGTCAATACTTTCTCGTTGATTGCTCCATGAGGGGGCATTAATAGACACACTGGATGATATTATTATTATCCTTTCATGTCTTTGTGATTAATATTGAGAGGGTCAGCTTATTTTATGTACCCATCAGCGACTCTTAATCTGTATAATCTTTGTGCATACTTTTGCCTTATGTGTCCAAAAATAGTGGAAAATGATAAATTGTGATATTAGGAGGATTATGCTCAAAAAAGCGACTTCTGGGTGCCACAATGAGAACAGGATACCAGTATTTCCTTAAACATTCTACTTTATTTGACATCTTATCTTGCAAAAAGCTTTTTGTCTGTTCAACAGATTTATTAAGTTAACTCCCTTTTGAAATAAAATTCTTGGGTCAATAATCTGTCGCAGAGAACGTGCAGTCTTCTCACCAGAATGGAGATGATGCCTTTAAACTTTTCCTCCACCAGGTCACAGATGATCTTGTTATTGAAGTACTGCACAGGCTCCCACTGCAAGACACAAACCTTACTGAGGCAGGATAATGTGAACCCCATCATGGGTATTAATTGGCGTCCACTGGTATAATGAAAAAAAAAATACTCCGAACTAAACAACCTTTTGGTCATAAATCTTGTTCAGTTTATCAATCTAGCCCTTATACAATTAAAACTGTTCTGGGTTATTAACTCGTGTTCTTTTGTGTGTTTGTTTTTAAGCAAGATTACATAAAAATCACTGGACGGATTTTATTACATTTTACAGAGGTAGGTTTTGGCATTTCCAAGAGGTGATTCAATTTTGGTTACTTTATATGTTGTGCAGAATTGAAAATAACCTAAATACTATGCAGTTCAGTGACATCACAATGTGGTTATTCCTGCCTTTGTTCCTTTGCAGGTGGAGCTGGGGGCTCAGAGGGCTGAGCAGAGATGCTGAATTGGGAGGCGCAGGAAGTACCTTAGACATTAATGGAGAAATCTACATGCATTTTTCCTTAACAAGGGGGCTGTTGTGCCTTTGTGGAGATTGTGCTCTCTCAGTGCTTTTCCTAGTTTGCTGTGAGTTCAATCCTCTCCAGAATACAAGAAATCCTGGCAGATGGATTTCTTTTATTCTGGACCACTAGCATGTGGATGCATAAGAACACAGAGCTCAATGGACTCAGTTCCTAAGTGTTGATGGTTACGTTGGGTTATGTAAGCAATTACAGCCAGAACATTTCTACTGAGATGACCTCAAAGGACCAGATGTCAGATGACAAGTTGCTATTTGAGAGGCGACTCCTAGTTTCTCACAACCTGCTTTCTGATCAGCGTATTTATATAAGACTGAACTCAAACTCCCTTGTTCCAAAGCAAGAAAAAAACAAAGCCTCCAAATGGGAGGTAAAGTAACAAAAGGGCTCTTGACATTCAAGCAGTTCTCAACATTGTTTATACATTTTATCTCCTCAATAGGTATTATTTAATATGTGAATAATAAAATATTTTTATAATAACAATAAATTTCACTTATATAGCGCCTTTCAATGAACCCAGGGACGCTTAACAAAGATGGTAGTCAAAAACATACTAATAGATAAACATTAAAAGGAGGGATGTGTAGGGGGACATTGAGATCGTAAGACTTTAAGAACAGGTGGTGCTTGAGAAGTGTTTTGAAAATGTCGCAGAATTCCAGATTTCGGGGGGTTCCAGACGCTGGGAACTGCAACGCTGAAGGCTCAGTCATCGAATATTCGCAGCTTGGTGTACCCCCCATAAATACTAACAATAACGGAGTTTAAAGTATTAATCAAAAATAGGGCAGGATCTGCAACAATTTGTGCACTAATTATTAATAATTGAGTATAAAAAAAGCCTCTAATAAACAAAATTGTGACAAATGCAGCCATAACTTCGGAGCTGTTTGTGAAGTTCACTTGGAAGAGAGAGGTGAGATGAGAAAAAATAATATAAGGTGTAAAAATCAAAACAGCATAATAAAAGTGCACAGACAAATAGGGAGGAAGTAACTAAAACACATCTAATTAGTGAATGAGGATCCAAAAGAAAGTAATACATTCATCATATCCAGTAGAAAATCTAGAATATTTCATAGCGACTATGAGGGGTAAGGGGGGGACACAGTGGCACCGAGTGAGTAAAGAATGAGGTCTGACCGTAATGCCCTCGGCCTCGTACTCCTCTTGCTCAGACTTGAGAGTTAGCTCAATGAAGAGCTGTTGCAGTTTCTCATTACAGTAGTTGATACAGAACTGCTCAAAGCTGCAACACACAACCAAGAAACACAACAACTGAATGAAGAAAACAAGGTCAATATTCTCAAATGTGTTCCAGCAATGGTTTCATTTTTATCAATACTTAACACAGATTTAAGCAATGTGATATATTTTACCATGTGAATTACCTCTCACATAGATTATGTTCAATTATAGCTAGCACATAGTGTAACTCAGGCAAAAATGTAAATCAGAGGACATCAAATACATGCTTTGAGGAGAGACTTAAGGCATTTTTGGAACAAGATCTATAAATACTTATAAGAAACTATAGCTTCCCAACATTGTAAAAATATCCGTTATATATATTTCAATACATAAAAACACATACATTTTAAATAAAAAGTTGATAAAGCTCCATTTGAATCTGTCTTGTGTGAAAAATAATAACTGTAAAATAGAAATAAAAATAATAAAAATAAAAAATAAAAATAGTTCTATCAAACAAAATATAATGCAAACAAAAAATTTCTGGCTGGTGACAACTCAGTAAAGTTTTCAATATGTATATTAAATCAAGTAAGCAAACCATTAAAGTGTTCCACTTGTGTTAAGCAGATGTAGATAGACATGTTTTGGATAATTGACCTTACATGACATAACGTTGCATGTCTTTTAATGTGACTGTTGTCATCGTTTATGCTTAAACAGTAAATCAAACAGCCCTATTAGAATAATTACAAATGCAATTACAACAACCATTATTATAAACAAATACTAATATTAGGAAAAAATATGATTACGAGCTTGAAATCAATGCATCTGCAAAAAAAACAAACATAAAGGAGTGAAAATTGTTAAATTGAACCCCATACAAATATTATAAAATATTTAAAGGCAAATTACGAATTTTTACAGATTATGGAAAATGGGACATTTGAAATAAGTTAAATTGTATAGCGGGGTAAGCGGAACAGTTCTTCTTTGATAAGTTAAGATGGATATGAAGATCCTTAGCAAAGAAACTAGTCTAGCAGAATGACCACAGCATGTACAAATATTTAACACTGTACCTGTTGTTCTGAAAGACCTCAAAACCGTAGATGTCCAACAGGCCAATGACGGAGTAGTTCTTGTAGGACTCATCCTGTTAGGGAATCACAACAAACTCATGACTACATCTATCTGAATAAAAACTCTGGAATACAGAAATCATTAAAATAAAAGTTTTGAAGATTAAGAATTGAAAAGTGAAAAAAAATGTTCTCCTGCATTGACTGATTTTCAATAACCTCATGCTGAAAATATAAACTTTTGAGAATTTTATTAATATGTTCTGAGTGTTTGGATCTATCACTGGTTTGTAAAACGTGAAGATTCCCTAAGCAAGAACAAGATATTATTGATGTTACTTTATCCTGTATTGGGCTCTGCACTGAAATTTATAATAATATGTGCAATTATTTGGGAATCGCAGAATAAGTCATTCAAGGAAAAAAAGTAAAGGTTGAATGTAAGTTTTGGTCACTGGAATTAATCATTTACTTATGTGCAACCATACAAAGGAAAGGTCACGCCTTTGCGTAAGATTGCATGCATGTGTAGCGAGTACCGTGTATGCCAGCGAAGCATTGATCTTGTTAACCAGCCAAGTGAAGGTGCGTCCATACACTGCCTTGGATAAAGCATCTCGAGCTGATGATGCTTGCTCCAAGTTCAGTGGACTCATCAACTGATGAAGAAACAGCCACATTGCAGGTCAAGAACAAAAGAGTAACAGTTCAGCTCTTACACAAGTTATAATATAATTACAATGGATATGACCAAACATTACACAGATAGGAAAGCTTTGTATACAAATGCTTATCACATAGTTGTGCAACAATGAGAGTGTATATTCCAACCCACCTCCTCTCCCTTAGCAATTATCTTCTTGTGTGTGAGTGCCTCTGTTAGAACGTTCCCATTCACTCCTAACAACTGGAAAAGCATGACCACATTATCATTAATTACAAAAACAATAATACACATATATATTTGTACATATAAATATATATAGTTGTACATATAAATATATATATATATATACACACACACACATAAATATATACATACACACACAAATATATACATACATGTAAATATATATATATATATACACATACATATAACATAATATTAAGTTATAAGTAATAATAATTAATTTATTATTATGACTGCTTCATAATAATAAGTTATTATAAAGACGCATTCTTCATAAATACCTTTGATATTATTACTTAGAGGCAATTTGAGATATTTAATAAATACAGGCCCATGCTTTCAAAAAATCACATCACTCCTGGCGTGCAGAGATTCTTTGGGAACCCAGTTGTTGCACCATCTTACCCTGGCAAGGTATTTAATCTGTGTGTCAGAAGTGATGCAAGCATTTCCTTCTTCCTCGCCATACTGCACGTTCCCTAGGTGGAGCACACTGGCGATTATGTTCAACAGCTCCTACGCAGAGAAAACAACGAGAGGAAGGGGAAAGGAAAATGAGGAAAAGGATGAACTAAATGAGAAGGGATAGAAATATGAAGAATAGATAGTAGAGCATTAGGAGAGATGAGGGCACTGAACAAGGAGAGAACAAAAGTGCAAAGAACCTCCGAGATCAGTTTATACAGTCCTGAAGTTACAGTCAAGGCTACCTGTCGAGGAGACCCTGCAGAGGTAAATTTGAGTAAATTAGTCTAACAATTCATACCGACACCTGCTTTTTATAAGCAGTCTGAGATTTAAAAAAAACTCTGGAAGCCAGCCTTGACCGATTTAGAGAAGGGACATCTCCCACAATAAACATAAATATGTTCTCACAATTTTATAACAGCTACACGCACTTACAAACATTCACAGTTTAATTCTGGTACATCAGACATAAACCTCACTGTTCGAAATTAATAGCTTGCAAAAATGTAGGGAAAAGACGTCAGAACATCCACGTGCTGTCCACGAAAAGTTAAAACAAAATGAAAATTCAGTCTTTATGTAGCTGTTTCCTTGCCGATCAAAATTCAGAATGATTTATAAGCCAATTAAATATTTCTGGAACACCACAGCAAAGCAACATTGCAGGACTGTCCAAAACAACTATGGAGATGTATTTTTTTTTGTTCACACCATCTGAAAAGGATGTACAGGTTCAAGCTTGCGCACCTTAATCAGACAGGGAGCACACTTCATCTTGAGATTAATGTACAGACGTCCGCCTAATCAGTAACCATCAGAAGATGGTATATCCCCACGGTTCTACACATTAGTTAGAGTTCTGTTAACCTCAGTAAGTGATAATACAATGCAATGCAATATACTAAAAATTATAAATAGCAAGGGTCTCCACTTCATTACAAAGTTGATTTGTATACAACACATTTTTGTTAAAATAAATTGCTCAAAAAAAAAAGAAAAAAAAAGAAGGGGGACACTTTAATCATAAATCAGATTTTGAGGAACAAAATGCAGTAGGAGCAGTTAACATGAACTGGTATATTCTAAAACGCAGAAAATCTGAGTGAAAATTTTCAATTAGAGGCTGATCGAATTTACATGAATTTCATTACGACAGCTCAAACTGTAATTCAGTAGAATGTATGGCACCTACGTGTCTGTATGCACCCCTGACAACGTTTCAGTATGTTCATGATGTGATGGTGGATGGTGACCTGGGGGATATCCTCCCAGACATGGATCAGGGCATCAGTGAGTTCTGGACAATCTGTGGCGAGACTTGGTGGTATTGAATGCACAATGCATTCAGGTTCTCAATAGATTCAGGTCTGGGGAATGTGAAGGCCAGTGAATAGTATCAATGCCTTCAACATTCAGGAACTGCCAACACAATCTGGCTACATGAGACAGGGTATTTTCCAGGACCAGGAAGACCCCAAGGTCCACTTCACCATTGTAGGTTCTGACAATGTGTCGGAGGATATCATCCTGGTATTTAACAGCAGTCAGGGTGCCATTGGCCCAGGTGTTTACAACCCTCCAAGGATATGCCTTCCCATACCATCATTGGCACGCCACCGAACCAGTCCTGCTGGATGATGTTGCAGGCAACATTATGTAAGCCATGGCAGACTCTTACACGTCTGTCACATGTGACGAGTTTCAACTTGCTCTCATCTGATAAAAGAATGTTCTGACAATGTGGAACATGCTCATCTGGTCTTCTCTGACGAACGGCAATCAAGCTGCACGGTGCTGGAATGTGAGCGCAGGTCCCGCGAGAGAATTTCAGGTCCTCATTTCACCCTTAAGGAGTCTGTTTCTATCAGTTTGGTCAAAAAAATGTACTCATGTAGCCCACTGAAGGTAATTTTGTAAAGGAGGAAATACTAATCCTGCTGCTGGGTTGTTGTTGTTCTGCAACCAATCTCTTTATCCCTCCTCCACGCTCTTCAGATTGTGCTGGGACACACAGCAAACTTTCTTGCGACGGCACGTATGGATGTGCTATCATGGAGGAACTGGATACCTGTTCAACCTGAATAGGCTAATTTACGCTTCAAGTACTGACAAGGACACTAGCAAAATGCAAAACTAGAGAAAAATTTGTCGAAAAGGATGAGAAGAGAACAAAGGTCTGTAGCCACCACCACCTGCAAAACCACTCCCTTTTTGGGGAGTTGTCTTGCTGGTGCATCTCCTGTTCACCAGTAACTTTAATTTACAACAAAGCAGTAATCAATAATACTTCCTAATTTGATTTTTCTTTTTGAGCAGTGTATATTGTATTTTTTTTTAATTGTGCTACAAGATGAAGTGAGTACAGATGGATAAATAGCTAAATTCCCCCAATATATACCTTGGTTTCCAGGGATTGGGATAATACTTTGTGTTTTACCCCGTTTAATGATCAAGAGGTGTTTTGTGGACTATAAGAGACTGTTTCCCACAAATGCTGCAACATTTTGAGTGCCAAAACCAAAAAAGACATTAAAAATAGTATTTCTTCTTCATTTATCACTTTGTTATACACAGTACATACATACAGGACAACATTTTGAATTGTATTCCCATCCCTGAGGGAACCGTGGACAGCTGTGAAGCGCCCGGCGAGCTGGGATTAGAGTCTTCTCAAGGTCCTGCGGTACATAGCATTAAGGGCCGCGATTGAACCCTGATCTCCTAATTGTGGGACGATTGCTCTCCCACTGAGCTAAAGCCATCCAATCGGAGTTCAGATTAACGGACTGGTCAAACCTTACAGTGCAGTCACATCCACATCCATTAGGCACTATGCACACAAATTGGACTTGGGTCATTACCTCCACCTCATCCTCATTGAAGCCAATCACAGCCAAGGCTTTTCTAACGACCTTCCAGTCATTGCGATCATTGATGGAGCTCACTTTAGGACAATTACCCTGCAGAAAACACAAAGAGAACTAAATCACCTAGCTGCTTATATTTATTATCCATTTCAGCTTCTTCTGAACATGTGTTGAGCAAAATTCCTAAATAGCTCACATGCCAATAGATGTTCACATGTGAAGTAATCGCCTTTTTAGATGTGTTGTTAACCCATACACAAAAATATATAAGATGTTTTTGATCAGTAACTGTTTGAGAGTGTATGTGAGTTTCTTCAATAGGGGTAAGGTTCTGCTAGCGCCCTAAGGCAGGGTTGCCCCTTGAGGAAAGCTTTTCTTTCTGCCCTCTGAGTCCCTGACTAAAAGCTTATTAACCAGAACTCCCACAAGAACATGCACACACTACAGACCGATGACAAATGACAAGATAGAGTGAGCCAACATGCATGAGTGGAAGAAGTTTTTGCAGCATTACTGGTTTTCATTCTTCTTCAGAGTTAGGGTGTGGCGGGATAATAACTTTATTGAGAATTAGCTATGAGTATTGCCATTATTGCAGATTTCAAACACTGCGTATACAGTATCCCCTATAGTGATTTAAATACAACACACCTGGGAGACTCTGCAACTGTTGTCATGGAGAAGAGGTCAGTCGGAATCAGTGATGGAGAACATGAATCACGTTTATATGTACACAGGCTTATACCATCAACATTTATACAAATAGACAGATCTTCACAAAGAAAGTTTAATTTCAATGCATGCTGTGAAAGTATTCCAACTCAGATCTGGGATGTTTTTTATGTAAAAATAAACCCTAAATAACCCTAACCCTTAAAACGAATGTCCTATAAAACAGTTCGCCCTTGTCACAAATCCATTGGATTCTTACTTTGACCAGGTACTGGTACTGCTGAGGGTTCCTCTCCAGGCCCAGGCGTCTCAGCATGTCTTCCTCCCCTCCCTCAATCAGCTGATAGAAAATGTGGAAGTTTCTCTCCCCATGGTTCTGGTGTACCACACGGGACTTCTCCAACAGGTAGTTGATGATGTGGCCTCCAACCGGGGCGCCCTGTCGACGCAATAAAGGCGTGGGGGGGGGGGGGTTGGTTGGTTGGTGATTGGTTGTGGAGGACAGGATAAGGCTGGGGTACTGAGATAAGTTGTAGGTTTGATATGACATGCACTTCATTTCAAAGTCCGTAGCATATTTCATATGCCAACAAAAACATTATACAGGAAACAGAAGGGATTTCATCAATAATACTACATTAAATTAATTCAAAAACGGGGTGAGAAATTATATTTACACTGTTAAAATAGAATCATAAGGAAATATTGAAAGACATGAATATGGCAATATATGGTCCTGTGATACAGCATAAAAACGTATGCCTTACTAATCAATAGCTGGAAAAAGAAACATGATTTCCTAACTGGCACGTTCTGCTGTGGTGACCCCGAAAGGGAACAGCGGAAAGACGAAGAAGATTCATTAAATAAGATTTTAAGAAATACTAATATATATGACCTTGCTTACAGTATTTCAGTAGACCGAACCGTAATCTTTGAATTATCACGCATATCATAGCACCAGATAATTTCCAATAAGAAGCTCTACTGTTAGGTTTATCATGTGAAACAAAAGAGAATTAAAAAAAAATTTTTTTGTGGAGTTCAGTATGTTTAGGTAGTAAATTTGAATTCTGAAGGAAAATTTGGACAGTTTTTAGGGGCTGACAGTTTGATCCTACTCACCTTGAAGTCAAACTGAATGTCCATGTACTTTCCAAAGCGACTTGAGTTGTCATTACGCAGTGTCTTTGCATTACCAAAAGCCTGAGGTGGGGATAGAGTCCAATAAAGTTAGTGGAGAAAGGGAAGGAGTAATAATTGACAAAGTGGGAGATAGAGGGATAACAGTGATAAGAAAAAAGACAATGAAGACGGGAATGCAGCTGAGGAGGTAGCAATAAAACAAGGCATAGAACATGTGCGTTGAAAGACTCAGGAGTGCTTGTCTAGGACAGTAGCATATAGTACACACATCTGGAGAGCATCTGGCTGAAACATGCCAGAAAACAAAACCTCAGTCAACTCTAAACATCTCTCCATCTCCCTCAGCCTCAAAAACACTTAAACAGTCATTACTTTATTCTCTTGTAAGGCAAACATTTCCCCCAAACAGCCAATGTGTATCAAATACATGTCAATACAACACCGTGGGCTTTTGAAAGCAGAGTAATATGTATCGGAATTTATTTTAATATAGGTGGTTGGGGAATTGAAAGAAAATTCAGTAACCATTATAGACCACAGGCAGGAATCAATTAATGAAGTGCTAAGCTCACCTCCAGCACAGGGTTAGACTGCAGCAGGCGGTCTTTGACAGTCTGCACCTGCTCACTGGCTGGGCAGGTAATGGCATAATACTGCAGGATCTTCTTTGATGCCTCTGTCTTCCCAGCACCGCTCTCCCCTGAGATGAGAATGCATTGGTCTTTCCTCTCGGTCCTAAGGGAACGGTAGGAGTTGTCTGCCACGGCATAGCTGGTGGAGAGGAGGGAGAATTGCGATGAGACGGATGTGTAAGAAAAATGTGGAAACAGGTAGAAAACAGGAAGAAAATATAAGTGCCATAGAGGAAAGCAATACATATAGATTCCAGGTTCCTTTCACATAGAGAAAGTCTTGTAAACATGAACCTGATTAATAGAGGTTTCAAATTTCAATAATTAATCCGCATTAAAACTGTGGAAGGAAATACATTGAACATGTTTTAAAAATATACAAATAATAATAATAATTAAAATTTAACTTACGAATAAAGCATACTAAGATCAATACTTTTTTTCTTTAATGTTTTGCATTAAAAAAAAGAGTTAACATATTCAGTATGGGTAAGAGTAATTTACATTTGCAGCTTTAATCAAAATCTCCTGAAATACAAATTCAAATAATTTAAGTTATTGGTGGGCCCGTAGTGTTGTGTAATGTATGGAATGTGAAAAAATCCATTTTTAGTCTAGTTGAGTGTTATCTATGCTAAGGTGGGGGACCAAGGCACTTCAATGTATAAGTTTTAAGAACTTGGTCAAGGTTTGTTCATTTGTGGTGTGTATTTACAGTTTCATTGGGTGAATTTTCAGTCACAGATAGACACTCAGGCTGAGATCAAGTTGTGAAGCTTGAAATCCTTTTGCATTTCAGCTTCTTTCACATTTTAATATACATGTGTAAAAAACATTAGCTCAATTTAACATTTATACGACACAAAGCAGGATTTTTGTCTTCTTCTTCTGTTCTGGCTACTTGATAAAAGTAATACCAATGTTCACTTTTTAGCTATAGGAACAACATTGTCTAAGCAAGTCATCTACCATTGGAACTAAAGTGAAGTAGAAGTCAAAACAGATTGTCTAATGCAACTGGAAGCAATGCTGCTGAAAGCAGGAGCTAATTTAGTAAATATGGAGGGTTCAAAGCCAAAATAATGAGCTGAATGACAATACAAAGCTCTGTGGCATTGAGGTATACTGCAGAGTTGGGTGATTTTTCGGTACAGTCCTCTCCATAAGCCAACATAGCATTGCACATAGTCAATTATTATTATTATTAAAGTATTATTCTTTGACAGTTTCTTTTCAAGTAATTATATTAATGAGTAGAGATCTGTCAAAAGCCAATTAATTAAGAAAACATATACACCGATCAGCCAAAATATCAGAACCAGTTCCGCCTTCTAATGTTTTGCCTATGTTTTTTTTTTGTTTGTTGATATAATAAACTTGAAGTTAAACCCTCGTGGTATGGTAAACATAAGGCACAAAAGGTAAACATAAGGTCTATAAACATAAGGTTCACCCTAAACATCATTGATTTGAAAGAAAAGGTAAATTAGAAATAGTATTGTAACAAAGAGAAAATCATTCTTCAATAATGGTGATGTTGTTTACTTTAAACAATAGTATGTTAGAATCTGTTGGAAAATGTCCATCTGAATGTAACCTATGATGGCATCTTATAGTGTGTTAAAATGGAAAGACACTGGACTACTGGATGAATCATTAAGTCCAGAGTGGAACAGCCTGGAACAGCCTGTTTAGTTACTTTATCATTTGTCAGTCCTGCTGCCGCTATGAGCACTGCCATGTTGTCTCTGTTTGACACATATTTGACACAAGACAAATAGCTAAACAAAACAACTAACCTGACTTTCATTGACTCATATGTAATGTTTATTTAATTTATAACACATGTTTATATAGTGTTTGGGAGTGTTACAGGGTTGGGCTGAGTGCAGGTCAGGTTCTGGACAGAGAACCAGGTCAGTGTCTCCTCTCTTGCCTGGTACCATCATTCATACACTTACTTTTTTTTCTCTTCTCTCTCTCTCTCCTGTTTTCTTAAGTAATTAATAAGTAATTCTTCTCTCACTCCACCTCTTCTAGCCAAATAACATATTTCTTTCCGCTAAGAATAAGATAAAAACCTTTGGCACAATGCTTAAGTGAAGTGAAGTAGGAAGAGGAAAAAAACAATGGTTAGAGCAGAGAGAGCTAGTGAAAGATTCTGAAATATTTCGATGATGACACTTCAAGTGATCCAAAATATACTTGATTGTTTCATTGGTCAGTGGGGTGAGGGAGGATTCAACAAGGGATTGCCTCAAAATTCCCAAGGTAACCTTTTCTTGCCCTGACTATCTTGCAGATAGTGTGACTGACAGAGAGACCTACAGTGTATTACGTAGCTAGCAGACTCTTTGAGGTTGGTGCTTTAGGCAAACTTTCCCAATTACGTTATGGCAACAATCAGAAATTCAGATGTATATGTCCTATGTCTCTTTGGGTAAAAAAACAAAAAAACATTACATTTTTATTTTGTTATGGAGCAAAACAAGTCGAAAGTAAACGTTGTTAACACTGTATGATAAATTTTACAATGTTTCACTTGTAAAAGCAACAAAATGCAATGAATCATTGCTTCCATCTTTCAATCATGTATATAATGCTGCTATCATGACCAGGCATAAAGATGAATTAATTCCCTCTGTGCTTGTGAATAGGAAATAAAAATTCTAGTATAAGTATTAGTTGTTGGAACTAGCTTTTCAGTATTTGATAGCTGTACTGCTCATTAGTCAGTGAGTGCTGGGCTTTTGTACATACATGTGTGGTGAGACTTCATAGAAGTTGACGCCACGGTATCGCTCCATGTGGTTCTTGGTGTAGATCTCGAGGTCTTTGTATGGGTTAACTGACACCAGAACTGAACCGATGTACGTCTGTTGGAAAAATAACATGCAATCACAATATATGATGAGACTCGACTATAGCACTGTGCTGTTGACTACTACACATAGTAGTCCAATTCTTGCAAACATTAACATCTTTCCACTTAATGGCAACTATCGAAGGTAAACTTAATGTTTTTAAGGAGAAAAAAACAGTATAACCCCTAATACAAGATTAAACCACTCCAAAGGTCAAACATTAGATCGTTAAAAGGCACACTTCTCCCCAAAAATGAGGACTACATCATAAGAATTAATGCAGTGCACACTAACACTTACCTTGGTGGCTACAGTGAAGAGTTATATTTTTAGAACAATTATCTTTAGTATATAAGTGGAATGTAGCAGCATTGTTTGTTGTGAAGACACAAAGAAAAGTTGTTGAAAAAACTTTACCCAACCTTAAATGGGATTAGTTCAGTCGTTATCTACATAGTGATGAAAATATGAATGGAAATGTCCTTGTTTTGTCAATTGCTCATTTAAGGAGAGGGTTATGGGTCATTTTGGATGTTTTAACTGTTAATCGCTTGGAAGGAAGGAAATGTCACACCTGTTTCATTGCGCTAAAATCAAGTCTCCAAATCCCTTAATCTGTGGTCTATGTCAATTAATTCGTTAATATAAGTAATTTAAATTCATCATTATTTCGACACATTTATTATACAAATAACATTTTGTCTTCGGATCTGCAATTTGGATTAAGTTAAGAAAATTCAAGAGATTGAAAAATAAAAAAATACAAAAGTTTGATGTCATTTAGAAGCATTGACCCCTACTACCTAGTTAAAACATTCAAATACACATCTGTCACAATTCTTTGAACAGAAGGGAACCTTTACTAAAATGTTTAAGAATATGTGTGCAGGATGAAAACGAACAATGTTATGTTCCAAGTCTTAATTTATAGATATCAGATAAAATTTCTTTACTCTTATTATTGAATATGAAAGGCCCTGAAAATCACACCTCTCACTACATTACTCACATAGATGAGGTTCTCCTTGAAGCGTTTCCTTAAGTTCTCTATGAAGGCTGCCTCACTTGTGTAATTCTCCAGCAGGACGAAGTCCTGAACGCCAACCCGATCTCTGGCTGTCAGGGCCGATTCCATCATAGCACGCACCCCGTCACTAACCACCTACAGCAGTACAAACAGGGAGGGTTAGTAATTTAAATGAGAAACACCTATATGCTGTGGCATAAATTGAATGATGAACACTTAAATCTACACATGCATTATAGGTGGATGATTGTGAAACGCAAACAGTGACTCAGATGACCTGATTAGCAGTCTTAAATTAAATTGTAATGGCAGAGTAGTTGAATAGAGTGGAATAAATGAGAACATTTTGAAATTTTTGGTGAAACAATATCCATCTCAGTGTTTATCTCTGCTCAAAATAGCTTATTACAAACCTGTCAAGGGGGTTATGTATTAAACCATGTCATGTTTTTTGTTGGTTTGTTTGCCGTAGGATTACCCAAAAAGCAGTGGACAGACTTGTTGAGCATTGAGGTATGGGCAAAGAAAGTCACCCTTACAATTTGGTGCTCCATATAGAGAGGTAGATCCAGGATTTTTTTTTTTTTAATTTTAATTAACATTTCAGAAACTTGTCAATGAGTGATGTGTCAAATTATGAAAGAGTTAATTGCTGTAAAGATAATTTGACAACACATAAAAAATAAAGCTCTCAGACTCCCTAACTTTTTTTTAAGCCTAGAAAGTCATGTGTAGGATTGTTGAGTGCAAGTCTCATTGAACATATTCCCATATTTGTTTTTATATTGGCTGTATGTACTAAAAAATTGGGCAAACGTTCCAAGAATGCCAGAGTTATATTTTCGAGTCTGAACATTAATCCAGTGAAAGCTGACAATTGTGTATGTCTCTGTCCAAGATAGTCCTTGTAGGCAACGGTGGCTCAGTTGGTAGAGTTGTTGTCCACTTATCTAAAAGTCAGTGGTCAAATCCCTGGCCACTGCAGTCCACATGTCGAAGTGTCCTTGAGCAAGATACTGAACCCCAAGTTGCTCCCAATGACTGTTCCATTGGTGTGTGAATGATTGCGTGAATGGTTACTGCTCATGATGAGCATGTGGTGCCTTACATGGCAGCCTCTGTGTGAATGTTAGTGTGAATGGGTGAATGCTGACTCACATTTTAAAAAGCGCTTTCAGTAGTCAAGTAGACTAGAAAAGTGCTATATAAGTACAGTCCATTTACCATTCCTTACCATGAAAACAATTGTTTTAATTTTTGGACGAAATAATTGAGTTACGCCTTTTCCTGAACGTTTAAACCACATTAAAACATTTACCAGTGATGAAGCTTCAGAAAGGATAATTAAACTGACCTTGTCATACATATCAACTTCACTGGATGGTCAGCTAGCAACTTGTATTGAAAGTAAATTGAAAGTAATACATGCTGGAAAGTTAGAATTGAACTCTTCAATTGAACTTCAGATGTGAAAAATTCATCAAAATTCATCAATATAAAATGCAGTCATAAGAACTGAACTTGACATAATATTAGGCGTATCATTCTTTTGACAATGCAGGTGGCTCCTTTGTTTTCTGACAATGACAGCAGATGTTGGGTATTTAGTGCATTTATCAAAAAAACTCAAACAAAACATTGCTATCATCCTCAGCAATCATTTGTAGGTTGGATGCTTGAATAAAAAGTCTGCTTTAATTTCAATTAAAAAACTGATATGTGTCATCTCTGGGAGGAACTTATACTTGGATTTGAAACATTACAACAGTTTCAACACGTTTTCAAAAATTTGTATTGTTCAGAACGACATTGACCTTATATTGTTGGATAAAAGCACAATTCAGCACGTGTCATTGGCTCAAATCCAGAAATGTTTGATGTTTACTTTAAATATTAATTCATTAATTCAATATCACTCTGAAATCAATCTTTGTTGAAAGTTCTGTATTTTGTGGGAAACTAAACCAAACAAGCTCTATTCTATCTATCCTCTATAAAGCTCCTTCCCATCCCATAAAGTTTTATCACATTTTCAGTTCCCATCCCCAGCTTTCATCCTAAAATTAAACTCAAACTAGGGCTGAAACATTTAGCTGAATTATTCATAAGTCGATTGTCCGTTATCTGAATGAATGAAGCTTTCTGTCATTTACAGCTTCCAGCTTCTTGAATGGTAGGATTTTTTGTTTATTTTTGTTAAACATGGTTGTGAAAGAAACGCTGTCAGAGGTTAAGAATGTTGAGGGACCAAATGGAGCTTTTTGAAGACTCACTCTAAATTAAATAATGACCTAAGTAATTCTGTAAACTATCAGTTTATTAATCCATAATGAAAATAGTAATTGTAGGCCTATTTAGACCAATGACATGAACCAATAGCCATTCAGGCCTCAATGTCATTCATATACCTACCAAACGAAAATGTAGGGATTGTATCACGGTATATCATTCAGTTTTCTTTAAGAGGCACAAAATAATGTTCAAAGTGACTGTATAATAACTGAATATAAGCCAGAAGATTGAATTAAAACTATCACTTGGGCACAGTTGCATCACACCTAACCAAGGCTCTACACATTGAAAGTAAAACTATCTCACAAATCTAAAAATATACAGCACAAGTGCAGAGTGAAAAGTGAAGTTAAATTGCAACACTCACATGTTTGAAATCTTCGAAGCCCAGGAAGCCGTTTCGTAAAATAGAGGCTTGAGTTCTATGCATAAGACTTTGAATGTCAGCCACATCCATATCTAATCCACTGGTGATGGAGGATAAAAGCAGGGACAGGGACGGACAAAAAACACAAACTACACCAGGTGTTGTTGTTCTGTTAACCAGTACAGTCCTCATCCCTCAAGAGGCCACAAGGAAGGATGGAGAGAGAAAAAAAGAAAACTTAGGGGAGGAGGGAATTTATTAATTAGCACTGGGTGAGATAAGAAGAAAAATTAAGAGGGAAGAGATTATGGATGCCGTAATATGTCTACTCCTGAACCAGTGCTCAATTTAAACCCTATAAAAAAAAGTCAACAGCATTTCCTAAAATTCATCACAACAGAGCCCTCAACAAAAACTGACTATTAAATTACTGCATCAGTTGTTATTTCTCTAAATAAATGATACCACATACTCACATATACATCTAAATCAGATCTATTCAAATGCAGAGCGTGAATGAAGATGTTTAATCTTGGATTTTGAAGAAGAATTTCAGGTTTCCATGGTTCATCTTACAAAGAGAAGCAGGTGTAGACTTTTGTCAATGTTTTGAAGTCCACAGCAGGTAACGGCCTGGTGGCAGCACGCCCTTATAAACTCCACACCTTTAGCAAGCATGTTTGTTGGTGTTTGTTCCATTTATTATCTTTGGTTAATTCTATTTTAACACCCTTTCAAAGTATCTTGGCTAAGAAATAGCCTGTCTAATCTTTATGATCTGAATGACAAATGGATTACCTTTGTTTGAGCATATGCGTTTCTGTGTCCTCACAAGAACATAACAATGTGTGGACTTTTAACGCTTACGACGAGAGGGTTTTCACTTTCAGATTATACACGACACAGAAATACATAACTCCAAGATTAAAGTTACATTAAATGAAATATCACTGAATATTGGCGTTGATTCTTTCTTATTAGCATTCCCTTTTTTTATTTATTAGGGATGCTTTTTTTCCCCTCCATAGTTGCTACAGGTGTTATGGACTAAATGTTGTATCAATATAAACCATACATCAGGATGGGTGATATGTGTAGATAACAACAAACTCAAATCTTAATGGTTAAAGTTACAATTTCAAAACTTTTCATTATATTAAACACTGTTTTAATCAATATTTGTTTTTGGGTTTATTGTTTTCAGCTAACCGATTCACTATGTTGAATACATTATATAATTGCCACTACATCTATTGGATTTCATTGTAAGTAGTAAGTATCCTACTGTGTAATGAATATTTTTCGGGACTGATTCATCTAGTAGTCCAGTTGCGTTACTTCGATCTTATTTAATACCTCAACCAAGGCAGTTATTGGATGAGTTCAATTTCTTTGTTTGACCAAAACTACCCCGAAATATTTCCATGGATCTTGGCAGAGGGGGAAGCATCCGGCCTAATGCCTTTCACTTTAACAAAGTGTACGTGTGAAGCCAATATCCAAAAAATGGATCAAATAACACGACAAAGGTTCTATGGCCTTCACAGTCACTTGACCTAAACCCAGTTGAACATCTTATATACTGATGAGGTGAGTCTACAAGTGTTGACCTTAGAATCCAAAGGAGTTGGAGAGTTTCTGTTTGGAGGAATGGTCTCTTCTCCATGTGTTCTCAGACCTCATCACACAGTACAGAAGGAGACTCAAGGCTGTGGCAAAAGGTTTAACACTATTCATTGTGGCACACCTGTTAGAGTAGTATTAAAATATTTGTTTAATATAATTCCTTTTTTTCACCAAATTTAGTTACTTGAGTTGGAGGTCAGATTTGTGTGAATGATTTGAAATTGAAATTGAAATGAAAAAATCCTCCTGGAAAATTACAATGACGACTTCCTTTCCAATGGAGATGTTACAATTTCTTCTCAATATGCTCTTATTCTTTTTAAAGAGTTCTAATAATAGGGCACCTTACATGATTCTGATAGCCCTATTGATACAAGTCTTAGTAAGATATTTCAAATATATATATACAACAATGTGTGATTTCATATGTCTCACACAGTACTATCCTTGTTTATCTCACCTCTCTTCGCCTTGATCTCTGTACCATTGTTTTGCACACTTCTACAGAAAGTGAAGAAACTACCACTGTGGTGTAGTATGTATGTGCTAGCGTGTGTGCATATTTGTGTGTTCATATTCTTTGTTACAAATCCTTGCACTTCTTACCTGTCAATCAACATATCATCAGTATTTTGATCTCTTCACTTTGAATTTCTGGTAATTAATTTTTTTATATTTATCATCAATAACAAAACCACCTCTTTCTTTTGTCTCAATCCAAACATTCCAATGCTGCTGCAGCTGCAACCACATGACTTTTTCCTGGAAAAGAATTATAAGACAGTGGTTGTATGGACTAAAGGTCAAGGAACTTCTCGGGGAAGCAGTTAAATCACTATTGGGACAAAATAAACTTGTGGAAACACATTAAGATGTCACAATTTATTCATTTATACAAATATTTTAATTTATTATAAAAACTGCCAAACATTATGGTGCCTGGAAGGAAAGAAACCAGTGCTTATTTCTTCACTACTCCCCTACTCCCCTTTTCTACATATTTAATCACTCACTCTTCCTCTCCTTGCTTCATACTCTCTCATTGCGCTATTACTTCCATTGCTTTATAAAGCCACTTTCCCTGTTTAGCTTTCCTGCAAAAAGTGCTGCACAACGCTCCTCCAACCTTAAGAAGGTGCCATCTGCTTAAGTACCTGCCTTCCCAGTTCGGCCATGTTGTCATGTTTTCCAAATAGTGTGCTGAAAGCAAAGTAGCTTGGAGCCAGAGACCTGAGGAGGTACAGCTTCTACTAAGACCTCATTCTACACTCCTCAATAACTGTAGGTAACAAAAACAAAAGTCTAAAACCTTATCAGACCCGTGTGTCTGGTGTCAACCTAGCCTATTTATGGATATTAGCATGCAAAATCTTTAAATGACAGGGCAAATTTGGTCAATAGCACATCTGCAGAACATCATCTCTAAGCCAAGAAACTGCTTTTAACAGTTGGCTATGCCCCCTAGTATTTTAACTGTTTTAATCACTGTATCATCAACCAAATATTAATATATAATAAATATTCATTTCACTTCAGGTTTCTTGCCGCAATGTTTAAAAGAAGAACACAACACATCAAAAAGCAGAGGGATTTGATCAACCAGCCATCATGTGAGAAATAGCCGCTTGACCTTTACATTTTCTCTGGTGTACGCTCAGAGCTCAGGTGTCACACTTGTTATGTAAACCTCATCTTGTTTTCTGCTTTCAGGGAATGAAATGATGGAAAATTAATAATATTGAGAATTTAAGACATAAGAGTATCTATCTAACCGGTGAACCTCTAAAGTCAACCAAATGAGTGAGATGGGTGGTACTGATGAAGAAATGGTTCGCAACTTGTTTTTCCACATTTTTCCACTGTGAATAACTCGTTTGATACTGGTTTATCCTTTTCTTTCTTAGACAGACAGACGCACAAAGTGAGGGACATCAAGATTAATTTGTGATTGTCTGAATACCCCTCCGTTTGTTTTCACTTGCTTTACAACCAAATTTTAATTATAATAGTAAAATACTAATTTGGTCTTGATAAAGAATAAAAAATGTCAAAACACTTGCTGAATACACTGCTCTAAAATAATTAATGGAACACGTAAGTGTACCATAGGCTTCCAAAAAATCACTAAATCAAATTTGAAAGTCTTTCTTGAATTACACTATGTATTCATTTGAGAACAAAATGATGTAAGAATGGCCAACGGAAACCCATTGAGAACTGGATTCTAAATCAAACGGAAACTCCAACTGAAAAATCACACACAGATTCAATTTGCATGTGTTTCATCACACCATCCAACGTGGCTCAGTAGTGTGTTTGACCCTTACATTCCTGCATGCACTCTCAAAAACATCTGGGTATGCTCCTTATCCAACGGCAGATGGTGTCCTGGGGGATCTCCTCCCAGACCTGAATCAGAACATCAGTGAGCTCCTGCACAGCCTGTAGCGCTATTTGCAGTGATAATTAAGATCCCAGAGTTTTCCATTTGCATACAGGCCTGGGGAGTGTGAGGGCCAGTCTACGGCATCAATGCATTCATCATCCAGGAATTGCCTAAACACTCTGGCCACATGATGCAGAGCATTGTCCTGCATCAGGAAGGCCAAATGCACAAGCGTAAGGTCTGAAATGAGTCTGAGGATTTCATCCCAGAACCTAACAGCTGCCAGGGTACCGTTGGCTAGCATGTAGGGGTTTTGTCTAACCAAGCAAAGATATGCCTCCCCTGACCATCACTGACCCACCACCAAATCGGCCATGGTGCATAATGCTGCAGGCAGCATAATGTTTGCCACAACGCCTCAAGACTCACATTTATCACATGTACTCGGTGTGAACCTGCTATATTGTGGAGAAAACGGGGGGGCTATGAGCATACCTCACATGTTAACCTCATGGAGCATAGTCTGACATTTTGGTCAGGAACTTTCACGTGAGTTTCAACTGAAGTAGTTTTAGTGATAAAGTGCAAAGGATAGGAGAAGAGCTGAAAATATTTTTAAAACTTTAAATAATAACTCACTCATTTAACCTTCATCTGGCTTTCATGTAGTGTTAAATAATTTATTTATAGTATTCGTTTTTCTTTTTATAAATATTTACATAATATTATTATGTTATTTTGATTTTATTGGTATTTATTCTTCATTTTTTATTTACTTTTATTTCATTGTATTGTTTAACTCTATCCACTTACTTACCTCATTAACTTTTATTCATTTTACTAATTTGCATACTAACTAAATATTCGTGAGCAATTTACTTTCTATAATTTGTCATTTTAAAATTATTAATTTATTAGTTGTAGTACAATTCTTATTATTCTCTTTATTTCATTTTTGTCTTGTCCACTCTCCACAAACTTTTCTGTGCGTGCATTGGTCTCCAAATTCATTTGACTTTTTTATTTTTATTTGAGATTTTCTCTTCTCTTCACACACATTAAATAAGATTTTATATGTTTTAAAATGTACTAAGTAAATAACCCCTGATTGTTTGAAGTTTGATTGAATTTTGTAGAGCTCTGGCAGGACCCATGCTCCTCTGACCACGGAGGAACACATAGCAGTCCTGCTACTGGGTGTTTACTGCCCTATCAAGCTCTCCTCATGCAAGACACAGCCAAGCTTGCAATGAAGTGCAGATGGTCTTGATGCTCTTGATGGAACTTGATGGTCAGATGGTCAGGGAGGGCATTCCACAGACAAGGGGCAGCAGAACAGAAGGCCCGATCACCCATAGTGCTGGAGGAGGCGGTATGAGTGGGTAGAACGGAGGGATCGTGTTGAGGTCAGTGGGGTGAGTAGTTCTTTTAGGTAGGGGGGTGCGTTACCATGGATGCACTGGTGAGTGAGGAGAGAGATCTTATAATCAATCCTGGTGGAGATGGGAAGCCAATAAAGGGAATGAAGAACGGGGGTGATGTGTTCGTGTTTACGCACTCTCATCAGGATCCTTGAAGCACTGTTTTGAAAATATTTTAGTCTTTGCAGACTTTTTATCAGGGATCCCGATGAGAAGTGCGTTATATTAATCCAGTCGGGAGGAGACGAACGCGTGAACCAGCTTTTCAGCATCACTCCAGGTGAGTGAAGAACGGAGTTTGGAAATATTTCTGAGATGGTGAAAGGAGATCTTGCAGATGTGTTTGATGTGGGATTCAAAAGTGAGTTGAGGGTCAATTCTTACACCGAGGTTGGTGACTGATGAAGAGAGGGGAATGTCATGACCAGAGAAGGTAATACTGGTTATGGAGGAAGACTGGGTCTGATGTGGGGTGCCAATTAAAATAGCTTCGGTTTTGGAGCTGTTCAACTGGAGAAAGTTGTTTTTCATCCACACCTTTATCTCCTCCAGACAAGTGCGGAGAGTTGACAGGGGAGATGATGATGACGATGAGGATGGAGAGGCTGAGGAGGAACATGCGTCAGTTTTTATGTAGATTTGCGTGTCATCAGCGTAACAATGGAAAGAGTCCATATCGACTGATGACGCGGCCAAGGGGGAGCATGTATAGTATGAAGAGAATGGGGCCAAGGGCTGATCCCTGGGGGGACCCCACAGGTGACGGTGTGTGTCCGGGACCTTGAACTTCCAAGGGAAACGTATTCTGTTCTGTCAGTGAGGTAGGATTGAAACCAATTTAGGGCAGTGGCAGTGAGTCCAGTGGTGTGATGTAGGTGGTGTAGGAGTATTCCATGGTCAACTATATGGAAAGCAGCAGACAAATCAAGGGGAATACGGAGGGAAGGTGAACCAGCATCTGCTGCCATCCGTAGGTCATTTGTGACTCTAAGCAGAGCTGTTTCTGTGCTGTTGGCGGAGCGGAACCAGACTGAGGGTTTCAAAGAGGTTGTTGTATTTGAGATGGTCCTGGAGGTGGGCAGCAACTACTTTTTCCAGAACTTTGGAGAGGAATGGGAGTTTGGAAATGGGCCTGTAATTAGCAAAAAGTTCTGGATCGAGAGTGGGTTTTTTGAGGAGTGGTCCGATTATGGCGGCTTTTAGGGCAGATGGAACAAAGCCGGCCTGGAGGGATTGATTTATTACAGCAGTGATCAGGGGACTGATGGAAGAGAGGTTTGTTTTCACTAGGGCTGTAGGAAAGGGGTCGAGGGCACAGGTGGAGGGCTTCATCGTCCTGATGATAACCTCAACCCCTTGCTGTGAGACTTCTGGGAAGCACTTTAGAGGCTGGGACATCTCAATCTGCGAGTAAGCCGACTGGATAGGTAGAGAGGAGGAACCAGAAAGGACAGAACGGATTGAGTCAATTTTTGATTTGAAGAAAGCAATGAAATTATTACAGTACTCTTCTGTAATTTCTTTAAGTCGGGGAGTTTGTGGTTTAAGAAGATGATTGATAGCGGAAAACAGCTGCTTAGAATTTCCAGGACTGGTTTTGATGATGTTGGAGTAGAACAGTGACCAAGCCTCTCTAAGGGACTTTCAGTAGGCCTTTTGATGTTCCCGAAAAGGCTAGCTTTTGGACAGTGAGACCTGAAAGCCTTGTAACGCCGCTCAAGGACACGCCCAGCGGCCTTCATTTCCCATAGCTCGCTGGTGAACCAGGGGGCTGAGCGGGAGAAGGTGACCGTTCTATTTTTTACAGGGGCGTGACAATCCAGGATGCTACTCAGGGATTTATTTTAGAAATCTACTGAGTCATTGGCTCATACAAAGTTGGCAGAAAGAAGATGCTGGAGATCGACTCTCATGGTTTCTGTTGATGTTTTTCAAATTCCTGAAGTAGATTTTACGTTTGGGCTTAGTGAGTGGGGGACACAAGCGACAATTCCATGAAGACGGCCTTGTGGTCGGACACACCCAGATCGTACACAAGAAGATTGATGAGAGGAGCAGAGTCAGCGATGACAAGATCCAGAGTGTGCCCCATGGTGTGGGTGGGGACATCGACAAGTTACCTGAGATTAAAACAATCCAGTAGTTGGAGAAATTCGGAAGCAAAACGACATGCAGGGGAGTTGACATGAATGTTCATATCTCCAAGTACTAAAATATTGGCAGAGGTTGTGTAAAATGTCGACAAAATGTTGTACATCTCAGAGATGAAGGCTGGGTTTGGTTTGGTTTGGGTGGCCGGTAGATTAGAAGTATGGTCATGGAGAAAGGGGGTTTACAATTAAATGCCAGGCATTCAAAAGAAGAGATCTCTGGCAACGGCAGTGGAGACAAGTCCAAATCACTGCGGTAGATGACAGACAGACCACCACCACGACCACTGCTGCGGGCTTTCTGGAGATAACAGTAACCGGTTGGACAGGTCTCATTCAGGACAGAAAAATCATCACAATCTTGACTCACAATCGCTTACGCTTCCAATATGGACAGAATGACAAACCATTGTGATGAATATGTGTTCCCTAACTTGTTATAAGCAGTGTAAAAGTTCAGAGCCAAAAAACACTAAACACACATATTTTGACATCTCCAGACTGTGCTCATCATTCATAAGATATTTATTTTGAGTGTGTATCTATTCTCGAATAGAAACTTATTTTGATATTTAAATAGTTGTTTGTTTTGATTTATTTGTGTTGAAATTAAATAATTAGATTAATTATTTGTTTGCAAATGCTATTTTATTTAAATGTGTAAATAATTTTTATGTTGGCCTATGATAGAAGATGGTAATTCATTTGTAATAAATGGAGAAAGTGATAAACTTTTGTTTGACTAGCTTATTACTGACTGAATTGATCACTCACATGCTGTGTTGCACCACCCACCACCGCATTGAATTCTCAACCAGTCGGAAACATTGTATTCACAAGTAATGGTGCTTTAAAGAGTGAGATCGAGAAGCATATTTAGTGTGGTTAATAACAATAATGACTTGTACTTAACTACTGTGCAAAAGAGGGAGCTCAGAAAAAACAACTCTCAATCTATCAGTTGATCTAAGCCAAACCCTCACCTTAGGTCCTAAAGTCTGGGTATTAGGACCTAAGGTGCTAATACCTTAGGTATTAGCACCTTAATACCTAAGGGCCCCTCACTGTGAACTGAGGGGCTGATGGGTAGACAGACAGACGGATAGTTTAAAAAAATATTTGTAATAGATCTTCAGGAATTTGACAATGTACCATAATAAGGTTCATATTAAATCTTACTAAATGGGGAAACGCCATTGGCCATGCCATCAGCTGTTGTCAATGGTACCTGAACTAAGCAGAACTGGTAAAGGATTATGGGTAATCCTTAAAGCAACTAGTACTTTATATCATATCATATTTCTACAGGGATGCACTACTGTTAATTAATCCTTAGCAAGTCCCTACTCTCTTGCATTCATTCCAGCTCCAGGTGTTCCACTTAACTATGGTTTACCCTGAAAACAATGTGGGCTTCAGGTAGCAAGTGAACTCCCCTTCTTTGATATTCAAATGGGTATCTTACTTTTCTCATGACAGTCAGTATGTGACATTGATTACGGCTCTAAACAAATAAGAGTGCGTGACTGAAATTTTGCTAAATGGTAGCAAGTTAATATGATTCCAAAATCACAAACGTACCACTTTTCATTCATTTTATTAGACATGCCGTGGAGTATAAGCTTGATTTCACTAAACTTTAGAAGCTTTAATGCATGACAGTTAAAGCATCAGCTCAACTACATGGACATGAATAATTAAGTCCATTACTACCATATATACAGTATATCACTTTCTTATTACACATTTGCAAGCAGTCAATCAGAAACATGAATTGAAGACTAACTCACCCAATCCCAACAATAATCTATGGACAAAATTTTTTTATGTTTTCAAGTCATTAGGTTTGTGTTCAAAGTACAAAAATGTTTAGTTTACAAAGCCATTCAGAGCTTTTCACTTTTAAAACTTTAGCAAAATTTAGAATTAATGCAATCTAGAAAGTGAATAGAGTGAGTTTAGCCCAAGATAAACTACCTATTGAACTCAAGGCACATGCCCTGTGGGGAGTAATGACAGGAATCCCTCAGTGAATTGTAATAGCCTGACAAATCAGCAAATCTGTCAGACCTACATCTTCCACATACATTGTTGTAGGCGGAGAAAAGACTTGTGAAACCAATATCAATCAATTCCTTATGGCGGCATATTCTAGCTTTCTAGATTGAGCTAGAATGTGAGGGTAAATAGTTAATGCAAGTGGTGCCGCAGAATGAGCTCCAGCATATTATCACTGACTGAAAATAAGTTAATACATCACACACTTTTTCATCCTTACGTTTTATCTCACCAAATGCCAAAGAATGCTGATCGGCCACAACACACCAGTATGTGACCGCCTTGCCCTGGGGCGTTGCAAACACACAGACACCAACCCACACCAAGGCAGCGATAAGGGCAAACCTTCTCAAATATGAAACAGAGCCCGATTCTAATAATTCTGACATCAACTTGACAGACTTGAGTGGAAGAACTCAAGTCTCAAGGTTCCATCCTATCATATCTAAAGTCATGTACGTTAGTAATTATAATAAAGTAATATGTAAGAATAGTAATTAAAATACTTAAATGATACCTGTTAACATGCAGATATTTATATTTATACAAGTTTAGACTGGTAGACACATGACATAGAAATTCTATGTATGTGCACAGGAACCTTTAACTTTCTACCTATCATTTGCTGAAATTTGAGCTACGATTGGCTTCCAAACTTGCAATGTCAGAGATCAAAGCCTCTTAAAACTAGATATTCACTTAGCACATGGAGAATTAACATTGAGAGCAATGACTGTGAAAACTGCCTTACAGTATTTGACTCTGCGCAAGCATCATTCTACACAGAAACTTAACTTTCAAATTTTCAGTAAAAATAGTACACACCAAACAAGAATGATTTGTGATCGTAAACAGCAAGCTTTCTCTTATTTAGGTCCTAGTAATTGGAGTGTAAACTTTCAAGGTTATAAAAAAAATGGCAACTGCAGGTATCTCTTAAAAACATTCACCTCTCTTCAATAATCTCCATCCCCCATCTCAATAGCATGACCAACAGTTATTCCATCTCACACAATACAAACAAAAAAGACTCCTCAACCCATAATTAACCATGGGAAAGTGACCACATTTCTCCACATCCCGAATTGACACCACCATGTACCATTGTGTGGCTAGCTGTCTTACCAAAGGTCTGTACTTCATGGCTCCTGCTCTGCTCTTGGCTGATTTTGACGTGGGTTTTCCCTTCCACCAGGTTGATAGTCCAGCCAGAAGAATGTGTTCTCCGGCACACTGATCAACCACTATTTATCAGTGTGCGAGTTTGTTTTTAGAAGCTCTACCCTTCGACCTGAGACCCAGCTGCCATAGCTTCTCTTCTTACTCTCTTTTGCTCTTCACACGTTCACCCATGTTTCTTCGCCCTCCCTCTCTCCAAAGGAAAAAGTCCCTGTGTTAGGTGACACTCCTCCTTCCTCCCCCCCTTCATTCTCTCCTCTGCAGTTTTCCCCCCCCGAGTTCACCCTCCTCAAACCAACAGGCACTCATGCTAAAAAGCTTATGACAGTTCTTTTCACTTCACTCTTTCCTAGCTCGCCCTCTCTGATCTCCAAGGGTACAAGAGAGAAGAAGTCTCCTACTATAAACATCTGGCCCTAACCACCTCTGAAAAAACAAAAAGGGCTGAGAAAGGAAAAGTGTGTCCTGATGCAAAAGCAGTAAAGAGAAGAAAAAAAATTGTAAGCAATACATCCTGCCAAGGCCAATAAATAATCATGTACTTGAGCCAAAAGAGTTTCCTTTTCCTTCCCTCCTCCCTCTCTTCTCGTTCTTAACTCCCTGCTCGCCCAACTCTGCCTTACACATGCTGAAGCGGAAACCAGACAGTTTAGTGCCATACAGTAATAAATGTGGGAGAGAAAAGACACAAAACAACAGACACGAATGCATGCCGAGACATTTCATTAGTCCAAATTAATTCTAGGCATGCGTACACATACATACACACACGCACATAAAATCATCTTTCTTGCTAAGAGTTTGATGAGAGGTGAACATTAGTGTCATGTCAAACTTAAGGTGCAGCAAGCTTTATTATTTTAGACTAGCTTTAAGACTGGTAGAAAGGTCCAAAACTCAACTAAGTAGTTTGTTTAATACAAGTAAAAATCATGGTCAAATAATAACAAGTTGTACTCCTATACGGTTCTGAGCTGGACCATTAGGTGGTCAATTGATTTAGCATGTTCTACCAAATATTGAACTGTTCCTTTAAGGTATAAGAATGCATAATAATTCCGGTATATTGCGTTTTTCAAAAAAACGTGGTGTTCTTTCTCAGGTGTGAGACGGCATTGACAAACAACAATCGCTAACATAAAAAAATTGGTAGGAGAGTGTAAGAGACTGATACTAAGGTACAAACTAAGGTGTTATTGGAAAAATAGTCCAGTAACACCTAGTCCAGTAACACCGAGTTGATTTTACTATAATGTATGTCAACATGAAACAAAAATCAAGACTTCCTGATGCCAAACAAAGTGGTGGAAGAAGCTACAAAGTGGAAAAGTAACAGCAGGATAGCCAGAGTTTATTGACCTCACAGGATGAGAAGCTTCTTCCTGCTCATCTAAGCGAAAGGACTAAAAAGATCAAGAAGATTTTAATATGGATTTTTACATTTTAATGTTTTTCTTTGTTACCATTATTTCATTTTTTACCCTAATGATAATTTAATATTTAGCTGGTGGAATGGTACAGACTATTTTGAAATAGTGGAGGAAATAGTGGAGGAAGGGAAAGACGAAGCAATGTGAAGTGAGTGAATGAACATAAAGATATTGCTTAATTGTTATTTTTAAGGGGTACATTATATTGAAATCTCACTCTTTTGTCAATGTTATTGTATATAGTTAAGCATGTCACTAGATAATTCCAGGTAAACATTACCATATCCAGTATGTATATGCTGATTTACCAGTGTGTTTTCTATGCCACAGGTAAGATGTGATTGGTGAAAGATATGCAGCAACTCCCTATTTAAGATCACCTCTTATTTTCAAAAATGATTTGCCTTTGAAGGTCCAACACCGAAACAATGCAATAATTGTGCTTAAATTCCTTTATTGCAAATTCCAGAACGACTCCAGTCTCGCTTGACAATCTCCACCAATAACACTTTTCACAAACTTTGGGCTAGCCAACCAGCTCCAAGAATCACGCTTTGGACATGAACTTCTATGTTGTTGTCTGCACAAGTTAACCAAGTTCAAATAGAAACTCAACTTTTCTTACAAAGGTTACTATTGTGCTTCCTTCATTAATGTATTTTTCTATCTATCTGTCTATGTATTAATCCAAAACAGTGGAGTTTAGTACAAACTAATGCTAAGGGCTGATGTTAACATAAGGAAATTATACAAGAGTAAAACAAGAGACTGGATGTTGGATGGGAGGTTTCCAGCATCTACATTGCTTTTATTGTTTCACATAAGTCAAACCTGTATTTTTTCACCTCTGCCATATCCAAGATGTAATTCCGGCATATAATAGCATTAGCATGATATACTTCAGTAAATGTCCTGCACACCCAATGTGCGGTCTTTGTCTGTGTTCACCATGTTCCTATGAAGCTCTGTCCGATGCTGCTCAAATATCAGAGTAATCATTGCAAAAAAAAAGCAGTAAAATGATGGTTAATGTTTTTAGTAGGTGTGGACTCACATATGCCTGTGGCCTTAAGTTATCAGTACGAAGCATCTCACCGACTATTATTGATATCATCAGTGCCACTTCTTCTATGTTGCCAAAATTTGTAGTTCATTGTAAAGATCGATGTCACACTTACAGATTTGTGACTATCGTTAGTAAATAAACCTTACTCTGCCGTGTTTTGTTGATCTTTCAGCACAAGCTAAGGGGCTGATGATGACAGTATTTGAAGGTTACAGGCGCCACTAAGGCCTTCACTTTGTTAAGTGAAGGTTTGTTAGATGAACTTCATCTAATCTGCACTGAGAAAGACAGAATGTGCTTCATCTCCATCTGCAGCTCTGTAAACAGATCAGCTGTGCACTATGCATGTTGGGAATGTATTTAACTGTTTTTCTGCTAGAATGAACAAAGAAGCAGACAGAGAAAACACTATATGTGTGATATTGATCCAACAAAATTAACTCCCTGATAATTAGAATTATATCTTCAGCTGTTCACATTGTTATTTATCTTGATATGACATTTGGACTGCAAACTAAAACCAACCTACGGGATGTTAAAATTCATTTTAAAAATGTCACAGTCAAAGTCAAATATTATGTTAACATTCAATATACAGCCAGTAAACTACAAAGTGACTATTGTCTTTATATGACCTTCAAATTAAATAGTATGAAAACATAATATTCCAATAAAAAAGTGATGTTCAACAGTGTTTTCTACTTCTTTTTTGGCCTAACCTGTACATAATCCTTTTTTACTTTGTATTCATGATTATGGTGATGAACTGTTGGACCTAGAACCTGTCCCTGTCCTTATTTTTTATGATTGTGCTAGCTCATTGATGTAGTAATGGTGAGCTCATGTTACTTCATGTTTGTCTCTTTTATGTCAATGCACTACGGACAACGCTGCAAAACAAATTGCCCTCCTGAGACAAATAAACTTGAACTTGATGTTAACAAATGACAACATGAAAACAGTAATTAAAAGAAAATAAAAGAAATCGTTATCTATTGTATATTCTTCTCATTTGTTTTAAAAAAATTTCATATAAAACATAATGCTCAATTTTCCTCAGACATAAAGGCCTGTAGTCTACTCATTGTGTTGTGGAAAAACATTCATACAGGCAGGTTTGATGCGTGCATGCTGGTCAGTTCCATAAGCAGCTGTCGTCTTGTTCTAACCCAGGGGTTCTGAAACTATGGTATGTGTACCACTAGTGGTATGTAGGCTTCCTCTAGTGGTACGTGGAGGAATCTCTGAAATTGCCTACTTTTACTAAATTAAACACGTATGTTTCAAGAGTGCATGGCCCCTTTAATGGAGCCTGGGTGTCTGTATGACACGAGCGAGAACGAGAGAGCAAGCAGTGCTGAAGCGTGACAGTGGCAGGATAAAACAGCGTGAGCAAAGAGTTGGGAGCAACTAATTGATTTTGTATGTGTACAGCAGGGCAGAGTGGTCTAAAATGAAGGCTGCAGCTTCCAAGGGCACGTGGACCCTCCAGAGTGGTGTTTTACTGCCGCTGGTCAAGAGTAAAGGAGTTATTCCCGAAGGAGAAACTTCAGCCCTGGAGTAAATAAAAAAACATATCCCCTGTTCCCGACCACGGTCTGGAAGACTAACAGGAAAAGGTTAACATGTATCATACAATCAAAATACTGTGATGAATGAAATGAATATATTGTAACTATGAGAAATTAAATGTGCATTAAAATAAGTTTAGTCTTTCCTGCAGTTTTTTGTTCAGACGTCCTGCTACGTAGTCGGGTTGTGGCGCGTACGACAAGCCGTTACAAGCTAAACTGTGAGGACAAGAAGACAGTATGCGGAGGAAGCTAAAATTTAGAGTGGTTTCATAACAATGCAATCTTGGCTTCAAACGGGAACTTTTAGGAAGAGAAGTGTGGATCAGGAGGAGAATATTATTAGCAACGTTGTAGAAACTGCAGTGGAAAACAGTGAATACAGCAGAATCCCTGAATCAACAGCAGCAAAAATCAGTAAGAAGATATTACTCTGGTTACATCACATTTGAAATGTGCATTTACAGGCACTTACAGTTTTTATTGTTAATGTTCTCACCTGCTCTGTTTGCGTACTGTATGTGTGTGAGGGGCTGCCCCTTGCATTACAATCATGTGAGTTTAAGTTCCATTACTAGTGATACTCCTTTGCACTGTGTGTGTGGTTGTGGCTGACTCATCAAAAATAAATAATATTCTTATTGGGAATATTTTTTCCTCCAGTTTTTACTACGTTTAGCTGAATAAGGTTACCTAGTTCTACTTGGTGAGCTGTATATATTCTGAGGTGGTACGCAATGTAAAAAGTTTGAGAACCACTGGTCCAACCTATATAATTTGAATTGACTTCATAAATACAAATGAATTAATAGAGAATTTTTACTCCTTGTGGTATCTCTGCAGCATTCTCTAGCTTAATAGAGGAACACCCAATTCCTGTTCTAAGAAACATTAGTTATGATCTAATGTTTATTTGATTTACTAAGGGCACAGGTGACCAAATGCATGATTAATAGGCTTGTTGATATTAAATAAAAGTAGTGAATTAAATTATTATGAAAAAAAGACACAAGAAGCCAAATACAAGGATTTGTTGGGCCTCATGCCCATGAACAAACTCAGCGTTCTCCAATCCTCCCAGATTTAATACCTGGATGCGAAACTGACCATGACCTGCCAATGGTCACTGTGTTTATGAAGACCTATTGGGCTGGGTCACAGAGCAGTCTTCCAATTTTTTTCTTTGCCTCCTACTCTGCTCTTGGAAAAAAGTGAAATGAAGTACATTTTCTCTTTCTCTCCTCTGATAAGGCAGCATCTTGTTGCTCCTTTTCCAGCAAAAAGAACCACATCGTAGTTCCGGGCTGGTGCTAGAGCTAAATCTTAGTTGAAGAACAACTGGTTTAGTTTGCCACCAGCTAGAGGCCCGCATCTTTGCATCACTGCTTATATCTTGAATAAATCTCAAGCACTGCTGGTTCTGAGACCAACAACAACAATGGCGGTCACCGTCTCTTTGCAAGTGCTACCTGATTTACATGACTAAACTGGCATACAAAAATGACTGTATAAGCGGATTCAGTTGGTCGTTGTGACTGCTACCGACAGTGTTTACATCCGAGAAGAAAGGTAATTATTATTATTATAATTATTATTATTACTGAATGCAAGGTCCTTATGTTAGTCTTTGTTATATTTAGCCTACAATTGGTGAATCAACATCAGCTTCACTGCTGCCAATCCAATTGTAGTTAAGCATGTCTCTTCTTCCTCGATTAGGAACATGCAAAAAATTTCACCGATGAACCTCCAGACAGTCATGTAACCACTGATCCTTCTGATTTGGCCTCATGACATTAAAGCTTTATTACTGGTCTGCTTTTACAGAGCAAGTTTTGTAATACTATACAACCTTTTTCGTTTCAGTATTCCAACACATGTATACTATAAATACTTGTATTATATCCCTATAACTTACGTATATCATTGAAGACACGTTCATTCGCAAATTTGAAAAACACTCTATAGACTAATTTACAAGAAATACTTAAGTCAGAAAAAAGTGAAAGTGTATAACCCTGTGTAAATGTTTGCTATGTTTTTTTGATTAAAAAAAAATCGATCGACACTTCAATGAGGTTAGAGATAGAGTTGAACAATCCCATTAAATACACCACCTTTTTTTTGTCAGCTTTGCTTTAAGAATCTTTTCTACCTGTCCTCTCCAGATATCACAGCAGCTCCATGTTATTGTTGACTCTCATTTCCTGTGCACCCAAATAACAAATAATACCTAATACATATAAGCCAGACAAAACTGCAAGTATATTGCTGTGCTATACTAGTATGCTGTGCTATACAAGTATACTATAGTATCAACACATTTTACCTTATAATCATTAACTATATGAAACTATACAATCAAACATTCTATTCCATTTTACGCTTTATCTATGTCTACTGTATGCTGTAAAATAGTATTTTTAACTAGTGTAGCCTATTTCGGTAAATTATATTTATCATTGCAGTCTTATTTACTGCTTGATCTCCAGAGCTGAATGTTGGTGAGGATGAGCTGAAGTCCAGTAGTACTTTAATTTCTCCATCATGCAGACAGCTCAATAAATAACCATGTTTTAACGTTAGGTACCGTTAGCTTGAAGCAATCTGCTGGTCAGTTAACATTCCCAACTCAATCATAGCTACGAATTTCAACAAGGCAGAACAATGGAAAAATAAAACCTACCAGGATTTGTTGACCTGTAGAATATTCTTTCATCAACCATCGTCTCCTGCTGTCACTGAATTCAGGCGCCCTTATATGTCTCTGCAGTCATTGTCAATATCCTGAGTTTGTTGTTGATCCGTTTGGTTTCATCCGTACCCCTACTACGGCCATGTCGTGCTGTATCAGCTACACTGCTGCTTTCAATTAATGACCATGGTGAAGCTCTTCATTATAAAGTTATGGTGTTTTTGTTTTTCAAGTCTTCAGGTAGACCGGTGCTCGCTCGCTAAGACTTCTTAAACAAGGCAGGCAAAAAGTTTGGGTTTACAACGATAAACAAACCCCCTTTACGAGGCATCTTCTTTTAAGAATAAGACTCTTAGTGGCAACATCCCTGTTGTCAATCACCAGCAAACATGTTATCTTCCAAATATGTTAAATTATTGTTGTCCCAGTCCACAGTTGAATGACATGGTAGACTTAGGCCTTGATTCCACTGGGAGCATAACGAATACGTTTCGGTGACGTTGCAGAAGCGCCGTGGTTTTGCTGCGTCTTTGTGCACACCAAACGCGTCTCAGAAGGGGAGCGTTCGCGTATACATTCTTTATATTTGCTGCTTTGTTGTTTTAAAAAAGGCTTTTAAGAGTGAAAGCTACTGAATCGCTCTTTACTGTTGTAAGTATACTTTGTTTGGGCAAAGGCATGACTCACTTTTTCAAAGTATATAATTTGAAGATATGTTCACCTATATACACAAACTCCTGCATCAAAGTTCATCCTCTTTCCTTTCTACTGTTTTCCTTGTAAAAAGGACCTGTGGTGTCATAGATGATCTTGTGCTTCTCAACTTTGAAATAAATTACTCCTCGTCCATGGTGTCTAGTTGATCGTCTGACAGACCACTGACTATCAAACCTCATATAAATAAAGAAGAGAGGAAGAAGATGACGAAGTAGCAACGTTATATTGACGTATACGATCCAGATTATCACGTATTTATTTTGAAAGCACACGGTCAAATATAATTTGCACTCTGATCGGATACTATATGTCATTTCTGTTTGACTTCATGTCTTGTTCTATCTGCTATGTTAAGATTGCTGCCTCTTCCATCGAAAATACACCAGGCCAGTATTTGGAGCAGAGCGGAGCGTCATGCTGCTGCTGTGACGCAGCAGTCCATCAGAAATACTGTCACACATGTCCAAAACCGTATTTGAGCCATTGAAATTACAACCAGTGAACAGGACATACTTGAGATGACAAATTTAGAGGGGATGCACATGTATGGGGACAGTTGAAAAGACTTTGATGTGACCAACTTGCAAGGTTACTCATTCTGGCAGGAGTGTATTAGTCAAAAGGCAAAGCAACCGCAAGCCGTTGAAATACTGACATTGGAAGGACAATATTTCCAGCCATCGAGTTTAAGACATTCCATGTTTTGTTCTTTAATCATATGCTTTAATGACAGAGAAACGATACGAGTACTGACACAGACTTGAAAATATTAAATCACATGCTTTGCTCCACTTCCTACCACAAAACGCAACAGGGATCAATCGGAAGCGAACCGATACCCCAGAGTTGGAATGAGCTTTCACAGAAGTACCGGACTATCCGTGGAAACAAACCAGGGTTCCTTTAAAGTGGACCAAACAGCTCTAGTGTGAAAGCGACCTAAAAGGCTATTGAGGTATTCATTAAAAGATACCTGAAAAATAAACTCTGGGACGAATTTGGATTATAAATATTGTCTTTAGGTTTAAATACTTAATACTTCTAGCTGCACCCTTCAGGCATACCGCCCAGTTGTCTGCATCTTCCTCTGTCACAACAACCAAATGCATTTCTTCTACAACCACATCCAGAACTCTCCTCTTGCCTGGGAGCTTCATCAGTAGCGTCCTTCTACCAATAGATCCACTAGCTCTCCTTTTCATGCATCCAAACCATCTCACTTTTCTCAAAAAGGTCTAACATGGCTAACCCTCTGATGTGCTTGTTTTAAATCTTGTCCATCCTCATCACTCTGAAAGAAAATCTTAACATCTTCAACTTTGCCACCACCAGCTCAGCCTCCTGTTTTTTGGTCAGTGCCACATACAGCATACAAAAATCCTTACCACTGTCATACTGCTCTTATGACAGTATGACAGTGGTCATATTTACCACTCTAACATATTTTTCTGTCACTCCAAACATCCTCAAGCAATACCACAATTCTTCCCATGGCCCTCTGTTGTACACTTTCTCCAAGTCCATAAAAACATAATGCAATTCTTTCTGGCGTTCTTTACACTACTTATCGAAGCCTCTCAAATAATGGCTCTAGTGCTCTTTCTTTGGATGAAACCACATTACCGCTAGTTAGCTTCCACTACTCTTTCGAAGATCTTCATTGTGTGGCTCAAGATGGAAATGTTTGTACCCTCCTCTGGTGCTTCTAGCATTACTGCCTTCCCGCCTGGTCAATTTGACAGACAAAATATATCGGCCCTCCTTCTCACCATCATAGCGGCTAGCTCTCTACCTTTACCCGTCATCATGGCAAAATTTAAAGTCCCTAAACTCACCCCCCACACTCCTTCCTTTCCCCATCTCTCCCTGTATCCGCTGTGATTCCCCCCTCTAAATTTTATTTTCTTCGACCAACATTATAATAGTTTCCTCACTCAGCCTGCTGTATAAAGCCTTGATTGCACGGGGTACCTTGCTTAGAGTTGCGGCTGCCCCATGGTCACCAGTCCCAGTTGCTGCAATTCAAAGAAATGACGCGCTGCGGCACGTTCCGGCAGCGGCTCGACGCTCTGCTCCGCCACAAATTTCAACCGTGTATATCTTTTGACACTATCTTTATCATCCACTGCTGGGACCATGGAGAGAGGACGATAACAGTAAGGGTAGAATGCTGTCATCCAATCCATTATCTCTATGTCACCTCAAACATGTCTGAGGCTCATAAAGCTACGGTAAAGTCTTGTTCTTTGGTTTGGCTGCTCCCTTTCAGGGTCACCAAAGTGGTTAATCTGTTTCCATCCATAGTTACAGCCAGTACCCTGTTGGCTTACAATACCAGTGAATGTATTTGTTCAGCCGAGAGCTTGCCCTTCCTGACACAACCTTCCCGATTTATCCGGGTTTGTAACCTGCAATGCAATTGCACTGACTTGTGACCCACTTGTGGCTGGGTTAAAGCTAAGGTAAAGTCCTGATCATAGTAATTTCATTGATGCTTTCAATTGCACTCAATCTCTAAATAATCATGATCACAGCACAAATCGCAGTGTATCAATCAGAAGCAGATATAACACCCCTGTTATCTATAAGTGTAGTGGTACACACACCTTCTGCTCCGCACTGGTCACTTCCAGCTAAATGAAACCCAGTAAGGATCCACTGGGTTTTTGCAGGTGCAGACATCAAATTGCCTGAAAAAAAACTCAGTGACCAGCACAGAGTCTGGCTCAGCCGTGACATAGATGAAACTTTAGATAAGTTGGACGTATAGCCACATCCCCTGCTGAAGGAATCTGGGCAATCTTTTCCAGACACTGTCCCTCATCACTGTGAAAGATAAACTGACACACTTGGCAGAGAGCATGAGGCAAAGATAAGAAGACATAGAAGGTTGTGGCTGTCCAACATTCAGCAACAAATCCCATGTATTCATCTGTTAATTCATCTGTGCTCTTTTATAGCATAAAAATAAGAATATCCTGATCAATTGCGTTGCAGCTGCACAACCATTTATATATTTAATTGGAGCTGTTAAGTCAAATGCAAAATCTGAGAGTGGACCTCAACCCGCTTCATAAACACAAACATATTAAACAGAATAACTAATTACAATTCTCTTAAAAGTCCACCAGCTTAAAGATCTGCCTATTCCTGCACAAAATTATAATGTATACTTTATTAATAATGTAGTCATACACGTTACACTCAACATTATAAAAATTGTTCTCTGCATTTAATCTATCTCAAGGAAGCCGTAGGCAGCCCCTGTGAGGTGTCCAGGGTGCTTGGGTTTTCTGAATCTTGCTCAAAGATCCACTGAATATAGCGTCAAGGGCTGGCATAGAACCCAAAATCCTCCAATTGTGACTCGAACGCTCCAAGTACTGAACCAAAGCCCATATATTGCCCAGCATATTCTTGCCTCCACACTCTGAACCTGATAATATTTCAATTGATTTACTATGTGGATACGTACAGTCTGAGGTCACCGGAGGGATAATGACAGTAGGGCTGACCAAATCCTGCAAATATATGTGCTTTTAGAGGTGTCATTAAACTGAGCCGAAATAAGTGTTTAAGTGCATCAGCTTGAGAGCTCTCTTTCCAACCCACACTCCCTCTCATATTTCTGGCACAAAAAAAAACAACAACCCCAAATCAAACTTGTTGTTACTCCTCCCCTTTTCTCTCCCCCTCCCTAAAATTTCTCTTTACTTTCTCACTTCCTCTCCAGTAAAGTCTTCATAGTTATCTTGGATATAAATTTAGAAATGTTCCACTCCCTGTTCATTACTTGGGAATATGTTGTCATGTAACATTATGCCATTTATGCCATACATTCAATCATTACATGCATACATTTTCGGAGGAAATACGAAACTACACTGCGATGTTGAACTGCATTAGTTTGACCAAACAAGGCTCACTTATTTTGCAGCTTTAGCCACCTCAGATAAAGAATGGGCATTCTTTTATCATAGTACCATATCATCTTTGTAGCATTAATTTGTTATTTGGGGAGCAAGTAAATTCATTATCAGATAAAGAATATTTTTCTGAAGACCAAGAATGCTGTCCAAGAATGTAATACCTTCAAGCCTTGTATTTTCAGTTTGTATTCGGCCATTAGTATAAACACTGAAGTGACATAACCTTACTGGTATCTGGGATGGTAACATTATTTCTTTGCATGCTGTTGCTTTCAAGGCTAGCGTTTCACTCAAGTTGGATTAGCTTGAGGATTTTGAAAGTGGAGGATGACAGCCCTGAATTGGGTGTTTTGTTAATCATTCATCAAACACTGAACTTCATTCAAGGTTTCTCTTGACTTGGAACAGTACATATTCTAAAGAGGAAGTTAAAAAGTATCTTAAGAGCTTCTAAAGTGTCCAAGCTACTTCCATGGAAACAACTCCTATGACCCAAAATATTTCTTCTTTAAGTTGTGTCATCACAGTATACTGCTTAGTGACAGGATTTCCCCTTTTCTCCATTTCAAAAACAATGAACCTTAGAATGTCCAGAATTAAATGGCTATGGTTGTTCTGAGACTAGGAAAAGTTGAATGTCTCATGAATGCTCTGATATGATATACAAAAGATATGCTGACATAATAAAGCAGAGTACATAATAGTTTACAGATTCTTGTCTGACTGCCATTATTTTCGATAATAGTGATCAGTTTTGCAGAAGTAAAAGAAAAACACCAAAGACTAAATTTGGTCTTAAGAACATGAATCTATAGATATGGCTATAGATACATACAGCGCTCAAAAGAAATACATTAAATATGGATCTGAATGAATGAAATATTTTAGTTGATAATCTTTACTGATATACACTGTGTAGTTCGTTGAGAATAAAATTATTAATGAACGGTCAGTGGAAACTAAAATCATAAACCCACCGTGTACTGAATTCTAAATCACACCCAGAATCAAAATGAAAATCGGAAATATCAGGCTCAACCAACTTGAGTGCATTTTAACACAACAACTCAGAAGTCTGGGCCCAACGTGCCTCTATGCACTCCAGACAACATCTGGACAATCTACCCATGAGAGTGCATGGTTTCCAGGGGAATCTCTTCCAAGAACAGTCTATGGCGCTGCTTTGCAGCATCTGATGCACCGATCCATAACGTCACAGAGGTTCTCAGATGATTTCAGGTTTAAAGACTAGTCAATGGAATCAATACCTTCATTATCCAGAAACTGCCTACACACTTTGACCACATAATCCGTCAGCAGTCTGACAACGGGTCTGAGGATTTCACCCTGATACCTAATAGCAGTAAGAGTACCGTTTTCTAGCACGTGGAGACAAAGGTCCTGCTGTTGGGTTGTTGCCTTTCCACTGGAAAAGTAAGGGAAATTATGGAAGGGTCACCGTCGCTGCCACTGCAGATCTTTCATGTTAAATCAATGGCTGCAAAAAAATTGTTACATAGGATAATTTCCAATGTTTATACCCACATAGACAATAGTGTGAGGAGGAACTGAATTTATTTTTAGTAAAGGTGGGTTTTTCTTTTCCGACACCATGAGGAGCTTTATCTCCAAAAGGTTTTGGGCCATAATTTCTCGACTGTAGGTTGGGTTTAATCAAAAATGTAGGTAGATATGTGTCAACGCCAGGAGATCTATCTTTCATGTAATGTATTTTACTCAAATAGTTCATATTTTAATGAGGGGAAGTCCTTTTTGTTCATAAGAAAAATAGTGTTTTTCGTACATAACTTCCTAAAAATTTGTCAAATCTAGTCCAAATTGACTCAAGGAGAGCCATCTTTACATGTCTTATTTTATTCTAATAATTCACATTTTTCTTAATTAAGAAGAGCTTTAAAAAAACAAAAACTGTTTTTGGACATAACTTCCTCACCATTGGTACGATTTAGTCAAAACTCCGCACATATAAATTGACTAAAGGAGATCTATCATTTATTTATCTTACTATAGTCTAATAGTTTATATTCTACTCATTAGGCGGGAGCTTATTCACGATAAAAGCTGTTTTTGGGACTTTACATTTAATTTATGGAGTTTTAATCTGGTGGATTGCTTGTACAGCCTATAGTACTCGGGCTTCAAAAGACCTGTTACTCATAATCATCTGACTGCCCTCTTTGGCCTTCCTCCAGCCCCAAATATTCCTAACCAACACAGTATGTACTTGCCTTTACTACCTTGATTGCCAGACATGCTATTCTGTTCAAGTGGAAACATGCCACTCATCTCATAAATGATAGATGGAAACTGGACTCATAGAATGCGTAAAATTAGAAAAACTGAGATTCTCCATCGAAGGACCCCTTAAAATGTTCCATAGGACTTGGAATCACCTTTTGGGTCTCGGTGACAAACTTGCTATTATGCCTGACACTCCTCCCATTTCTTTCTTGTTCTTTTTTTAAAGAGAGGGAGAGAATAATGTGAATAACCCATTTGTTTATTTACTTGTGTTTATCAATAATTTGTCAATTAATCCAAAAAATGTGAAACTTCACTTAATTCTCTTCAGCAGATTTTCAAGAATGTCATTAGGCTATTGGAATGTTATCCTTGTCAATTTAGGTTTTGAATACTAACAGTCTAAAGGACAACTCTATATTTCCCATTTGGCTTGGATTTTTCAGGCTGATTACAAAATGTGATAGGAGGCCATATCTACAAACCTTTACTATGCATTAAACCATTTGTCATTGTTCCTGTTAACATGATGCAGAAATTGAAAATTGTCACTGAAGGCACTTGCACCATGGACTTAGGATATATTTTCGAAAATTTAAATATGCCAAAAATATGCAACTTCAAATTAAAATTTGGCATACTTAATTTTAATAGAAGCAATTTAGAATCCTCTTCCTCCATCCCTATCTTTCTCCATCCCTTGTCATTACATTGCACTACCATTAACTGGACCACCAAACATTTTAAATCAATTGTATTTAGATTGCACATACAAATATACAAGTCTACCAACTGCATGAAATATGGTCCAATACAGCAGGTATCCACTCCACAGCATTATGACAGAAATATTTCCATGCAGTGAGTCTCCTGTTCACTCTGAGCACTTCCTCTTTGCCAATTAGAAATTAATGACAGCAGACCCACAGAATGGACTGGAAATTGACTGACTCTTCTAAATATTGCATATAGGTTTTTATGGGTGACGATGGTGTGTACATGCGTCAATGCATTCATTCGCAACAGATGTGGAAAGCTGTGTGAGGAAAACAAAAACTACCATCATATAAGGTAATTTATCAGAAGGTGGGCTTCAGCTCTGTGATCTGAGCAGTTTTGCTGTTATTGTTATATTTTGAATGAACAAACAGCTTGATAATAATGTACACTTACTCCCACTGGATGTACAAAGGAGGGAGGTAAAAGGCGATGAAAAGCAATTCTCATAAATACCTCAGGGTGGTTTTACCCTGAGCAACGTTCCAATTATTACAGTGCAACCCAACATTTAGTCAACTAGGGAGGCTGTGATAAACATCTGTAGTAAAATTATTAGCGGAAACTTCTCTCACACAACTCATCCTGAAATCTGAGATCCATGCCATGGTCAGTGACATTTCACAGAAGTGTTCATCTTCTTCGAGGACTTCATTCATTGTTGCATGAAAAAAGAAGTTGGTGTTTCTGATCCACTTTTGTTATTGTGGGGTTAATTCTTATAATCTGCATATTACAAATTTTATAATCCAAAGACATTTAAGTACAAGTAGCTATATTTCCTATCAAAGTATTGCACCATTGATTATAAACAAAGGCCTTTTGCACTGAACATACGGCTTGACCCTTTAACACTGTGAAATCTTAAGATAAGATAAGAAAATTTGACAACGTAAGACTTTTAAAACCTAAAGAAATATTATGCACTCAAAGATACTCTCAAACTTTACAGCTCAAATTGCTCTGATGGATAAGATTATAAAACAGTTGAACATTAACCTCTTAACCAAAAGAGCAGAGCAACGTGGTTTCAGCTGGAAGGTAATTCAGCATAGAAAAAATTATTGCAAGTCAGTGGGAAAGTAGCTTGATAAGGATTTCACAAGGCAACCTAAACCCGTCTGTCCCTTAAATGTTTTAATTTCTATGTCCGCATAGTCATGGATATCACAGTTGTTTCATCAAAAATAATAAGCAGGTAAAAGAAAGAATGAATATTTTTAAAACATGAGTATTATTTCCTGCCAATTCCCACATTCAACCATGGCTCAAGTTCATAATCTTCCTCCATTTCACTCTTCCCTCTCTCCACTCCCCACCAACACTCTCCTTTCAAGGTCCAAAGCCACACCTGCTCGAACAGTTCTGCCGTATCAAAGCTTCACGGAAAGGTTAGGTTAAATTTTAACAAAAAGGTGCTACGTGACAAAAGAAGCGTTCATAGTTCTAATCAAGGATGTCTGTAGAGGCTATAGAAAAAGCGCACACAAACACACAAAAAGATTTGCATAAGCTATTCTTGCTAGGACATTGCCATGACTTCCAGTCACTGGGGAAAGCCTTCCCTCAGACCATAAACATATCATAGAAATTATGTTTTGCTGCTTTTGGGCCAATGTTTAGTTCCCAGTAAGACTACTGGTTCAGACAGGTTTAGGGTTTATAAATGGTATCAGACTAAGTTTCTTTCCGGCAAACTGGCCATTGAAGGACCTGTTATTGTCTGTTAGGAGTATTTGTTGACTTGATTTGACTTAGCAAAATCCTTACGCTTCATTGAAAAACAACCACACATTTATTTTTTACACAAGTAGCATACTTGCAAGAAAGGGTTAATTCTTTTAGCAATGAGCGTGATGTCTTCTGATGGTGGTTTGATTCTGTCCTAAATATTCACTTGATCATAAAGGAATAGTTATATTAACTTGGGATTTTCCCTTGTTGAATTTTGCTCAATAAGGAGTGGCCTTAAAGTGCATATTTCCGGAACCTCACATCAACCCAGTAACCAGGAAGCAGTTTGAAAATCACAGGTTCACAACAAAAGAGCTGTCATAATGACAGTTATGGTATATTACAGGAGGGTGGGATTATCATACAGACTGAGTACTCAAAACAGACTAGAAAAAAAACATAATACAGGACCAAGAATTCAATAAAGGCAAGCAAGCTCTATAACTGACGGTTATGTTAATATTTACCTACTAAGTGGTATATTTTCTGGTGACATACAGTTTACTTAACACATCACTGTAGTAAGATGATGGGAAAGGTTGTTCTTTTTTACTTACCAAGGCAACCTATCATTACGTGTATGAGAGGCTGGACAGGAATACAATGACTCAAATTAACAGTTATTCAGATAAACACCTTAGTCTATTACTGTAGTTAAGGGTTCAAATTATTAACGATGTCCCCAGAGCCTGGAAAAATACCCAAAATGTTCGAAGAGGATGCATGCATTTAGTTGCATACATCTACAATACGCCAATACAAATGGAGCTCATCTGGACAGTAGGTCTTTGAGAAAAAAGTGTAATTGGATTACCTGGTGGACGTAAGCTGAACAATCACCCTTAAATTCTTACAATACATTCACAAAGATGCATGTATCCAGCACCCTGTTAGGAAGACATTGATTAAGTTAAGAACTGATGTTTTCTCTTCATATTCCTTGCTCCCTCACGGATAGGTCAAATGCAGAGACAAATGTCACGGCTGTACCTTTAACATGTGATAATAAATAAAAATTAAAATAGTAGTTTAAGATTGTTTCTCATGAAGAGGGTGTGAAACAAAGACAAAATAAGACAAACAAAGACAAAAAACAGTCAGTAACATTAACAAACAGTGTATTGATTTGTGTTCCATGCATGCCAGCCCAGACACTAAAAATGCAAAGAACTGAACAAAGAGCGAAGATGTTGTCCTCAAATACTTTTGCTTTTTATGTCATAAGCATTCATATTCAATGCATTTGAGGGCTTCCCACATCTTGCCCTCACAATGCTTGTACAAAAATGGCAGTGTAGCTTGTGTGGGTTTGACTCATTTCCAGGCTGGTTTTTTGTCCCACAGGAGTCAAGGCTGCGATACTGAAGAGGAGCAGAATTCAGTCACTCGGTGTTTATGGCCCACAGGGCTGGGCTCACTCTACCACGGGCTATCCTCAGGATGTGGGAGCGTTGCATAGAAAAGTGAAAGCCGCTGCACACAGAACAGGCTGTTACACACAGGTAACACATAATCTGAATCCCCACCAGACATCCGTTATCTCATCCAACTTCATAAACTGTTTCTGCATAATTTCCAACACACACCTTGTCTGTCTCTGCAAGTGTTGCCACCTTGTCCACCTATTAGAAGTTGCATTGGTCTTTTTTGGTTGAAAAGTACGGGCTTTGGCTCAGAGGGTAGAGCAGTTGTCCTCCAATTGGAAGATCAGATACTCTGCAGTCTTCATGCCGTAGGGTCCTTGAGCAGGAGCCTGAATCACTATTTGCTCCCCATGCACTTCAAAGGGGCTTCTCCCTGCTCTTCAAGAATGGGTCAAATGCAGGGAATTAATTTCCCCATTTTTTTATCTTGTACGGCTGGAGGATTAATGGTAAAAAAATTGCAAACTGGATTCAGACATATCTGTGATCTAATTTCTGAAGTACGGCAATTATTCAGCATTTAATTTATAACGTGAGCTGCAGCAAAACTCGCTAGCTTAGCGGGAGCTCATGTCGTGCAGAGCGAGGTCTGGGCCTTTAAGACCATGGCATTATGGGTATTTTGTATTTGTGCCATGGGGGATTATGGGAGTTTCTGAGTGCTAAAATTAGCTTTAACTTGGATAAGCTAAGCAAAATGCTAAGTTAGTGCAGGAACGCATCGGGTGTATTCTTAACAGAGATAGTGATAACTATCAGGTTATCACTAGGTAACGGTCAGGTTCGGCCATAAAAACAGAAGGCCTCTTGGATTTTGGCTGTGCTCAGTCAGTAGTCTCCCCAACGCGGTCGGGCTTGGACATAAATATAAACGCAGGCCACGCTCTAGTGCGCAGTAGAGCTGTTGGAGTTAACCCTGTAGGGCCCCCACATATCTATATGTGTTACACAAAGACAGAGCAAGGCGCTTTTTGATTTCTCATGTATATAACAAAGTGCAAAATGATGTAAACTGAATGGTAAGATCATGGAGAGAAACGCAATGTCATTTCTTAGCAAAACATCCGCGATTTTCATTTTAGCCAGAATCACCGAGCCCTATTGTCCTGTATGCGTGTAATACGGCTGTAGTAATGGACAAAAATTTTTTTATTTAATTGTCAACAAATTTAATAATCGATTCTTTGGTGATTGTCAGAAACAGACTCAATGACAGTGGCAATGACAATTTAAGAAAAAATTTCCATTTTGAATATTTTCATTCATCGAGATCCCATTTAAGTGTTCCCTTAACTTTTTGGAGTATTGTTATTAATAATGATATTTCCTTTATTTGTCACATGTTACACAGTACATAATTACAGAACAACTTTGTGAAATTTATCTCTGCATTTAACCCCTCCCTGAGGCAGCAGTGGGGGTCAGCAGTGGGCGGCCCATGGGAAGCTCCGAGGGACCTGAGGTTTCAGGATCTTGCTCAAGGACCCATGGCATTTGCTTCAGGAGCTAGGCTCGAACCCTGATCTCCCAGTTCAGGGGGGACTGCTTTACCCACTGAGCGGAAGTCGCCCCAACTAGTGTATATTCATTCTATAAGTCATGCAAGTCAAATGTCTTAAGAAATTATTCCAAATCCAGTCCATCCACTTTGACTTCAACCCTGCAGTTGCATCAAGTCATTATCCTACATTTGAATCAGTGTGACTTGATATCTGTGCTTAATATTATCAGACCAACATGCCCTGAAATTATCGTTATGCTTGGGTTCATTGTGTAGTCACAGATGCCAGCCTTTAAACTGTACATGTCGAGTTTAATGTAAAAGACGAGGAACAGCTTTATAACCAATTACTGAAATGACAGACACTTCATTAAAACCCACAGTAGAAATTCAGTATGGAACTAAGTAGGTATTTTGTCTATATTTTTTAAGGCTTTTTCTTGTTCCTCTTTGCTCTCTGAATTATTCCATTAAAGGGATTAGACATTGAATCTGCAAAGAAAAATAAATACACTAATTCACTTTCTTGCTGATCAGAATACTTGTGTCTGTACGCCGAATACCAAGCTACAGCAAGCAGCCAGTTACGTTAGCTTTAGGGATGGGTATTTCAACAAAGAAATAACACTCGATAGTCAATCTGTGTCTATTAAAATATTATTTTTAACCACTTATCCTATGGAAAACAGCTTGATTGACTGAATCATCATCCAGCACATCCAAGGCGAGGCTCATGCAGCAAAGATTTTGAAATAAAAATCGATTGTGAAATCCGATTTCATCACACATAATGAGAATATCTTCTCTCGAACCACAAATATGCAATTACTATAAGATTTCAAAGCACTGGGGTATCACACACTTAAGGATTCCATTAAGATTCCAAAGCCCAAGATGACATGAATTCCCTACCATGCTTGATCTATCAAGAAATTACTATGTAACAAAACCAAATTACTAAAACACAATTATTATAATTACTAGCAAACACAAGAAAACAAGTGTTACAGTGGAAATGGTTGAGAATAAACAATGAGCCTAAGCGGTCTATCCTTTTAAGTAGAACTGGTTTCTTGATTTAATACATGTGCAAGAGTCTTTCTTGTTATAGGCGGAAATCATAGGATACACCTGGCGAACAGCCAGGTGTATCCTATGATTTCCTCCCTGGATCCACACAGAATGTAACTGAGATGTGGTCGAGGAAACAACTTCACCCTGTCAAAATTTGTACATTTATCCCGGAAAAAGAAAGCACACATTCCTGAAGTCAGTCTGCAAGAAGGCTCATGGGATTTGTTAAGTACTGTACATTCGACTTTAGACGCATATATGTCTCTGGTTCACTACTGCAAAAATACTGCTTGGAATACAGAATATGAAGTATGGGGAATCTGCCTTAAAGGAAACCTGTAAATACCATAACAATGGAGGAAAAGCCACACTGGTATTTGATCGAGTCAAACAGCAAGCCATGGCAATAATGTTTTCAGGCTCCACCTGAAACCTCACATCAAGCAACACTCCTCTCACAGCTCTGTTGTCTGCCACAAACAAGAAATATCACCAAAATCCCTGTCAGCAACAATTGAAAAGTCTGTAGTAAAGCAGAGGGAATAATCTGCCTGAAAGCATCTGTGCCACATCAGTCCGATGGAAACTGCAGTAAAATAAATCTCATGGAAATGTTAAACGGGGCGGTCCTTACGAAAACATTTATTGACAACCATAGACTGATGTGTGTTCTGTGCCAAATTAGGTAATGGTAGGGACTATATATGCTGAATGGTGTACATTTATTCCTCATAGTGACCAATGTTCTTGAATTACATAAGGCTGATACATTTTTGCTGAAAATAAACATTTTGCAGATCAGTGCGGCAAGCGACTCCTCTGCGGCATGGCTTCAAAGCCATATATCTTCAATAACAAACAGTCATTTAAAGAGCTTATATTGAACTTACAATAGTGTGACAGTAATCTTAGTAGTGACTGGTGGCAACCAGGGAATGCTGGGAGGTCCTGCCCTCCAGCTGATCTTGAAGACACAGGTCATCAGCTCTTAACAACTTGACCCTTGAGGAATATATAGTTCAACCAGGTTCATGTCTTTATCCTTCTCTCATCTGGTGTTAAATTCCCATGGGCTTCTTACTAATGTAAAATATAATTTTGTCTTTTCTTACCCACAGATTGAGGAAGCTGATCATTGGCAGATACTAACTCTCTAATGAGGACAGCTTAAGACTCCAGACTGAAAATAATTTTAATTGCCAATACTACATCTGCATTTTCTTTTATACATTCATGTCATTACATTCAGATACAGAACCCAACATGGATGAAATGAATCAGTAGTCACCTCAACCAAGGATGTTTTGTCTTTGCTGGCGTTTGTCATCCTGCAGTATTACACAAAAACTACCTGAAAAAGTTTCTTAAAGTTTGGTAGGACACTCTGGTTTATGCAACCAAGAAACCATTATATTAGAGAATGGATTAATTTTGCATGTTAGATTTTGAATCTCTACCACTCTCGTTTTGCCAAATAGGTTTCTTTTGGTAATTTAAACCAGCGGTGTCAAACTCAGTCGCATAGGGGGCCAAAATTAAAGATGGAGACCACAGCGAGGGTTGAACTCAAATTTTCCATTTTGAACTCAAATTGTCCATTTTTAATCTGAGGTACGATGACTATTTTATTATTTCATTTATTCATTTTATAGAATTCTGAACAAACCAACGGAATAGAAAATACTCGAACTACAGATTAAATTCAAAATAGATCAGGATAAGTAATTCTTATGTGTCTTTCCCCATCAGCAGAGTTTCACAGAATAATTTCCAATGAAACGTTTTTATTTACAGGCATCAATGACAGCCAGAAAACTACATTTTACAAGTTAGAAATTACATTTAAAATCAAACGATTTTTAAACATCAACACAAATTAATTTTAAATGTCCCTTGGTAAATGGGATCACAATAAAACATTAAAAGTAGAAAACAGTCATGAACATCCTAAAGGTGTATTTCACATTAAATGTGAGCAACTTCATGTGTTTTCTTGTTTTTAAGGTAACAGCACTGACACATGCTGAACGATTGGTAGATGTGAAAGCACCTCGCCAGTTGATTAAAACGTGCCTTCTATGTACTAATACGCGAAAGGTGGGCCGGATGTGGCCCCCATAACATTGACCTAAATAGTTGACCTCAACAATTGACCTTGAGTTTGACACGTCTGATTTAAACGTGTCAAACGTAAGCATATAAATCAAACAGATATTGATGAAACTTCGTAGAACTGTTGGGTAAGAAACAAAGAAGAAGCCATAAAAAATGGCTTCCTTATTTTTAAAATTATGGCTACTGTTTGCTCACATTATAAGTTACACTTTGCAATTGCAATTTTTGTTGGGATCAAAATTGCTTAACATGATTATTTATACTAAGTACAGGTCACCTGTCTCTAGCTCTAATGAGAACATATCTGTTCTCCAAAACGACCCACATTGACATATTTTTGCATGCACTATCTGCATTTGTAATCACAAAAATATTCATATTTGTTATATAATTTGTGGTTTTCCCACTATGATAGAAGCCCTAGTAATGAAAGTAAGTATTATATTGCTCTGGAGGATGTAAAAACACATTGTAATGTGCTGTTCACAAGAAGATTGTTAACGCCTGATAATCTGCATTTGTTGACTCATTTGCATTTTCTACTGATTTTACTCAGTTATCAGGGCTTGATGAGAGCATGTGTACTTCCAAAACACTGCATGAATTTTCACTCCGATAGTTTGCATTCATGTCAAATGGCCACCAATCAGATATATTACCGATCTAGGACCACTTAAAAAAAGCTATAAAACCCAATAAAAAAATTAACAGACTTTTCTGTTTACACCACTCCAGAAAAAACTCTGAATTATGTCACATTAAGGAAAAAAATGGACGTGCAGCTGGTCAGACTGGCAAGTGGAATATTGTCTAAGTGATAGGGTTTTCTCAATTTTCTCAATCTTTTTGCAACTACTTCAAGGATTGCCATGAAACTGGGTGGAAGAGTGGGGCATGACAGAAGATATCACATTTAGGAGCTAGAGTCTGAAGATAACCGCTATGTGTGAACTACTGTTTTCTTGAATAATCAGAAAACTAATGATGATACCAACGTGATTCTCGGGTTAGGTCTTCATGGTCAAGGAGTCCCATGTTATTTGACTGTGGGGTTGGGGAAACTGAGCTGCCTTCACAGGGGTTTGTACTCTCTGATAGCCTTCTAGTTACAATTTATTGTCCATTTATATCATCGGTCCATATGTTTGGCATGAACCTGTTGCATTGGATGCCACAAGATGGCCAGTTATGTTGGCAAAGCCTTCATTGCATCCTTTGTCACCCAGACCTTTGACAGCTGAAATTATTTATAGCAGCAGAACACATAGCAGAGGGAGTTGTATTAAGCTGACAAATGTTGAATTAATATTTTGGCCCAAATTCAAACTTCGCGCATTGATTATGCTTCTGACAGGAAATAAATATTATAGCTGTAGACGCTTTCTACCTACAAGTGGGATCGGATTTGTGGTTAACTATCTTAATTTCTGTCGGCCAGTTCTATATGATGAGACAACTTTGAGAATTAAAGTTTTCCTCCCAGCCAAATTAAATTGTGGTTATAAGCTCACAACACTGCGTTCAAGAAATATCCAAATCAGTGATCAGTGTAATTGTGGAGACACGGTAATAATTAGCGACCGCTAATTACTGTCAAATAAATACAAAATGGATTCAAACTTGTGCCGAAATCGATGACGTTGTTCATTGATTCTTTTTAATGTGTTTTGCAGACTGAGTTGTGAACAGACTGTTCAGCGCAAAAAGGGTTTGGGAAAGCATTCTCTCAGTGAGATGCTCGTGAAAGCTTTCCGCTCTAACAAGAGCAAACGATCTATAGAAACTTGCGTCAAACCACTTCACAAAACAGAAACTTTGCTTGATATGACATCACCGAATAAAGTACAGACAATGTATTGTACCCAGTACATAGAATATTCTGCAAAACTTTCCAGTAGAGACAATGGCTGTTACAACAACAGCCCTGTCGTTACAGTTAGCTTAAATGTTCGTTAACAACGTCACTGTGAGATGACAGTGGTGTCTGTACGGACATAAAACTTACCTTAAAAACAACAGCCGGCGTAAATTATGCAATGGTGGTGTCTCTTCTTTGGCTGATTTCTTTTCGTGCAGACAAAGTGACACTGGTGGAGATATTTGTGCGAGTCCCTCCGCAGTGGTATGTCAGACCGACCAGTCAGTCAATACGTAACTTTCTGGCTTCCCAAATAGCGAGCTGCCGAGTTGCTACCACCCTCCAACCACTCCCAGTCCAGACCAGCGCTCCCACTGTGGGTTTTGCGGCTTCCTCTCTGCAACAGACTTTGCCTTAACTTGTCGCTCCACAGAATATCAACAGAGCCATAAACTTGCCATTATTGGTACATCAACGGTGACATGCATGTTACTTGATTAATGCTGTTTGTGGGTCTCAGTTCCTCCCACCCCTAATGAAAACAGTTTGGTAAAATCCCCTTTCCCTGTCTTTCATGGAACAGCCATGAAGTACCAGGAAGTGCAAGAAGAAGCCATCCCACAGCTCCTGCATGTATGATATGCCTTATTCCAGCAATGTCATGCACTATGTAGTTGTAGAACATCTCCACGAAAGGCCCCCCTTCAAATGGACAAAAACATGCACCGACTCTCCATCTGGTTTTTAAGATATTCTTCTTAAGTTAAAGGTCCCTTGGGTTAGTGTGGGACAATATACAAACATATTTCATGAGAAAGAGTTTAACCTCCTCACACCTACGTAACAAAGACCAATTGGTCAAAAATTTGGATTTTCAGATTTTGATACGAATCTGACTGAGAGTTTGAGGATGCCCTGAACACTCAACTAATGTCCAGTGGAAAGGTTTTTTTAAAAACTGTACACACAACTTCTACCCCGGAGTGTAAACAATAATTGATCTTTCTCTTCCATGCAGGATGTAGCCAGTTAATTCTAACTATTCCACCGTGTTTCGGACTGGCCCCATTACTAAAGATTGCTCGTTGTCAGAGCTCGCCTACCCCCTACCGTCACCGAAGACGCGACTGCACTTTCAGGCAGTAGATACATAGCTGATCTTTTTCTTCCAACAGGAAAATGTTCAGCCTCCTCCATCATAAGATTCTTTCATCTATACCTCCAAACTGTTTCAGATGCAGGTGGAAGTTTAAGTTATTCAACTGCAATATAAGATTTATTGGGAAATATATTACTTGCCTGCTGTTTGCAATAACTAAATAAATCAAGAAAAGCTGAAATAGCTATGTGCATATATATCACTGAGTGAGTGTACATGAGTGTAGAAATACTGGTTTGGGCTCAACTAGATTGTCTTAAATGTTAGAAAAATAACCTGATGTTTTAGTAAAACTAAAATGTCAACACTTTTAATTAACCAAACTAGACTAGAAACATTCAACATGCTTTAACTAAATGGCCACACCTTTGGTTCCCTGATAAAACAGGTTAATACTGCCTAAATGTGATAACAACTTCTTGGGACATTTGATTAAGGACTAAGACTTAAATAAGAAATAACTGCTGAAATTGACACTTCAACAGAGAGAACTCTACTGAGCTTAATTTCATACAGCGCCACATATGGTGCATGGTAGTCTTTCAAGCCTATTGACCAAATTGAGGGTTTCGTCTTGAAAAGTGGTAAAAGAAAATGATTACATCATACAAGCTTCATGGAGTCATTAAGATCTAAGTTTGTTTTCCATTGTCCTTTTTTTGTGTGTTTGTTTTTTTGTGTTCTTCAGAGATCTGTTTTGTCCTCTTATCTTATCATTTTGTTCATCAGAAGAACGTGAGTGTGAGAAGATAGTGAATTATTTTCTTTTTTTTGTGAGCTGTTGTTTAAAGATAAAAAGACAGATAACATAACCTTAGTGCCCTTGTTGTTGTCCACAACCTTGGCAGTTTGCTGCTGTACGAATCCCTCTCATGACAAAGTTTGGGAGCTTGGTGTAGTGTATATGACATAACTGGAAAGAAGGAGAGCCACCACCCAGGCTCTATGTTGTTCCAGACAGCATGTAGTACAGAACGTTTGCCTTTTGAATGTGAAGTTGACCTCAGCCAGCAGGCCAGCTGGTTGTCAATGCCAGAACTGAAGTGTAATATGGCTGCATTGCCAGAGGGTGGAGTGATTGATTCAGCCTCAAACTCGCAGCAACCATCCACTCACACTCGCACACACACACAAAGTTTGTGTCCTCCTATCTTATGATTTGTTTCAGAGCCAGTTCAAACCACCAATGTATGTTTATTATTTAATTTACTTACTTGAACTTAACCTAATCTGTTATTCTATCACACAGTTGTGACTTTCTTTTTTTTCTAATGTGAAATGGCCATGTCAACTTAATTTTTTCAAAAATGTATTGTCCCTTTTTATGAATATTAGTTGCCAAATTACAGGCTTAGGTTCCAGATATATTTTGATAGATGAATAATGATATAGACCTTTCACACACATCCAGATACATAGGGTGATTTGACCTTTGAGGAATGTGGGCAGGGTAAAGATGAAGCTGTGTCCTGGAATGTCTTTGTGGTTTCCTCTTGTCCTGGATACAGTACATTCCACGTGTCTCCAATCATCACTGACCAGTAGACAATAGGCTGTATAAACCACTGGGTAATCTTCTCCTTATACTTTGTAATCCTGCATCAGCCCAGACTTTACAATACCAAAGGGTGCCTTATACTACAGGAAAAGAGACTTTTGGAAGTCTACACCCTTCACTCCTTCAAGGCGATGTATTGAGATGTTAGGCATCTGCTGTTTTTATTACTATCTCCCTTTACATGAAAGCATATACTACATGTCAACATTTTTCAAGAGTGCATGGCTTACACCTTTGTACATTTTGAAGACCTACAACACAGGTTACAGAAAAATAATAATCTGAATCAAGGAAGCAGTGGCTGAGATATCCTGGCTTTTATTACTATTTTGGGTTAAGCTCCACAAAGATTGGTACTTAACCATGTCCATGTGCTGGACATGGTGTACAACAAGACAGCTCTTCCAGTTTTTACCAAAATGCAACCCAGCCTGCCAGGAAAATGATCATGTTTTTTTTAACTCCGTATTGCCAGTATATAATAAAGACTTTTTCCTGTAAGTGTTTGTAACTCTGTTTTCTCAGATTAAGTTGAACTCCCAATAAGGAATAAACTTTGTGAAATTACGTGCCCCATCTTTGACAGAGCTGAAACTACCCCACCTCCATTTACAATCTTGAAATTTTACATGTGTTTTAGGGACCCCAAAAAGGTATACTTCTCTTACTGTAATTTTTTCAACAAAATTCTTCCGGTCATGTCTTATTAACTATTAATTCTAAATTGTTAATGTATATAAGCACATATGATTTTTTTTTCATGGAATTTCATTGGACACAAATTTTATAGTTTAGGCCCCTGTTCCATTCACACTCAGTACGTTAATTTTAATTAAAGAAGAAGAAGAAGCCTTTATTTGTCACATACGATCATACAAGCAGTAAATTCATTCATTCATTCATTCATTCATTCATTCATTCATTCATCAACCAAGGGAGATTGGTTCACTACATTTTACCCTTCCCTGAAGAACAGTGGGCATCTACGGTATGACTGCTCTGTTATTATGGTTGATATTAACAAGTGTGAACACTGCTGTTGAACTGAAATATGAACACAGCATGGACCAAACCCAATAACAGGAATTTGAAGTCAGTAGATGCGACCATAAGAGTCAAGTCATTTTGACAACACAGAAAAAGAAGAAGAAATTTTTCATTGATGCTTTTATCTGCTTTCACCTTGGATTACTTTGAGATTTGATCCAAATGTAAAGTGCGTTATAAATCAAATGTATTATTATTATTATTATTATTATTATTATTATTATTACTAATAATAAAATTCCTTATTAACATTTGGTGTGACAAGCACAATTAGCCTTGTTTTTGAAAGTTGCAAATTCCGCCACACAACTTATTTAACAAATAAATGATAAAAGCTGTCCAAACTATTGTTACCATCTCCAAGTTCCCTTAGATTTGTATCTTTTAGCTCATTATCAAAATGCTAGTGTGAATATTAATAAAGACAGCTTTTTTTATTAGCTGCTCGCTCTTGCTGGAACTGATGCTTCTGACCAATGAATAAAAATAAAGTGCAGGTCCTACAAAACACCCAACTCAAAGATTTTAAAATGTTCCGTAGAGCTGTGCATAGTAGAATCAGTGGGTCCATCCCCTTGACCGACTCTTTTTCACATCACTTGTTATCTTACCTTCAAAACAGGTTTTATACATTTTATACTGTGAAACATATGAGTTTACCATGAAAATATCTTACACCATGACACTGTCTGTGTTTGTTATGTCATTATTGGTTTAAAATGGTTTATAGAAATGAAAAGGGAAATAAAAATCTTGAAAGGTGCCAATAGCACATCAAATGTTTCTCTCCACAACAATTCCCCATTTATGAACGAAAGGCATATGCACCTACACACCACCAAAGCTTTTGTTCCATTGAAAGAGCAGTGTGGATGGAAGGAGGATTGTAACATTTTAGAGATTCAAGCATTTCCATTACAAACTTATCAGATGAATGGTTAAGTGTAGCTAGTATCTTTTGTGTATGTTGTAGAATGAAAATGGTGAGGGTTGCATTAGGAGTGTCGGACTGGTTCGTGGTTGAGGTGGGCCGTTATGAAAGATCGGCTCTAAGCCCCTTCTTGTTTGCCATGGCAATGGATAAATTGACAGATTAAATAGACAGGAGTCTCAACGCACTATGATGTTTGCGGATTACATTGTGCGCTTGTGAGTGAGGTATGCGCTGGAGAGAAGAGGAAATAAAGTCAGTCGCAGCAACACAATACATGTGTGTGAATGATAGGGAGGCAGGTGGAATGCTGACGATGCAAGCAGTACAGGTGACAAAGGTGCAGGAGTTTAAGTACTTGGGGTCAACTGCTCAGAGCAATGGCAAGTTTGAAAAATATGTGAATAGACAGGACTGAGAAGAGTGTCAGGAATAATTTGTGTGGTAGTGAGACCAGCTCTGATGGATGTGGTGAAGAAGACATGCAATTGGTTGGTGTGACACAGGAAGAAGGCAGAGAACGAACGGCAGTGGCAACCCCTAAAGCAACAGCCAAAAGAAGAGCAAGAAGATGTTTCAGCGTGCTCACATTTATATTATGCAAACAAAACCCTATAGTTTGCCTAAGATATTCTGTCTGGCTGAGTTTTAAATGGGAATGGCAACCATAAAGCATTCTGAGATAGCACAAACAATTTTTTGAGGATTGTGTAATAATTGTCACTGTTGACATTTGTTAATAGTGGGTGTGTTCTTATTGTTAATCTTGGCACTTTTTCATCCTCATAAATATTTAAATTACACACATTAGACAAATTCATTATAAAGAGAAGCTCACCATTGAAGAAAAACAATATACTTTTCAGGCCTTCAATGCACAAGGCCCACAAAAATTTACCATGTTTCAGTTAACATCTCTAGTGGCAGCCTTTGAGTCCTTTATGGTCAGAACAATTTAGAGGACATGAACCCAATTTACACAAAATCCATGTCAATTATGAATCTAATTATGTTGCATGGAGTTTTGATTTTGTGCAGTGCTATTCAGTTTTCTTTTAATTCAGTGTCTGTTTGCAGTCCACAGGAGAAAGTACAAAGAACAGTGATGAATTGATGATAAGAACACTGCTCACAGTTCAATTGGATCCAAGCTATTTTCTAAGAAAAAGCTGGTCTTATTTATCAATGCAATTTGACAAAAAATATACTATGAGGAAAATTGCTGTTCTTACTACAGTCTATGTGAATATTTATAAAACTCATACTTGTGGGAACTGAACCCTCTAATCTCAGCTATGTCAGAATTGACATACACCTACTGAAAAGCATAAAACCCATCAGAATGAAGGACAAGTTGAAAATTCTGACTCAAGATCTGACATCAGACCAGTCCATAGTGTATGTACTGACCTTGCATTTGTTGCAGTACATTTCTCCATTCTTAGCTGGAGGAAGGATGATTTCGCCAGTTGGGATCAGCTGGATCCGCAATTCCATCATTGTTGCCTTTTTCCTTGAAGTTTGTCTCTCTTGTTTGGTGCTGTCTGTTCCCTGTCCGAGTGTCAGGAAAGATATTGTACCTTTTATTAGCAAGTCCATAGGTTAGGCGGAAAAATATGAAAAATAAGCTCTATCTCTGTAACATGCACATTTTTCAGTATATATACTTAGAGTATCAAGTGGCAACTCTTACCTAAAAGAAGTATTTCCACAAGAAGATCAAAGACCATTACAGTCTGCTTGGAGATTTCAAAGACTGACGCAGAGATTTGGAGTCAGGGTGTTACCTGCTGCAGAGGGGAGAGTCACACTGAGGCCCGCTTCCCCTCAGAGGATGTTTGCTCTCATGTTGAGGGATCATGGAAAGGATATGGAACGCAGCCTGTCTTGATATCACAAGCAGAGGATATGCGACTTTTGTCTAAGTGGAGTGTGTGTGCGTGTGTGTATGTGAGTATTTACAGAAAGCATTTAACACATTTGGTTCTTGAATGACAATGTTTCACTGGATGTTGGTCTATATTTTGGGTTGATTCCCTCTGATTAATCCAATGATTCTATTAATTTACAAGTTTAGTTCTGTGTTCTCCGCCCTGTGTTATCTGATGTGCCTTGTTAGATGAACTTTGCAATCCTCCCTACGGTCATTGGAAATGTTTTTGTTGTCATTTGAACTATTAACATGGTGTTTGTACTATTATTCTATAAAAGTTCACATTTTTATTCAAAATTAAATGATAGTCTTTATACAATTTTTGTCACATTTTGCACGAGGAGACCCAAAATGGGAACATTGTCAAGCCGGTTTTTCCACTACTTTTGTCATTACTATTAGTTGCATTTTCACTATTTATCCATATATCCTTCACCATTTACTTTTAACAAGCTTTATACTTAAACTGTTTTTTTTTTGGTTGCTTTTAGCTCTCATTTTATTATTACTTCTTCAAAAAAATGTTGAAATCACGGAATTGTATTATATTAATAATTGTATCCAGAGCCAGATTAATCTTTAATTTGAGTGATCTATATTTTTAAATGTATCAATTTATAGTCAAATTCACCAATAGTGAACGTCCCAGAGTAGACTAATGCATATACGGGGAGAACATACAACCAAAACTCTATGATGCTGCCACATCTCTAACCCACCTGATGTGGACAATGTTTCCTATCCGCATTCATTTACATAGAAACTACCAAGTAATTGTGTAGCCTCTTTTGAAATGTCTCTTGTATGGGAGTCCAAACTAATGATATCAGAATCTATGTGGTAGCTAGAAGGTAAACAAATTAAGGGGGTTTTGGGTTGTTAGTGGTTCACTTCTATATAGCACATGGGAGGTCTAAGGGGTTTTGCAGTTTTCATTGAACAATTTGTCAATATAAGTAATAATAATAATAATAATAATGATAATAATAAATTTAATTTATAATGCACTTTACATTTGGATCAAATCTCAAAGTGCTACAAAGTAAAAGCAAAAGTGGGTACTTGGGGGGCCTCCTTAATGAATAGTTTGGAGGCCCCAAATGTTTGCTTGATTTAACCTCTCACAGTATTGTGCCCTTGACATTTTTCTATCTATCTATGTAAAGTGCTGATTACTTTTGTGAAAAATTACTTTGAGCAAACTATTTAAACTGTTCAACCAATTACATTATCTATTATTTTAGATAAAAACAAAATTACTAAATCCTTACTTTAATTTTTAATAATCTATCAATTACCTGTTAGCCAGCTCTCTATAAAAAAAAGTCTTAATTACTTTTAGCTAACTTTTTCAACTGTTTTCAATTGTTTTTAAGACACTGTGCTTGTCTACAAGTTTCCATGCATCTAAGTTGAAAGATTTTATAACAGCTAACTCAATTTGTGGATATTTATATAAAAAAACATTTATTTGAAACCATTCACAGTCTTTCCACAGACCATTTAATTCTGTTGCATTTCATAATTTTTCCTCTTAGCTCTAACTGAATAATTGATGGCACTGTGTCTGAGTTTTTTAGTATAGCACACATACACCCCCCTGGGCTGCTTTGAAAATGGTGTCCTACTAGACTCAGCATCCTGCTACATACATTCCCAGTACCCACCCAGTAGATTATAAGGCTGTTTATGTGATGCATGTGTGCCTATATCACAGAATCCAGTTGTGCTCCCCCTAGATATACAAACAAGAGGCACGCTTATGCACATGCTTCCTCATAACAGTGCACTTCCTACCCCCCAGGAACAAGACTATCCTGAATACATACACACACAAAACACAAGTATGCACAAACACACACAAACACACATATACACACATCCATGCTGTCACGCCTCTGTGTTCTGTCACGCCTCTGCTTTCCTTTCTCCCTCGGTCTCCTTCTCCCTCTGTGTCTGTCTGTGATTGGTGATCATGCTCACCTGTGTTCCCCTCCAGCTGTGTCTCATTGTCTCGTTATCTGTGTATAAAGTCTGTCCTTCCCTTCCCTCCTGTGCCAGTTCGTTGCATGATGTCCTTGTGTCGTCACGTGTTCCAACCCCTCCCAGTGTACGGTAAAGTTACCTCCAGTTATTTCTGTTCCTGTAATTTCCTCGTGTCTTGGAGAGAAATAAATATATTTTGTACCAGCCATACATTCCATGCGTCTGCATTTGGGTCCGGGAAAAACCCCACAGAAGTGTGTTTAACCGAACGAACTGGCCAAAATGGACCCAGCGGACGCTCCACTGGACCATGAAATTAACGAGTTGACTTACACCCTCATCTGCCTCCATGTGGAGTGGGTGAAAAGTCCTCAAGAGGAGGTACAGCAGGCCGCTCTCCGTATCGCTCGCCGGAAGGTCGCTGCCCAACCCTGGCTGTGGGATTTCCTGCCAGCGTGGATCAGGACCTTTGTTGAGAACCCGGACGCGCTGCCGGCCTGGTCTCGGCCCCGGCCTGTTGATTTTTCTCCTGCTCCAGCCCCTGTGATCGATAGCCATGCGGTTAGCCCTCTTTCGGCTGCGGCTCCAGAGTCCGCGGGCCTCCTACCCACTAACCCTCAGCCACCATCATCGCCTGAGGGAACCGGTAGGGTCCCGGTGGTTGAGGCTGATTGGGGCTCTCATTTTGAGGGAACCCGGCTGGCCATAAGACCGGTTCCCAAAAAGAGACGAGGCCGGCGCCGACCTTCACCGCTGCCCAGCTCTCCGTCCTCACCGCTGCCCAGCTCTCCGTCCTCACCGCTGCCCAGCGCCGTGGAGGACCCGCTGCCCAGCGCCGTGGAGGATAAGGATGGAGTGTCTGTGAATTTGGGGATCAACGTTTCCAAGGCTCCCGTCCCGAGCGTTTCCAAGGCTCTCATGATCCCTCTCCCGGCTCCTCAGCCGCCTCCTCTCGTGATCCCTCTCCCGGCTCCTCAGCCGCCTCCTCTCGTGATCCCTCTCCCGGCTCCTCAGCCGCCTCCTCTCGTGATCCCTCTCCCGGCTCCTCAGCCGCCTCCTCTCGTGATCCCTCTCCCGGCTCCTCAGCCGCCTCCTCTCGTGATCCCTCTCCCGGCTCCTCAGCCGCCTCCTCTCGTGATCCCTCTCCCGGCTCCTCAGCCGCCTACTCTCGTGATCCCTCTCCCGGCTCCTCAGCCGCCTCCTCTCGTGATCCCTCTCCCGGCTCCTCAGCCGCCTCCTCTCGTGATCCCTCTCCCGGCTCCTCAGCCGCCTCCTCTCGTGATCCCTCTCCCGGCTCCTCAGCCGCCTCCTCTCGTGATCCCTCTCCCGGCTCCTCAGCCGCCTCCTCTCGTGATCCCTCTCCCGGCTCCTCAGCCGCCTCCTCTCGTGATCCCTCTCCCGGCTCCTCAGCCGCCTCCTCTCGTGATCCCTCTCCCGGCTCCTCAGCCGCCTCCTCTCGTGATCCCTCTCCCGGCTCCTCAGCCGCCTCCTCTCGTGATCCCTCTCCCGGCTCCTCAGCCGCCTCCTCTCGTGATCCCTCTCCCGGCTCCTCAGCCGCCTCCTCTCGTGATCCCTCTCCCGGCTCCTCCCGTGATCCCTCTCCCGACTGCTCCCGTGATCCCTCTCCCGACTGCTCCCGTGACGCCTCTCCCGGCTCCTCCCGTGACGCCTCTCCCGGCTCCTCCCGTGACGCCTCTCCCGGCTCCTCCCGTGACGCCTCTCCCGGCTCCTCCCGTGACGCCTCTCCCGGCTCCTCCCGTGACGCCTCTCCCGGCTCCTCCCGTGACGCCTCTCCCCGCGGCTCCTCCTCTCCCCGCGGCTCCCCGCGGCTCCTCCTCTCCCCGCGGCTCCTCCTCTCCCCGCGGCTCCTCCTCTCCCCGCGGCTCCTCCTCTCCCCGCGGCTCCTCCTCTCCCCGCGGCTCCTCCTCTCCCCGCGGCTCCTCCTCTCCCCGCGGCTCCTCCTCTCCCCGCGGCTCCTCCTCTCCCCGCGGCTCCTCCTCTCCCCGCGGCTCCTCCTCTCCCCGCGGCTCCTCCTCTCCCCGCGGCTCCTCCTCTCCCCGTGGCTCCTCCTCTCCCCGTGGCTCCTCCTCTCCCCGTGGCTCCTCCTCTCCCCGTGGCTCCTCCTCTTCCCGTGGCTCCTCTCCCCGTGGCTCCTCTCCCCGTGGCTCCTCTCCCCGTGGCTCCTCTCCCCGTGGCTCCTCTTCCCGTGGCTCCTCTTCCCGTGGCTCCTCTTCCCGTGGCTCCTCTTCCCGTGGCTCCTCTTCCCGTGGCTCCTCTTCCCGTGGCTCCTCTTCCCGTGGCTCCTCTTCCCGTGGCTCCTCTTCCCGTGGCTCCTCTTCCCGTGGCTCCTCTTCCCGTGGCTCCTCTTCCCGTGGCTCCTCTTCCGACTTCCTCAGTGACGTCCCCTGAAGGCTCTGTCCACCTCCCTCAGTGACGGGGTTCGCCTCCACGGGCGACCCCCTCCTCCTCGTGACCGGGTTCGCCTCCACGGGCGACCCCCTCCTCCTCGTGACCGGGTTCGCCTCCACGGGCGACCCCCTCCTCCTCGTGACCGGGTTCGCCTCCACGGGCGACCCCCTCCTCCTCGTGACCGGGTTCGCCTCCACGGGCGACCCCCTCCTCTTCGTGACCGGGTTCGCCTCCTCGGGCGACCCCCTCCTCCTCGTGACCGGCTTCGCCTCAACGGGCGACCTCCTCCTCGTGACCGGCTTCGCCTCAACGGGCGACCTCCTCCTCGTGACCGGCTTCGCTTCAACGGGCGACCGCCTCCTCCTCCTCGTGACCGGGTTCGCCTCCACGGGCGCCCGCCGCCTCGAACACCAGAGTGGTCACTCTGGTGTTGCCTGGTTCCGTCCCTGCCTTCAGGTCGTCCACCGGACGGTATAAGTTTGCTGGACTAGGCTGGTTGAATTTATTTTTGTTGTTTTGTTCCATGGATCACTTTCATAGACCTTAGTGCGAGGAACAACTAGATTGATTTTCAGTCTTGTGTGTATATATATCATATTCTACTCTAATAGTTCATATTTTATTCTCTAGGGGGAGCTTTTAAAAAAATATGTAAACTTTGAATACTAAAAGTGATGTGTGTGAGGATGTCTGTCTTTGACGGTGAATGTAGTGCAGGATTTTTGTACTGCTGATGTGAGAGACGGGAAGAGATGGTGACACACATCCTTTGACCTCTGACCCAATCTGAAGGAACTTCTGACAGCCTGGCATCAACAGGAAACCTGTGGCCTTGATACACAAACACACACACATGCACAAACTACAATGCATGCATACACTCTCAAACCTTGCCTGGGACTCAATTCGTCCCAGTTCTAAATGTAAGAACATATAATTAGGAAATGGCTGGTTTCCAGGATAAACACACAACTATCGTTTACAGTGAATCAAAGTGAAATAAGACAACGTAGACCACAAGCACAGATCATTTGAAGTGAAGTAAAATGAGAAGTAACAAAACGATACACATACGTCAATAAACCTTAACATTAAAATCACCTGCCCAATGTTGTGTAGGACCTCTTTTTGTTTCTTGCCAAACCAATTCTATAATGCTGTTTGTTCAGAGACCTTTTCTTTCGGAACAATAATTTTTTGGCATTTGAGCTAAAGTAGAATTAAAAAAGCATTAGGTTGCATCTTTTCACGGTTCGGACCTCTGCAGGGGGGGGGGTTGTCTCACATCATTCAATGTATAATTGAGTACCCTTTCTCTATAGCGATTGTAAATACATTTCAGAATGGTTCTAAAGCACTTGTTTTACTACTTTACCACTCTTATCATCAGATATGTTTAATATGTTCTTCTTTTCCTTTGTATTCTATTTTTGATGATATCCCTAGCATTACATTATACAATCATAGATAAATGTGGTGTTTTCCTTTTCTATTGCATGTATCCAGTATTGTTTAAGTGGGTATCACTGTGTTTTCCTTTGTGAGTCATGACAAAGGAAGCCACAGAGGCAGAGAGGTCTTGAAACAAGCAATCAATACAAACAACCACAAAAACATGCACACGCACGCACACACACGCAAGTCCATTCCGTTTTATTTATATAGCAACAAATCACAAATAGGCATATTAGTGTCTAAACAGTACTCTATATTCAAAGACCCAACAATTCCCCAATGGCCAAGCACTTGGAAACAGTAGCAGGAAAAAAATGCATTTTAACAGGCAAAAACCTCAAGTAGATCCAAGCTCAGGACCGGCGACCCTCTGCCTTGACTGATCAGGTTGAGAGAGCGAGAGATAGAGATGGAGGGAAATAAATATTCACCAAAGCACAAAATTACCCAGGGTAGTAAATTGTGATCAGAATTAATTAGATTGCTTTAGTCTTCCATTAATGAATGAGTTATTGCCAGCTCCTTAATCTGATTTCAACCCCAACAAACTCTCTCAAATACTGTAAGCAGTCACTGCTAGAAATAAATAAAATAAGGGAACACATAAATTTGGTGTACTGGAGGATCTCCTCCTCAATCTGGACAACACCGACCTCTTGGAGAGTCCATGCCACTACTCGGTGGTGTCAAATGCACTGACACTACTGGATACTGTATTCAATTGTATTAGTCATTGACTACAGTGAGCGCTAGTCAATGGTAATAATGCCTACATCATCCAGGAACTGCCAGCACACACTGGTCACATAAGGCCAGGTATTGTCCTGCATCTGGAGGAACCCAGGGCTCACTGGACCGGTTTACGGACTGAGGATTTCATCCCAGTGCATGACAGAAGTCAAAGTACCATTGGCGAGCTTGTGTAGGTCGATACGACCCTCCCTGGATATGCCTAACTAGAACATCACTGACCCACTGGAAGATTTTGCAAGCAGCCGAACGTTCGCCACAGTGTCTCCAGCACAAATGCAGCAGAAATCTTGATGAGCTCACAAGTTTCACTGTCGTCATATAGGGAACAGTTTACTTCATCGGATTCTCCAGGTAACATAATTGTTATTGGAAATGTTATATTTTACAAATTTTGTTAATATATCATTCAGTTGAAATCAAGTCAACTAAATGGTTTGAAAACTTTATATAATGTTGAGATGCCTTGAGCTGTTGATGAACTAAAATGTCATCATCTGACAGGGTTTCCAGGAATCAGTTCCATTTTGCTAGAAAGGCAGAGAAGAAGCTTGTAGGTGCATTCATGGTGTGCTCATCATGCACATAAACAGTAATATTTGAGGGCCTGGGGCACAGTAGTTTATATTTCACAGGCTCTTCCCACTGTGTATTTTTGGAACAGTCCTGTAACCAGATCTCACTTGGAAGTTCAGCCCAGTCCAAATCTCAGAACTGAGTAAAGCTCAAAAGTGCTGCCTTAAAATAACCATCACTATTTATAACTGCTGTCTCTACAGCACATAAGGAAGTTCATATTATTTCAATGACGTTTGTTCCTCCAGCCGTGCCCTGTAAACAGCAATCTTGCTCGGACAAAAAAACAGTGCAGTTTCCACAGGAAGGAAGGTAGAGGACGCCGATTAGGCTGCAGATTTTGAAGGGGAGGTCACTACACCCCTTTAAAAATTGACTCGACAAACATAATGAATGGAATGTAAAGTTTTTGCTGCACGTCCACCATCTACTCCTGTCGAAATATGGAAAGTATTTAAGGGTGAGCAATGTCTTTCAGTTAAGATGGAATGTGCTGCCCCCTTGAGGTTTTATGTTACAACAGTATGCTCAGAGGAGGAAAAATCATCAAATGCCGTGGTTAACCAATCCTTGTTTGGCCAATGAGGATTTACAAAGATCCTGCAGCATAACATTATATGAATTTTAAGAATCTTCTTTATGGATTAATATTGAAGTATTCAAGCTTAACAAGGAGCTCCGTAATGCACAGAAAATATATTGTATCAGGCTCTCAAAAGCATTGATTCTTAACATTTGTTTTTGTGATGTAATCTGTATCAACTACAATTGGCACATCATTCCAAATACTGAAGTGTATATTGTGAAATGTGTTTCTCTTTTGTATCCTATACAAATTAACCGGCAGCATGTAGGTTTCGATGTGTTTAGTTTGCATTGGAACTATCCTGTATTAGCTTTATGCATCATTATATTTGATTAGCATTTAAACTAGAATGGCACTAAGTAGAACTCATACCCAAGGCCCAATACTCCCCTTTAATTAATTCAAGCGATATCCAAAAATCAAACTCTTAGCCTTATATCCGTAATTAAGGTCACTGGATTTGTAGCAGTCAGCTATTTATATTTGGTGGATCTGATTTTTTTTATCTGCATAATATTTGACCAACTTGTAGATACCATACAACATTCAACAAGATCCCTCCATTAGTCTCGAAATCCCCGGATTAGATTTAGCTCCCATTTCTCTTTTATTTTTGTTAAACAATTTCCAACCTGTTTAAATTACACTTACAATGTAATATTTATTATTTAAGACAAACAAATACAGTGTACTTCTATCTTTTTGTAAAATGTATAGCACTGTGTCTGAGTTTTTTAGTATAGCACACATACACCCCCCTGGGCTGCTTTGAAAATGGTGTCCTACTAGACTCAGCATCCTGCTACATACATTCCCAGTACCCACCCAGTAGATTATAAGGCTGTTTATGTGATGCATGTGTGCCTATATCACAGAATCCAGTTGTGCTCCCCCTAGATATACAAACAAGAGGCACGCTTATGCACATGCTTCCTCATAACAGTGCACTTCCTGCCCCCCAGGAACAAGACTATCCTGAATACATACACACACAAAACACAAGTATGCACAAACACACACAAACACACATATACACACATCCATGCAGCCAAAATTGATAGAAGAATTGGGGTTTCCAGGGTGAGGGGGTAAAATGTGACAAATCAAAACTATTCCATGGATCACTTTCATAGACCTTAGTGCGAGGAACAACTAGATTGATTTTCAGTCTTGTATATATATCATATTCTACTCTAATAGTTCATATTTTATTCTCTAGGGGGAGCTTTTAAAAAAATATGTAAACTTTGAATACTAAAAGTGTTGTGTGTGAGGATGTAGGCATGTAGGTTTCGATGTGTTTAGTTTGCAATGGAACTATCCTGTATTAGCTTTATGCATCATTATATTTGATTAGCATTTAAACTAGAATGGCACTAAGTAGAACTCATACCCAAGGCCCAATACTCCCCTTTAATTAATTCAAGCGATATCCAAAAATCAAACTCTTAGCCTTATATCCGTAATTAAGGTCACTGGATTTGTAGCAGTCAGCTATTTATATTTGGTGGATCTGATTTTTTTTATCTGCATAATATTTGACCAACTTGTAGATACCATACAACATTCAACAAGATCCCTCCATTAGTCTCGAAATCCCCGGATTAGATTTAGCTCCCATTTCTCTTTTATTTTTGTTAAACAATTTCCAACCTGTTTAAATTACACTTACAATGTAATATTTATTATTTAAGACAAACAAATACAGTGTATTTCTATCTTTTTGTAAAATGTAAAATGTAAAATTTGGGGAAGTATCAAAAAAGGAACTACTCTCCTTTATAAACCTGCAGAAAAAAAATCTATTACCACATTTCAGTACAAAACCAGACAAAATTATTTTTGACAAAGAAAGGCCAATTTAAATTAATTATAAATTAAATTTATTATTATATTATCATCATTATGGCAACGTTCACCAGGAGTTATACAGTGATAAGCATAACTATAACCACAATAACCAAACTAACTAACTAACACTAACAAAAAAAAAAAACTATGCAAGGTGTGTAAAAACATACGCAAAAAATAGTTTTTACATCTGGGGAAGAATTTTTCGCAATTGGATAAATTAAAACCTAAAGCAGAAGAGATTAAACCAAGATTCGGTGCAAGAAACTACGCCGGCTGTAATAAACAGAGGACAGGAACATGTGACTGTCCCAACCAGAGGGGTACCTAAATTCCTCACTCAGAGAGAGATGTACTGGATCTCCACGCTCGACACTATGACACATGCTGGACTGAATGATGACTTTGCATTTGTATGTTTTTCTCCAAACAGACTTCAAGTCATGGAAACATATATTACGAATTGTGGCCATACGTATAGGTTCCTTGGTGACCTCAGGATACACCTACTGGAACCAATCGCCTGATCCCCATTTGCTTTTATCATTTTACGCTTATTAATAATAATAATAATAATACATTTAATTTATAATGCACTTTTCATTTGGATCAAATCTCAAAGTGCTACAAAGCAAAAGCAGATAAAAGCATCAATAAAAAAATAAAATAATAACTATATAAAACATTAACAAAAGCATTAATGTTAATTACAGTTATAGGTTCTGCTAAAAAGGAAAGTTTTAAGTCCTTTTTTAAATGTGTCAGTCATCTGTGGAGCCCTGAGATGGTCAGGGAGTGCATTCCACAGACGAGGGGCAGCAGAACAGAAGGCCCGATCACCCATGGTGCTGAGCTTAGTCCGGGGAAGGAGGAGGCGGTATGACTGGGTAGAACGGAGGGATCGTGTCGAGGTCAGTGGGGTGAGTAGTTCTTTCAGGTAGGGGGTTGCGTTACCATGGATGCACTGGTGAGTGAGGAGAGAGATCTTATAATCAATCCTGGTGGAGATGGGAAGCCAATGAAGGGAATGAAGAACAGGGGTGATGTGTTCGTGTTTACGCACTCTCATCAGGATCCTTGCAGCACTGTTTTGAACATACTGCAGTCTTTGAAGACTTTTATCAGGGATCCCGATGAGAAGTGTGTTACAGTAATCCAGTCGGGAGGAGACGAACGCTTGGACCAGCTTTTCAGCATCACTCAAGGTTAGTGAAGAACGGAGTTTCGAAATATTTCTAAGATGGTGAAAGGACATCTTGCAGATGTGTTTGATGTGGGATTCAAAAGTGAGTTGAGGGTCAAATCTTACGCCGAGGTTGGTGACTGATGAAGAGAGGGGAATGTCGTGACCAGAGAAGGTAATACTGGTTATGGAGGAAGACTGGGTCTGATGAGGGGTGCCAATTAAAATAGCTTCGGTTTTGGAGCTGTTCAACTGGGGAAAGTTGTTATTCATCCACACCTTTATCTCCTCCAGACAAGCGCGGAGAGTTGACAGGGGAGATGATGATGACGATGAGGATGGAGAGGCTGAGGAGGAACATGTGTCAGTTTTTATGTAGATTTGCGTGTCATCAGCGTAACAATGGAATGAGAGTCCATATCAACTGATGACACGGCCAAGGGGGAGCATGTATAGTATGAAGAGAATGGGGCCAAGGACTGATCCCTGGGGGACCCCACAGGTGACGGTGTGTGTCCGGGACTTTGAACTTCCAAGGGAAACTTATTCTGTTCTGTCAGTGAAGTAGGACTGAAACCAATTTAGGGCGGTGGCAGTGAGTCCAGTGGTGTGATGTAGGCGGTGTAGGAGTATTCCATGGTCAACTGTGTCGAAGGCAGCAGACAAATCAAGGAGAATCAGGAGGGAAGGTGAACCAGCATCTGCTGCCATCCGTAGGTCATTTGTGACTCTAAGCAGAGCTGTTTCTGTGCTGTGGGCGGAGCGGAAACCAGACTGAAAGGTTTCAAAGAGGTTGTTGTATTTGAGGTGGTCCTGGAGGTGGGCAGCAACTACTTTTTGCAGAACTTTGGAGAGGAATGGGAGTTTGGAAATGGGCCTGTAATTAGCAAAAAGTTCTGTATCGAGAGTAGGTTTTTTGAGGAGTGGTCTGATTATGGCGGCTTTTAGGGCAGATGGAACAAAGCTGGCCTGGAGGGATTGATTTATAACATCGGTGATCAGGGGACTGATGGAAGAGGTGTTAGTTTTCACTAAGGCCGTAGGAAAGGGGTCGAGGGCACAGGTGGAGGATTTCATTGTCCTGATGATAACCTCAACCTCCTGCTGTGAGATTTCTGGGAAACATCTTAGAGGCTGGGAGATCTCAAACTGTGAGTAAGCCGACTGGATAGGTAGAGAGGAGGAACCAGAAAGAACAGCACGGATTGAGTCAATTTTTGATTTGAAGAAAGCCATGAAATTATTACAGTGCTTTTCTGTAATTTCTGTAAGTGGGAGAGTTTGTGGTTTAAGAAGATGATTGATAGTGGAAAACAGCTGCTTAGAATTTCCAGGACTGGTTTTGATGATGTTGGAGTAGAATAGTGACCAAGCCTCTCTAAGGGACTTTGAGTAGTCCTTTTGGTGTTCCCGAAAGGCTAGCTTGTGGACAGTAAGAGCTGAAGCCTTGTAACGCCGCTCAAGGACACGCCCAGCTGCCTTTATTTTCCGTAGCTCGCTGGTGAACCAGGGGGCTGAGTGGGAGAAGGTGACTGTTCTAGTTTTTACAGGGGCGTGACGATCCAGGATGCTACTCAGGTATTTATTGTAGAAATCTACTGAGTCATTTGCTGATACAAAGTTGGCAGAAAGAAGATGCTGGAGGTCGACTCTCATGGTTTCTGGGTTGATGTTTTTCAAATTCCTGAAGTAGATTTGACGTTTGGGCTTAGTGAGGGATGACAAAAGCGAGAATTCCATAAAGACGGCCTTGTGGTCGGACACACCCAGATCGTACACAAGAAGATTGCTGAGAGGAGCAGAGTCAGTGATGACTAGATCCAGAGTGTGCCCCATCGTGTGGGTAGGGACATCGATAAGTTGCCTGAGATTCAAACAATCCAGTAGTTGGAGAAATTCGGAAGCAAAACGACATGCAGGGGAGTCGACATGAATGTTCATATCTCCAAGAAATAAAATATTGGCAGAGGTTGTGTAAAATGGCGACAAAGGGTTGTACATCTCAGAGATGAAGGCTGGGTTTTGTTTGGGTGGCCGGTAGATTAGAAGTATGGTCATGGAGAAAGGGGGTTTACAATTAAATGCCAGGCATTCAAAAGAAGAGATCTCTGGCAACGGCAGGGGAGACCAGTCCAAATCACTGCGGTAGATGACAGACAGACCACCACCACGACCAGTGCTGCGGGCTTTCTGGAGGTAAGAGTAACCGGCGGGACAGGTCTCATTCAGGACAGAAAAATCATCTGGTTGTTGCCAGGTTTCTGTAAGGCACATAACGTCCAGACATTTCTCCAGGATGTGGTCATGTATGAGGCATGATTTGTTTGTGAGAGATTGTGAATTAAAGAGTTCGATTTTAATACTAGATGGAGCAGGGAGTCTCTGTATTGGCCGAAGAAGACTGAAATCCACTCCACGTTTTCTAACCCGCACAGTGGATGATTTTAACAAGGAAAGTCCATTGACAGTAATGGGAAAAGCTGCAGCATTCTGATGACGTGTCTGAGACGCGATAGTGCGCACGTCAGAGCAAAACGACGGAATGGAGTTATCTGAGCAGGAGCGGGAGTAAACAAACTTAGAACGGCAACTTCTGTGAATGTAACGGGGCCGTCGAAGGAGTCCAAGTTGTTTAATAACCGATATGCACAACGGAGTGTTGTAGTTGTTGTATTTCATCAGTTGGGTGACGGAATAATTCATCATCATGCCACTCGTGGAGACTAGCCCGTTATTAGCCGTTAGCTTTGGACGAGACGCACAGAGGACGTTAGTAGCCGTTATTTTCATGGAAATGATGGCGAGAAAAAAGCTATCAAACACAGAAAAGTGATCAACAGTGGCTATTGGTGAAAGTGTCACGGGGGCAGTGATGAACAAGACGGATAAACAAACTGATATCAACGATGAGCAAACAGAAACGGACATAAACGATGAAACAAACAGATACAGAAGTCTCCGGGTGATGCTACACCGGCAGCAACAGGTAGGCGGACCGTCACCAGACCCGGTAGAATACTTACAAATACAAATACAGAAAAACAGATACAAATACGGATATATATCCAAAAGGTTTGCCAGTGACCAACAATAAAAGGTATAAATATAATATTTATACCTTTTATTGTTATATTATTTATTTATAATATTTATATAATATTACCTCAAACCGAATTGCCTAGCACTTCCTGTTCATCTATTTACTTTCATCCTTTTGTCCTTTAGCCATTTTACCTTCACATTGTGACATCAGAGGTCCATCTGAGAGAATTAGAAATGAGACAATGTCAAAATAGCTCAACACAATTGGACAAAACCAAACAAAGACATGATATTACTTTGCAACATCCTAGATTTTGTGTCTGCAAAATTACAAAGTCCTGCCCAGTTACTATTACCAACTGGAAAAAGGTTAGATTTTCTTGGAGCTAACGCTAACTAGCAATGCATTGGGTTTGAAAAGATTTCTAGGTAATTTGTGTGCATGTTTAAGTATTAAAAGTTAAGTATTTTTGCAGCATTTCATCATTTGAAGCTTCAGTACTTTTGAAGCAGTTGACAAAGTATTTTCTGTAGGAGTAGTGCTGTACTGTAATAATAGCAGATGTGGCAGCAGCAGAACCAATACTGTGATGCTGCAGTAGTTGTAACAGTATAACTGGAAGCAGTATGCAGATTGGTTAAACCAGTGGTTCTACCTGACTGATGGGTCTCTCATGACACAACATCAAATATAATAAAAAATATAATTCTGTTGAAAATAAAAACATTAATTGTCTGATTAATTTCATAATTTTAGAATGGAATTGGAATTGATTAGGACGATAGCTAAAATCTGATACCACATACATAATATTATAATATTAGCTGGATCATAATAGGTAGGTAGGTAATCGTCTACCTGAGACTCCATTGTAATAATAATAATAATAATAATACATTTAATTTCTGTTTGGGTCCTGTTGAGGGTCCCACAATGTTATATTGGTCTACAGAGAGAAGAAATGACAGTAAAGATACTAAAAGGACAGCTCCATCAGTCTCCACTGATTCTCATGGCAAATTAGCACCATTTTTAACAAAAAATAGCATTCATAACTAGATGAATGCTAACTAGAGGCAAGTTGCCTACGGTTGGATAAATAAAAGCTAACTTACATATTGAAGCTTAGCTATACTTCCAACTTAACTCAACAAACAACGAAAACATAACAGACAAGATAAGTATATGATGAATACTTCACATTTCATTAATCTAAGTTGGTAGTGGATGTCCAGCTAGTGGTGCGCTTTTGGATAGGGGTGTAGTTTTTCCACAAGTGCTACACATAAGACCAGAAGCACTGAGCTGTGTCAGTCAAAAAGTTTTACTTTTGGGATTACTTTTTTTTTTTACTTCAGAGAGTTTGATTCACTCTTATATACTTGTTTTTGTTTGATATTGAAGAAGGTTGGCTTGATTTTAAAAACTGATTCCATACCAGGTGAAGGTAGATAAAAAACAGAAGGAGAAAGAGGTTGACAGGACACTCACACAGGACAATCACACAGAATGAGTGGGTTTTCTGCACCAACAGGAGGGATGGGTCACATGACAGAGGATCAGGAAATAAATGTAAACCAATAATAATAAACTGTACAAAACACTAAAATAACTGGGCAGTACATGTTAGTACCAGCCCTCCTAGGTGCAGCTCCCAATGTCCCAGATAGATCTGGATGCCGCCTCTCCAAGTCTCTGATGAGGTCTGGGTCAAGGATGTTGCTAGCAGATACCCGAGACCTCTCCTCGGGTCCATACCTCGCAGACGAGGTCCAAGCAGGCGCTTGACAGTGTAAGCTGGGTTGCCCTGGATGAGCTGGGGGTGATAGGGGCTTGGAGGCAGGGGCAATAGCCCTCTCTTTGACCAGTTTTAAGTGTGACACTAGAAGGTAGGATGGATTCTCATGGACCTGGGGAGCTGATGGCGAATAGCAACAGGGTTGATGACTTTTGATACAGGGAAGGGGCCTGCCCATGTATGAGCGTGCTAGTGATGGAGAGGCTCTTGTTGAGGGTGCCAAAAAAGAAGAGTCCGATCGCTGTTGCCCTCTAGGAGTGTGTGCGTGCGTGTGTGCCTGTTTGTATGTGTGTCACTGATTTAACGCTGTAAATCACCGAGCGCTGCAGGATTCCCCAGACAGGAAACTCTTAACTGAACTTTGAAAAAAAATCCATTAAATTGTTTTTGAGTTATGCGTCAATACAAAGGACATGTGGTGGCACCGCCACATATCTGCCACTGTGGCAGATCTGCCACAGCCACCGCCACAATTTTTTGGGATATAATTAAGAAAAACTGAAAGCAATGGTGTATTGTATTATGGGCCATGATAATGATGCAATGCTCCTATGTAAGGTTTATGTGAAAACAAATTTTTAATAAAGAGACAAAAAAAAACAACAACATAACAAACATTTATTTAAATAAAAAGAAAAGAATAAATAGAAAAAGAACCTTAAAACCATTCCTTCACTGCCATTGCCAGTAAGTTTTGACATCCCTCTTCCACAACGGAAAGCTGTGTTGTTAGCAGCTGATGCTGACCATCGAGTTGACAAGTTGAAATTACACTCCTATAAATGACAAAATCTGTAATGATTTAAGAAAGGACCCCATATCTTTTAAAACGCTGAACTGGAATGTTGAAAATCAGGTCTGATTTTCTCGAGATTAAATGAGCCCATAATGTCTATGAGCCATTGTGTACTGTTTGGGGGGAGAGCATCTTTCCAGCATAATGTTACGCTTAACCACGAGGGGGGAAAAGGCCAAGCACTGTGTATTTCCGGAGTCAACCTCAGCCCAGTTAAACCGAATAGGGCAACCAGAGAGTCAGACTCCGATCTTGCTCCCAAAATCTAATACAGGGTTTGAAAACCTCTGCCCTGCGCCTGGAGGATAGGACAGCCTCCGAACATATGAATCAGAGAGGCTTCAGAAATTTGGAAATAATTTTTAACAAAAAGGGTTGACCTCCAGATACTTATGAGACAGTTTGATTTTTGAGATATGAGCTCTGTGTACCTACTTTAACTGAAATAAACAGTGTCTGGCATAAAAAGAGGATAAGTTGATGAGTTTCAGAAAATAATTCCGTGTTTCTTCTAATGGCGACTTACCTAACTCTGACCCCCTAGCTGCTTTCAGCCCTACTGTTGTGGTATCTTTGGATTTAGCAATCAGGACACATAGGAATGTTCTTTTTATGGGATTCAAAGAGAGGACTCTATCAACAGTTGTGTCTGAGGGAGTGATCAAGCTGGGCAGATGAGGAAGAATGTAGTTACTAACCTGTAGGTATCAAAAAAGATATGGCATTGAAGGTCAAATTTTTCACTTAACCGTTCGTATGATGATAAGGTATAGACATAGATATATGAACATGTCTTTTCCTGTGCTATCCCAAAAAAGTAACTTCCCCAACAAATAGTTTAAAAAGATGGTTTGATGAAATGGGGCTTAAAAGAGAGAACCCAGGCAGAACAATGTTTAAATACCGGATTCAGGATAGATGCGAGGGAAGGGAGAGTAGTTCAGGAATAGATAGTTTTGCCCAAAGTGAAGTCCCATCGCTACTCACTTGGGTGAGCTATAGTCACATTAATCTGTAAATGAAATCCAAAACGTCAAGCAGACACTTAGTCAGGTTTGTCTGCATGAAAAAGGTCTTATTTTTCAGAGGAACTTGGTAAGTAGTCCAAACTTGGCTTTGAGTTCTCATCGCTTCTGCTTGGAATTTGAGCATATTGTACATCAATGTTTCTGATTTGTTGGTCCAGATCCGTGCTCTCTTTACAATAATTCACCTTTGAATGTGCTGTGTATACTATAATCTGGCTCCTGAGCTAGGCTACATTAGGAAAAGTATTGATGGCGAGAAAAAAATCTATTTCTTTCTCTATGAAAACCTGAAATGTATCATCATATAATAGAGCTGACTAAAACAGAAACACCAATACTCTTATAGACTCTTATAGACATGAGAATGGATTTACAGAATAAGTTGATATAGCCTGTCATCGGAATGTAAAGTACGCCACATGTTGCAAACACTACAATCAGAGAGGCTTTAACACAGGAGATTGATTTACTTAGTATGTAAGTGTTAGTAGAGGATCAGTCTAAGCTCTGAACGAGCCAACAATTCAAATCCCCCCAGGTTTAAGTGTAAGTGTTGAGATCCAGCAGCATTAAAACACTCCATCAAAAAAGCCTACATCGTCTGAGTTAGGGGCGTAGACATTATCAAGTCTATCAAAGTATAATACAGTTTGCCAGAAAGAATATCATATCAACCTTATTTGTCAGTAGCCACCTTGTGTGGCTGAATAGAGATGTTTTAGTTAAAAACCCATCTAGCTTTGGATTGAAAAGAGTATTTAGAGGAAGAGTGTTTGTTGTCTCCAACCTTGCCACAAACTCTCACTATCTGAAATGCGAATGGTTTCTTCTGAAAGAAAACTATTTCTGACTATTCTAACTATTTCTATTTGTTTGATATGGGGGAGGACTTTTTTTTCCTTTTAACAGGACGATTTAGACCCTTAGCATTCAAGCCCAGAAAGTTGAAGTGTTTATTCATGCAACTTCATAATAAGGTTTAGTATGCACATAAAATTATTTAAATAGTAGTTGATAGTAGCAAAACTGTAACATCTAAACACAGATAGAAGATTACAGGCAATGGTAATGGTAGAAATCCACCCTATCCCACCCCCAAAAAACAGAAATAGTTGCGAAAGAAACAGGCATCGCGAGCTTTTCAGGGCTAACATTCTAGCATTCATGACTTTTCTGGTCTTAGACAAACCTAGCCTCTTCTCCCGTAAAGATGGTATTTTACCACCTTTAACATAGTATTTTATCTCATATTGGTCAGGTCAGAAAAAAGGTAAACAACAAAAAGATTTAATTGTATTAAGTAAGTGAGCGTGTCATGTGGATAGATTTGATACACTAATCGTACCGGGTATGCACCATGTATGCACCATGTATGTATTATGTGGACATTGTTAATTTACATCCAGTGGACCCACAATCACTTAACAATTCCTATGGAGCCTCTGGTGATTTCACATGATTGCGGATACATTTTGTTTTACCTCTTCTGAGCTCATCCAGCTTCCCGCTCCAACGTGCGGTATGAAGCGAAGTCGGGCTGGATATAGCGGAGGACGCTTCAGTCCTAGTTCGTAGAATTCTGCCATCACTCTACTTACTGGCTGGGGGATATAAGTCTTCCATGATGCGTATTGTCTGGCCACTGAATTACCTCCACTAAATTCGGTTTATTGAGTTGTCTGCTGATTGTAATAATTTTTTTTTAAGGTTTGGATTAGTAATATGTCCTCATACGTTAATTGTTTTAGTATAGATGTGGTAAGTTAATGAAGATTATGATGCGAAGATCCAACCAGAATCACAAGGCAAATTTAATGACTATGATAATCTTAAGCCTCTGGTGCATAATTATTCATCTACCATCTGGAATCACAATTACTACATTATGATGTAGCAAGCTCCTTACTTTGTTACCTAATTTTAGCTTTAGCTTGTTACAGTTAAAGAGTCTCACATACAGCGCCTAGCTAACTTATATAGTTTTATAACCTTCGGGTATCCTTAACCTTTGAGCTCTACATCTGAAAGTCCCTTCTTACAGTATTTATTATTTCAATCATGTCACAGTCATAACTAAGAAAATAAAGCTAATCCTAGAAATGTCTATACTGTATGCTAAGCCAACTCAGTATTAGAGAAATTATTCAATGGGAAGAAAGGCTGTGTCCCAATTGGACTATGAGAAGGCAGCTGGTTCAAGCTACATCTAGTCTACATGAGACCCTGAACCAAAAGTACTCCCAGGGCGCTTCACAGGAGCTGCCCACTGCTTCCTTAGGGATGTATCAAATCAGAGAACCTAGTTTCCTTCGGGATAACTATTATTATTATTATCAATTATATCTGAGCTCCCATTTGAAAATAAATGTTATCTTGTTTATTATGTTTTCCAAACTGTTTGCAACTATTTTGGGGAAAGTTCCATCGTATATTTGTCATGGTTCAGTTTTAAATTGTAGTTTAAGGTTGTGTCTCCTGTTTTATTTTGAAGGTTTAGTTCCATTTTAATTTTTTTCTACTTCTGAATCTGTCTAGATTCAGTCACTTCTTACTCTTCTCGTTTGTGTGTGAATGTGTGTGTTTGAATCCTGTTTCCCAGTGTCTCCTCCCTAATTATTGAATGTTCTCACCTATCCCGAGCCCTCACCTGTTGCCCATTTCTCTCGTTAAATGTTTTATTTAAGTCTGTGTCCTGCTCTATGTCCTTGTCTGATCATCCGTGTTTCTTGCCTGTGTTACTTTCCTGGTAAACCTGCCTATAGTCTTGTCCATGCTTGCTCTCGCCTATCTCCTGTCCTGCTCCCATGTAGTTCCCTGGATCCTTCTCTAAGTTTTTGTTTGGATCATTAGTTTGTACAATGTGATTTTTATTATTATTTGCCGCTTTGTTATTTTCCTCGGTTTTGTCTTAGGTTTTTAATGATCATTATTTTGCTTCTTAGTTGAAGTTCTTCTGTTTTTGTAAATCAGACCCCTTTTTATTAACCTTAATTTCTGAATGTTTACTTTGTGTGTTTGCAATTGGATCCTGTGTAGCTAAACACAACAGAACAATCTGACCTATATGGACCCAGCAAGTGCACCTTTTCTTGAAGTAATTTCTAAAAGAGGCTTAATGCTTAGCAAACCTGAGCAGGCAATGGAATCTCTCTCAGAAACTCAAGAGGATACGACTGCTAAACTTGCTAAAATCTCTGAAAAGCTTCCAACTTTGTTAGTTAAGTTGCCTCAAATAAACCTGTCTCCACAGCCTTTGACTCTGGGCCCCAGCTCCACGTGCTTGTTTTCATTAATTGACGAGGTGCGTTCAGGTCCTCCAGCCGTTGTGAAATACACCTTCAAGCTGACTGTTTTCTAATTTTACTGTTTTATTGTGACAGAAGTCTGAAATGGCTGAATTAGTCCTGCCATTTATCAAGGGCCATTTTAAGTTCATTTTTGTTGACGTTTAAAAACCGGTTGATTTTAGATGTAATTGTTAACTTCAAAAATATATATTTTGGTTGTTATTGAAGCCTGTAAATAAAAACTATTAATTAGAAATTATTCTGTGAAACTATGCTGATAGGGAGGGAGAATAGATGAAGTAATGTTTATCCATTCAAATTTAATCTGTAATTTGAGTATCTTCTCTTCTGTTGGTTTGTTCAGAATTCTATAAAAGTAATACATAAAATAAGAATGAAATTGTCATAATACCTAAGATTAAAAATGGCCAGTTTGAGTCCTGATCGGCCATCGATGTGGACCCCATCTTTAATTATGGCCCCATCTGCGATTGAGTTTGACATCCCTGCTGTAGAAGGTTCTCGTCTTTGCTACCAGCCTTCTGTTGGACAACCAGGAGGCCCCTTCTTCTGCCTTTTGACTGGGTCCACCTTCTCAGACAGGCCCTCCTCAGCTTAAGGGACTTGTTTTTTCTGGTGGTTGGCTAAGGAGGTTGAATGTAGAAATTTGGCTTCTGTCCTCCTCCAGACCCCCTCAACCCACACCTTTTAAGTTGAACATTAGTTTTGGGATGTCTGATATCCTTCCCTTGAGGAGGGGTAGCTTGTTTTCCTCTGTTTTGCCTTAGGTTTTGAATTAACATTATTTTGCTTCTCAATTGTAGTTCTTCTGTCTTTGTAAATCAGACCCCTTTTTATTAAACACTGAATGTTTACTTTATGTGTTTGCAATTGGGTCGTGTGAAGCTAAACATAACAATATTTCTGACACTAGGGAGAGAGCTTTATCTCCAAAATTGTAAGGCCATAATTTCTCAACCGTCCAAATTTGGTACATATGAATCGACACATTGTGATATACTCTAATAGTTAATATTCAACTTTTTTAAGGTAAGCTTTTCATGAAAAACTAATTTTTTCAGATATAATTTCCAAAATATTGGTCCGTTTATTCCAAATTTCGTGCCTGTGAATCAACTCAAGGAGATCTATCTTTTAAATATTGTATTTTACTCGCTAGGGGAGCTGTTTCTTAAAACAAAAAAACTTGGTTTTCCGGACTTAGTTCAAAAATATTTTGTGTATAATTTAATAAAATATGTATAATTTAATATAATAATTTATACCTAAATAAACCTTAGTGGGAGAAGAACTGGGTGGGGGAGGTTAGAACTGTGTAGTTCTAACACAAGGGGGCGCTTTATTGCCAAAAGTCTTTGGGCTTTGATCCAAATTTTCGGTGTATATGATTCGCCTCAAGGAAGCCAATGTTGTATATATCATACTTTACTTTAAAGGTTAATTTTAATAACTAGGAGTAGCTTTTTTCCCCCCGAAAAACACTGTTTTCCAGAAATACCTTAATAACTTTAATTTTCAAGTTCAGTTTAAGTTTTAAAGATCATTTTAAAATATATACATATATTACACACATAGGCCTGAGTGTGAGGAAGAACTGGATTGATTTTGGGAAAGGTTAGTTATATATTTCTGACATTAGGGGGAAAAGTTGCCCTGCACTGTTTCTCAATGGTTGGTCCGATGAAGACCAAATGTGGTGCATATGAATCGACTCGAGGAGTTCTATCACGTTTATATTTTACACATATTTTAACCTAATAGCTCATAATTTACTCAATTTAGGGAGCGTTTTTTCTTTTACGAAAATACTGTGGAATAACTTTCCATTTAATTTGAGGAGTTCAGTCAGAGAGATTGCTTGTACAACAAAAGGGATTGGGGACCTTTTGGGGATATACCCTTGCTGTTGAGGATGACGTCGTCGAGTTGTGGCGAGCACGCCAAGCCGTTACAGGCTAAACTGTGAGGACAAGAAGACAGTATGCAGAGAAAGCTGAAATTACGAGTGGTTTAATAACAATCCAATCCTGGCATCGAACGGGAACTTTTGGGAAGAGAAGTGTGGATCAGGAGGAGAATATTGTAGAAACTGCAGTGGAAGATAGTGAACACAGCAGCATCCCCGAATCAACAGCATCAACCTGCAGCTAATCTACGCTTAGCGGAATAGGGTTACCTACTTCTACTAATGTATTTTTACTTGGGTTATAATGGTGGTACTTGGTCGAGAACATTAAATAATTATTACCTTCCAATCAAACCTCAAATCCAATTACGCTCATAGAACTCTTTCATGACCTCAGAAGGTAGGACCCTATAAACTGTGTGATCTTCAGTCTCACTTTGTGCATTGATGAAGGCCCACTAGGCAAAAACTTTGGAACAGATATGATGACAAGGCCAAAAGAAATCCGTGAAACTGAGATCACTGAACTTGCACTAGAATTTTGATTTTGCTCCCATTTTGGTTATTCACATTATGAATATATATATTTGGGGTTAATACAGAACAAGATACTGGGAAGATGCTTCCAATCCACGATCTTATTAAGTTATTATTGTTTGTGCTTTCACTTCACTCATCTCACCAGTTGACCCATACTCCATATTTTTCCGATGTGTCTCTCCGTTAATTTTGCAAACACTATTCAGTGGTTGAATCCTTGAAACTGATATAGGAAATTTATGAGGCTACCTGAAGGAGGAACACAAGGTGCTTTTTGTTTCAGGCCAGATGTGTGAAGTAGGTACAATCCATGTTGGCATGCAGGAAATCATTTTATCAAGTGTGTATTTTTTGGAATTATTTAAAGTCACTCCACTTACCATAACTGTTTTAAATGTTAACTTTGTTCAACGGGACCAAGCCCTTGCTATTTCATTATCCACTGGGACCGATCTGCGAGGAGATGAAAAAGGGAATCTTAAGTTGTATAATGAATATGTTTAATAAATATTATTAATTCCATACTCCTTTATGGTCTTTACATTATCTGATCACCTGTAGTAGGTGTCACCCATAAATTGTGCTTTTCAAGTCTGCTGGACCACTCAAAGCGCTTTAAAAGGCCAGCCAGCATTCACCCATTCAAATATTCAACATTCAAAACATTCATACAATGAAACGGAGGCTGTCATGTAAGGTGCCACCTGCCCATCAAAAGCGGTAACCATTCACAGCATCATTCACACATCAATGGAACAACCATTGGGAGCAACTTGTGTTCAGTATCTTGCTAAAGGACATTTCGACATGTGAACTGCAGTGGCCGGGGATCTAACCAACATAAACGATTATGAATCAGTTTCACCTGCTTTGGATCAAATGAAAGCGACAACAGTTGTACAGGAGAAGCATCCTTTCACTGGTTTCCTTATCATCACCGGTAGCATGATGTGGTATCTGCAGCTCATTCAGGTTGACCATGTGGTCCAGCTTCTCGGTAGCAGGATCTGTATCTGCTCCTTTGTTTGAAGATGAACAAGAAAAGCATTACCAAGGCCCTACAGAATTGCCTCCAGCGGATTACTGTTGTGTATATTTCTTGCCAAACTGTCAGAAACAGACATCATGGGGGTGGCATGAGGGCCGGATATCCCCTATTGGGACCTGTGGTCAGAACCCAGTACTGTGCAGCTGGATTGGTGTTCACCAGAGAACACCAGAAAAAGCAAGTTCATCATTGTCACGCCGTTCTTGTCACAGATTGTGCAAGTTTACGCTGAGCACATGTGAAAATTGTCACGGTGAACGTTATGCTGCCTGTAACATCATCCAGGAGGACTAGTATGGCGTTGGGTCAGTGATTGTGTGGGGAGGCATATTCTTGGAGGTTCTCACAGACCTCTACTGGCTAGTCCCGTGCTGTTAGGTACCTGGATAAAATCCTCATCATCAGACCTTATGCTGGTGCAGTAGACACTGGGTTACTACTGGTGCAGGACAGTACCCGGCGTCATGTCATCAGTGTCAGTGTGACAGTTCCTGGATGATGAAGGTATGGATGCTGGATCATCATTTATCGTTGCATCATACGTCACCAACATGCACCACAGTTTGTCCAGGAGCACTCTGACACCCTGATCCAGGTCTGGGATTAGATCCCCCAAAACACCATCCGTCGTCTCATCCAGAACCTGTAACGAGTCCCTTTGGAACATGGGGGCCAAACATTCTACTCAGACAGTTGTCCTGATGAACCAGTTGGATCAGCTTTTGATTCAACTTTTTCACTTTGATTTTGGGTGTGATTTAGAATGTTGCCCTCAATGAGTTAATAATTTTCTTTTCCATTAACTGTTCTCCATCAATTTGTTCTAAACAAATTACATAATGTATATCAATAAAGATTTTGAACTTGAGTATTTCTTTCATCGAGATCCAGTATTGAGTATACATAATATGCACGTATTGTCCCTTTTATATCATTCTTTTGCCTTTTTATAATAACAGTAACTATAATGTTTTTCACTAATGTATATGTCAATCCTGATAAACTCCAGAAAAATTGGGGACACTTTATATAGACCTGTAATTTAGAGAAACACTAAAGATTCAAAATCTTATCTGGTTTGGGAAAAATAATAAATAAGCTTGTTTTGTTTCTGTCTCCGAGTGATTTTATTTTTTCATAATCAAGCTAGAAAAATGAAAAACAAACCATTTTTCAAATTTTCTCATCACTATTCGGTCATGAAGAGGACAAACCTTTTGTTTTTCAATTTTGATTCTTGTATTTAAAAAAAAAAAATCAAATTACCACTTGTTTTCAGTTTTTCAATATTAATTTCATCAACGAATTACCAAAACATTATCCTGCTGATAGAGAACACTGCCATTAGAGAATACCATTTCTACCATGAATTTGGTTTGCAACTATGTTAAGGTATCTGTTACAATGTGACATGAATGGCTCATACATTCATTCATTTCATGAAACCCAAATGTCAAAGAAATCCAAACATTTGTTTTTTACATATCTTGATTTAATAACTGATGTGATTATTTACCTGAGCCATCGACCTGACGAACAATCAAACCAGTGTCAGTGTTGTACAATAACCTGGTTCATCTCATTACACAATAATTACCTCCAACTGTTACCTCTGACATCTTTGCACTGTCCTATATATTTATATATACATTATATATACATATTAATACACATATATTTAAATGTATATAGCCTTAAATATTCACATATATTTAAATGTATATAGCCTGTACACAAGAACATCTCCATTTGTTTATAGCTTGTATATTTGTTTATTGCCTTGTCCATTTAATTTAAAATTATTTATATGACATTCGTACTGGGAGAACTCAGTTAACCGGAGTCAAATTCCTTGTAGGCATATACATGGCCAATAAAGCTGATTCTAATTCTGATTCTGATTAAAGAAGGAATTCTCATATAGGCTACCGTTTGTTAGAGCGTTGCCTATAGCAGGGTGCAACGTCTTTATTGATTTCTTGACAATCAGAAATTATTCAGTAGTTACACTGAACGATAGGATTTATCATTCAATACATTTTAAATCCACCCTGGGACCCAATCCTTCAAAAAGGAAATATTGATAGCCAAAGATATACACGGTCTCATGAATCACATGCACTAAACTACCAATTTGGTATTTTGATGAATAATTAAGTTATTAACTATAACAGAAAATACCAAAACAATAACTAATATTGGTTGAAGGAGTTAAGGCTATGCAGCGTAGAGGCGGGAAGGTTTGAACACCAGTATGTCTAGAATGAAACCTTGTTTAGTTTGCTAGTGGTTAAGGCCAAAGATTATAAATATGTGCGTAGAGAAAATGTAACAGGTCAGGAAAGGGAATAGTTAGAGGCAAGCACTGGATTACCAATCCCAGATATTGGATCCATCCATTCCAGATCCATCTATTAACTCCAGGAAATATATCAAAATCACAATGGTTAAAATCAAGTGCACTTGTAGACTAAGCTAAGCCTTGTAGACTAGCTCTGTTCTATGGACTGGAACTTTACCCACTCCAATGAAGAGAGGCTGGTATGTTAACCAGTGATTCCATTTGTGGGAGATAAGCAACGGTGGGAGCGAATTCTTATCCTGGGATTTAATTGTTTGGTATTTGCTGCATATCAGACCGAGAATTGCGTGATTCCAGTTACTTTGTGCTAGGTTGTTCAACAGACAATCCTAGTGCTGCTTGATTAAGTAGTTGTCGTGGTTCTGGATGGTCCACACTAACATGGAGAGCTTTTAGCAGTTGCACACCGGAAGTGGATGAGTGGGGAAAGATACTGGTATAGATACTGGTTTTAATTGGTATAATGCAGACTCTGATGGGCTCCTCTGCTTTGATCTGAGAGCCTAAATTCTGAACAAGCACTGATTTCAGGCTGCTTTATGGGTGATTTAACAGCCAAATAGTGTTAAACTGATTGAGGTCACAAGTAAGTGAAACTAGGAAGGCAAAGGGTTTCAACTTCAGGATATTGTCTATAAATTTAGCACTTTGAGATTTGATCCAAATGTAAAGTGCATTAGAAATTAAATGTATTATTATTATTATTTATTAAATTAGTACTTGACCATTTATTAAATTAGTACTTAACCATTTGCTAACTAAAAATCACAAACGGCACTGACTCCTTGACCTTCTCTAGCTCTTGTTGGTGAAGGTAAATCAGTTTGTGCTTTAGTGGATAGACCACAACCTCTTATCATCAAACTGGAAGAGTCACTGAAGTTTGCAATGTGGATAAAAACAGGTATCAAGAATATACTAATGAAAGGCCAACCTTTAGTGCCTCTACAAAGGAGGTGAGAAGCGTGAAATTCTCTACGGCAGTTTAAGATGCAAACAGATAATTGTATATCCTCTATCTGACTACATGTGGACAGACCTCATACCACTTTGATAAGGGCATAAATAAATGAGAACTAATAGCTTTATGTGCATAAGAAGTAACTCAAATTATTTTTACGTCAAAAAAAAAGGATAAGAAACTCCAGTGTTGTCGGCCATGCATAAATTTGCCTCACAGCGATGACATATCACCTCCGTCAGCTGCTAACACATTAACAGCAGGTGTTATGAGGACAGGACTTCTCTCACAAACACTATAAATAGAACACAAATGTATTATAACACTCACTGTTGCAATGGCAATATCTGTTCTTTGTCTACAGTTTAGGTTCCTCTTGGACTGTGATTTTAGGGTGTTGAGACTTTGATTGAGGTTTATAAGGAAAAACACTAACACGTACCATGTGAACAGCATTGTAATAAAGGTAATTTTCACAGCCTGTAGTAGCCACTTGACACAGAAGACTCCCCAAGACCGTTTATTTCATTCAGCAGCAGAAAGGAATGCTCAGAGTGTTCAAATAAAGAAAACTACTTGTCAGTTTGTAATGTTTAATTTAGAATGTTTGTTAATTCCATGCTGTGTTTCATTAAGAACAATACAGATTCCCTGTTTGTGGCTCCAGTCAGATATCCAGTAGTACAAATCACCTCCTACTTACACAGAATGAAGAAGAGAAGAGAAGCCAAGAAAGAACTTCTGAACTTAGGTAAGCTTTAGTAAATTCTGAAGATGCGGGAGAAAATAATCTTTTAACTCATGCAAGCACTGACAATTCTGATTTCAGGGCATTTGAAAAGTGGGGCCAAATAGAGAACTGACTTTGACTCTTTTACACTGGTGAGAAACCTCCCAAGGTTTTTGCATTAATTAAAGGCAGCAGTCTATTAGGCAAACTTCTGAAATACAGCAAGTTTGCACAGTCATGGTATTTCAACACAAAGGACAGTCCAAAGACAACCATTGAACATAACTGGTTCACTGTGGTGTAAAGGTTAAGCAGTTATTTCTCTCAAATGGATATCATAACTTTTGCCAATTTAATCTAAAAAAAATCCTAAGCTAAGGGCATTTTTACTCTTCCATATTGCCCATAAAAACATAAAATGATTGAAATGACATTCTAATAAACTAGATAATATCCCTCCTGTATCTAGTCACTGACATTATCTGTAATAAAAGTTATTATCTGTAATTACATTAAGAAAAAAATCTCAATAAATCCAGCAACTGATAAAAATATTGAAGAAAAAGCAAGTCAAACAAAAATACAATAATGATAACAAAGATAACATTTCAGAACCGCTTATACCAGGACAACAAGGGAAGAAAAACCAGGGACTCCTTGTTTTTTTAACATTGTAGTTTCCTTTCTCAATTTAGTGGCATTTATTTGAATGGTGTAAGGTCTAATATAAAACTAAAAAAATAAGAGAAAATTAAAGTTGTTAACTCCGTGTCCCTGCTGGGTCATGAAGCTGCGAAGGTGGAATTAAGGAAAACGAGGAGCGGAAGTGGAAGGGAAGATGAGGTGGAGGGGGGAGGAGTGTGAGGAGGAGTGGGCAGGGTCTCAAGTTGTTGGTGGCATAATCTTACTGGGCCTCATCCTCAACATCTTGCAGTGCCTCTTTGCTCTGTTCTTCACCTGAAGGAGAGAAAGTCAAATGTCAATGTTTGTTTTGAGGAAAACCAATTATCTCTAGCAAGTAAAGACCCTGGGGAAACCAGTTTGGGAACTGATCTTTTGGGAAAAAGTTATAGTTAATGTTATGGCCATCATGCTTCATTTTCCTAGACTAAAAAGCCGAATGGTTGAAATTTTTGAAGAAATCTATAATTTATGAACAAACTGTGCACTTTAAAAAATATAGAGGGTCTGAGGCTGATAAGGTGGTTACTTTTTGCTGTAGCTACCATTAGCTCAATTAGCCAGGCAGCCAGTGGACCAACTGTGACCTCAAATCAATGGGGAAGTCTCAGATGGAAACAATGCTAAGCTCAACCAGGGGTGACCACAGCTGGACACCAGACCAGGAGCAGATAAAACATGTAAAACGCAGGCGGCCAGTTGAGTGAAGGGCATCACCAAATGGCTCTACTGTGCTACTTCGAATTATTCTATGTAGTCATCCCTGGACACTGTTTTACCTAGACTTATAAAACTTCGTAAACATGTATTTCATATCAGAATCTACAGCAAATAGTGTCTTCAAGCTCTGGTGTTAGCCTGACAGAAAGTCAGGCTTTTTTTTAATTAAATGCGTGATTTTCAACGTTTTCAAGTGTTGTATTTTAAATATAATCTCCACCAAGAGTTTTAACCCACTCAACTAAAAACGTGATGATAGACATCTTGAGACCATAAGAATTAAAAGTTATCAAAAGCTGAGTCTCAGATGAACGGTCTGGACAATCTATATTTATCTCACTGTCAAACACAAAATTGTGATAGGGCAGTGGAGTTTAGTCCGTTCTGTTCCAAATGTCGTGCGTTGGATAACAATCTTGCACTGAATATGCTTAAATAAAAAAAGTGCTTTTTCCATTGTGCTATCTAGTTGCAATAGGAAATTTTTAGCTTTGTACTTTGATCAGGCTATGCCAAGTTGTGGATGAAATGTGTTGTTGAATGATGGTGTTGAATTTTGTTGAGTCACTTGTCACACAAGTGAAAACAAAAATAAAAAACATATCATCAGATATGTAGACCGAATGCTTGCTCCAATGTCCAGTTGTTTTTTTTTCTCTACAACTGCTGATTTTCTGACACCCCTGACTGATTATAGCTTGTTATAAAATTGATTTATAGATAATTCTAATATATCTTGAAATTATAATAAATCATCATACGTACAGTGTATTATTGGAACTTTTCAAATTTTTTCATATTAATTGAGGTGATTTGTCTTAAAAATATTCATACAACACTGGCAAACTAGTTTTATGAGAAAAAAAGTTAAATTACAAGCTGTAACTAATGAATAAGAGTTTTTACAGATAATAATCTTGATTTTTATTTTTAATCTTATAAAAGAAAAACAAAGTTTTAAAGAAATTCAGCCGTTTCACAGTTACAGTATTTACAAATACTAGTATTACTAATATAGTAATACTAATATATAGTATTTACAAATACTGTAACTGACCGCCAGTCAGCCACATCAAACTAGGCCTCCTGGTGACAATCGATCGGTGCACCTCTAGATTAATGCATTTAACTTGAAAAGGTACAACATTTGGGAAACACTGATACATACAAACATAAAATTTAAAAAATGGAGTTCACTAATCGTTTTAAAAAGGAAAAAGTGAAGAAGCAGGGTGACAGGGTGAAAAACAGAAGAACGTAAGGGATTGTTGGGGGTGGGAGATGCAGAAAAAGACATGTTCCTGTTTATACAGGAAGCAACTAATTGTATATTACAATAAAAGTTGCGAAAAATAAAAAGATATGACATTCAATTTATGTATTTAAGGAAACAAAATTGCAGCATGTTTGACATGGCAAATATTCGGCAGAAAATACATTGTGCACACAATGGAACGCAGGCCGTACAAAGACAGACAGTACAGAAGACAAAGAAAAGGTAATGCAAACATTTAACATTGTTCTCTTTATTGTTGCTCATTGGCAAACCTTTTGGATTTATATCCGTATTTGTATTTGTTATTCTGTATTTGTACGAATTCTACCAAGTCTGGTGACGGTCTGCCTGCCTGTTGCTGCAAGTATACCATCGCCCAGAAACTTCTGTATCAGTTCAGGTCTCATTGTCCACCAGCTAGCCCTTCGGGAACCTCAAAAGTTCTACTCAAAGTCCCTTATAGAGGGAGTCAGTGTTCTACTCGAACATTATAAAACAAAACCTGGAAATTCTAAGCAGCTCTTTTCCACTATCCTTCATCTTCTAAAACCACACACTCCTCAACCTACAGAAATTACAGAACAGTACTGTAATAAATTCATGGCTTTCTTCAAATCGTAAATTGACTCAATCCGTTCCGTCCTTCCTGGTTCCACAAATCTACCTATCCAGCACTTCAGAGGCTGGGAGATCTCACAGTTTGAGAACTCCCAGCCTCTGAAGTGCTTCCCAGAAATCTCCCAGCAGGAGGTGAGTTTATCATCAGGATGATGAAACCCTCCACCTGTGCCCTTGACCCCTTTCCTACGGCCCTAGTGAAAACTAACATCTCTTCCATCAGTCCCCTGATCACTGCTGTAATAAAGCAATCCCTCCAAGCTGGCTTTGTTCCACCTGCCCTAAAGACACCATAATCAGCCCTCAAAAAACCTACTCTCAAGAACTTTTTGCTAATTACAGGCGCATTTCCAAACTCCCATTCCTCTCCGAAGTACTGGAAAAAGTAGTTGCTGCCCACATCCAGGACCACATCAAATACAACAGCCTCTTTGAAACCTTTTAGTCTGGTTTCCGCTCCACCCAAAGCACAGAAACAGCTCTGCTTAGAGTCACAAATGACCTACAGATGGCAGCAGATGCTGGTTCACCTTCACTCTTGATTGTCCTTGATTTGACTGCTGCCTTCGACACTGTTGACCATGGAATACTCCTACACCGCCTGCATCACACTATTGGACTCACTGCCACCGCCCTAAACTGGTTTCAATCCTACTGCACTGACAGGACAGAATACATTTCCCTTGGAAGTTTAAGGTCCAGACACACAACGTCACCTGTGGGGTCCCCCAGGGATCAGTCCTTGGCCCCATTCTCTTCATACTATACATGCTCCCCCTTGGCCGTGTCATCAGTCGATGTGAACTCTCATTCCATTGCTACGCTGATGACACGCAAATCTATATAAAAACTGACACATGTTCCTCCGCAGTTTCTCCATCCTCATCTCCCCTGTCAACTCTCCGCGCTTGTCTGGAGGAGATAAAAGTGTGGATGACAAACAACTTTCTCCAGTTGAACAGCTCCTAAAAAGCAAAACCTAAGCAATTTTAATTGGCACCCCACATCAGACCCAGTCTTCCTCCATAACCAGTATTACCTTCTCTGTCACGACATTCCCCTCCCCGACATTCATTGGATTATTAACCAATTGCACCAATTATACTGGAGTCTAGTAAAAAAATGTGTCAACAGCAAAGGTCAAAGGTAAAAATTCTTGAAATATGTGACAGTTTCGGTTTCACCTTTGCCAAGGATGTTACCCTTTTGCATGTTCTTGTCTCTCAGCCAAATTAAATGAAATCTTCATATATTTATGAAACGTCATTATATGTCTGGGTTTATGTCAGAGAAGAGAGTAATTTAATCTGGGATTGGATCTGGCTGATAGGGCAGAATTAGTTTGTTTTCTGCTATTTGCAACATGACAAGAAGGTGCCATTTGGAACTTTCTAACAGTTGCACGTAAATTACTTGATTGATAGTCGTGAATCTGGTCGGAGATTGGACACTTTTTGCTTTTAGGTAACATAATAGGGAATTGGAAATACTCTGGTGGAGGTTTTTGGTCTGAGTAACCTTCTAGTAAGAGATTACTATGGTTACTGCTGCAGAAGTGCAGTGTCATATATGCAGTGATCACAATGATAATATAATATGATAATGATATTGATTATTTTTAGTCAAATGCATAGCTTAAATAAAAATAATACATATTAAACGCTAGCTAGTGTGAGTTGGTGGGGGTTTGCGGGGAAAAAAAACTTTGATAGGCATAACACTGCAATATTTTGGATGGTGATATTGTATTGCTACACGCCTGTCACGTATCAATATATTGTTCTACAAATTGAATATTTTAGTTTTGCAATGATCAGTTACTTCTGCAGTCCACTGGTGGTGGGGACATATTTTTTCCTGGTGAGGGCAGCAAAGATGATGGAAGTTGATATAAGAAAGTTGGAAGCATCAGCTAAAAGTACATTCAATTCAATTCACATTCATTAGCAATCTGATTAAAACAAAGGAGTGGACCTATTTTGGATTTGTTACACAAGGAGGGCATGAATGAGGTTGATATGACACTGAGGAGCGTCTTATGCAATACTCTGAGAAAACTACAAACATGAGGGTTCCGACACAAAATAACCAGGAGAGTTGGCCAAGGACAGCAAAGCTAGTACTAAGTTAGTGACACTAACAAACCAAACAATACTGGACAAACTTACTTTGATAAAGCTACCTCCCAATTCACAACAGACAAAGAAAACTTATCCGTAAACTATAACACCTACTTTCTGTGCAAAAACCTACAACCAGACAACATAGTGGAAATGTTTGCTTTTGTTATATGCTCTAGACACTGGAACCTAGGTGTGTGACAAAATTCCCACCCTTTTCATGGATACAGCTGTACCCAAGCCCTACAAACGAGTGACGCAAAATGCTCAGAAATTTTTGAGTTCAGTAGAAAGGATTCACTCGCAACGCATGTTATTACTGGCAGTGGATTCATAGAGTATGTGTAACACCTCATAACTTAACGGACTAATTTTTTAGATTTCCCAGCAGCTGAAGTTTTGGTAACATTATGTACAATGTGCATTGTTCTACAAATCTGCGGCTACCAGCGGCTCCGTGGTCCGAGCACCGGGGCTCTGCTATTCCTCCGGGCATGGGGTTCGTTCATGTGTCGGTCGGACCTGGGCGTCCCTGGGCCCAGCTCTTGGAGCGGTGTCTCTCTCAATGTGCTGGTGATGCTCTGGGGGGATTCTGGCGTGACTTTCCGGGCCAGGTGGGTCTAGCTCTTCACTGATAGGGGGGGGGTTTATGGCAGGGATGAGTGCCTTTGGGGAAGCCTCAACCTCCCCCTCCTATCGTGTCTCACCACATACACCATAAGGCCTGGTGGTTGGGGTGGAGTGAATATGGCGCAGGGCATGTGGGGGTTGGAGCTGCTTCACTGTGGCTTCGCCTTCCAAACTCCCCTGCGAGTCTGACAGCAGGGGGGCTCTCCTTGCCCCAACTGCCTCCAATTTTAATCACAGCACCTTAGATTTCCACGTACCATATATCCACCTTACTTCACATGCACACACCTTCTCATGCACTCAAGTCACTACAGCATCATATACACGGTATATGTATGTTTGTGAGTGTGTGTGGGGGTCCTCTTTCTCATTTCGTTTGGAGATACAGGAAAGAAGGGGCCCACTGCTCTTGGCCGGGATGCTTCCTCTGGGCCCATGGATGGCTTTCCATCAGTGGGCACGTGGCCTCGGGTCCTTCATGCTCTGAGGGGCGCTGTGGTGGCTTGGGTCCCTCTCTGCATATCTCTGGGGGTCGGCGTGGCGTTGTGATAACCCCACAATTAAATCCAAATCCAGTGACAATCTTTTTTTCTCTCACACACACACACACACACACACACGGACACTCACACACACGCACAAATAAGGTGAACACAAAATTATATAGTTATGAATCTAATGTTGATAGGGGTATGTGTATGTATATGTGTGTTTGTCTGACATGAATGCAAATGTATACATATTTATATATTATTAGCTGCTCTGGTTTCTGTTGCTTTTATTATAGATGTTTGCTCTAGTGTATTGTTTTTTGTTCCCCCGATCTCGTTTGTGTTTCTCCTTTTAGTCTCATTTTATCATTCCTATCCCCCTGAACCCCCTTTCCGGTCCCGTCGCCTCATCGATTAATCTCACATAAAAATAAACTAATAAAATGCAGTTCACACAACTGGAGGAGTATGACAGACTCTTCTTTTGCAGACTAAAATCTGTCTGGCACTGCAAGGCAGCCAGATCCTCATTCTGCATGCCGAGGCAGCTGGACAAGACCGGTTAAAAAAAATAAAAAACATAAAAGGTAATAAAGAGGAATATATTTAATCACAATACACAGCGCATTGCAAAATATTTAATATTGCGATAATATTGTATCTTGACCCAAGTATTATGAAAATATTGCTCAAACTATCTAGGCACATAAAAATCCAATGTTTTATAGGTTTTAAGGGGGTAATAGGAAACGAGTGAGTAAGTTCATCAAGTCTATCTTTGTCTGCTACTGGACAACAATGCAGATACAGTAGGATTTGAATACAATGCTCATTAGTTAAGGATGGGGGCAATAAGGAATCTTACCCTCTCCCTGCATATCTGAAGTCCATAGTGTCAGGTTGTCACGTAACAACTGCATGATAAGTGTGGAGTCCTTGTAGCTGTCTTCACTCAGTCTGTCCAGTTCCGTGATTGCATCATCAAATGCAGCCTTTGCCAATCTGAATAAATACAAGTATAGATAAAGAAATAAATATACAAATCTGGTGAAAGATTCCACTGCTTATTTCCAAGCTACCACATGGTGCCTGTCATATTAACATACTGGAGAAAGACATATCATACATTACTGATCCGTCAGTAATTTTTTATGTGGCCAATTTGCTTAAAATCTCCCGAAGTGAACAGTTTTTTCAAACTGGGAAATGGATGTTGTCATAAAACCTGCTTTTTTCTGCAAAAAATTTCAAAGTAATGCCAATAAATGCCTGCTATTTAAACTGATCATTACAAAAATATAAATAACCGACCATCAGACACCCTGAAATAGATATGATTTCATGCAACTCAATCCTGTTGTTGTTGATCAATCTGTGGCATCATCTTCTTTACATGCCTCTGGTGCTTGTAAGACAGCTTGTATACAGGATCAGCTAACATAGTACGAGATATTTGCAAAAGTTACAACTTGATGAGAAAACTATATAATATAATAAATGTAATTATTATATAATTGCAAATATTAAGGTCCATGGTGTCCGATTTAGGGGTATTCAGGGGCATCTCTTTTGAATAAATAAAATATATTAATCATTACTATGTTTTGTTGTGTTTACTTCCACCTGAACGTAAACATTTCCAATATTTGTTTATAAAAAGTCGTTTTAATCTCCATGGAATGGGTCGATATGGAGGCCGCAGTTTTTGTGGCAAAGAATATCCCATTTGAAGTTTTTACTGTTCTTGACAAATTGAGGATCCTACTTACTATTTAAACCAGAAAAGCAACAGAGCGCAAAGCCTCGCCAACTAAGCGAACATGATTTCTCATGAAACGTTTAGGTAAACCATCTGGCAGCCTTAAAGATGCAACTTGATCTTAACAACTAATCTGGTTCTAATACTTCGGCAATGGATAAAGATTTAAAGTTTTAACCCCACTTAGCTGTCACATATGGACGTAGCAACTGGTAACTTTTTGCATGGCACCATGCAGGATTCGTGAACTGACAATTAAACAAGAGACTTTATTTATTGCCGGGATGCCTACAATATGGATCGATTAAACAAACCTTTCCATCAATTTTTTGAAGGATTTATGTGATTTTAAGATTATACATTGCATTGCACCAGTAACGCAGAAACAATAACCTGCAAGCACAGTCAGGTGAGTTGAGGATCTCGTAATAGAAGACCGAGAAGTTCAGGGCTAGGCCGAGGCGGATGGGGTGTGTGGGAGGAAGCTCCAATGAGGCCAGATTGGTAGCAGTCTTGTATGCCACCAAGCTGTTCTCTGCTGCCTCATTTCTGTTGTTGCCGGTAGCAAACTCTGCAAGGTACCTATGGTAGTCCCCCTTCCTGGTATTGGGGAAACATAAAAGATCACAAAATGAACTACAGTGGTATCTTTTGTAGAAAACTCATATTTTAAATTGTTAACAATCATAACCTTGATAGAGTTGACTGTCATGTAATAAACTATTACATGACAGTCAATAACTTAGGGATTCTGCAGAAAGGACTAAAGACGTTTCAATTTCACATCGCTACTACACCACTCAAACAAATTAAGGGAACACTCACTAATTACAATATAACACTGTTAGTTAAACCTCTGGGAAATGGATCTGTTAAGTTGGGCAGTGTTAAGTGATTGACTTATTTTCACCTGCTGTTCAAATGAAAGCAACAACATGTGGACAGGGGGCACGATAGCAGAACAACCCCTTAAAAGGGAATGATTCTGCAGGTTGTAAGCACGGACCATTTATCTTTCCTTATCCTTCCTGACTGAATTTTCTCTAGTTTTGCATTTCGCTGGTTTCCTTGTCATCACTGGTAGCATGATGTGGTATATTCAGCCGATTCAGCTTACACAGGTAGTCCTGCTCATCGAGGATGGACCATCCATACATGCAGTCTCAAAAAGGTTGGCCGTGACTCCCAGCACAGTCTCTAGAGTTATGAGGAGATACCGGGAGAAGGGAAATTACACCAGCAGTGCTTGACAGTGTCATGGAAGGTCAGCAAAAGGACTGGCATCTGCTTTTTTTGTGGGAAGAGGAACAGGAGGAGCACTTTCAGAACCCTACAAGATTGATTCCAGCGGGTTACTGGTGTACATGTTTCTGAGCAAACCGTCAGAAACAGACACAATTAGGGAGGCACGAGGGCCCTAAATCCTCTTATTTGACCTTTGCTCACAACCCAGTACAGTGCAGCTGGATTGGTGTTCACCAGAGAACACCAAACCCCGTTTCCCCCCAAATCCCCGTTCTCTTAACAGATGAGAGCAGGTTCCCGCTGAGTACCTATGTGAAATAGTCTAGAAATGCCGTGGTTAACGTTATGCTGCCTGCAACATCATCCAGTAGGACCGGTTAGGCAGTAGTACCCTGACTGCTGTTAAGTACAAGGTTGAAATCCTCAGACCCGTTTTCAGACTTTACACTGCTACAGTTGACACAATGTTCCTCCTGGTGCAGGACAGTGCGGTCAGAGTGTGTAAGTAGGTCCTCAAATGTGAAGGTTTTGATGGCATTGATTGGTCCAAACTTGAGCTCACTGATAACCCGATCCATCTGGGAGGAATATAGTCCATGACACTATTGTCTGTCTCACTTAGAGTGTTTCCAGAAGTTGTCTGAGGTCCCTTAGGCACATGGGAGCCATTATGTTAGATAAATGTGGGAAATCAAATTTTCACTTTGATTTTGGGTATGATTTAGGATCTAGCCCTCAATGGGTTAATGATTTTGCTTTCCATCAACTGTTCTTGCATCATTTTGTACTCAACCTATTTCAAACAAGACTTTCAATTTTAATATTCCTTTCATTGAGATCTAGTCTGTAATTTAGGTGTTGTCTGTGCAGATTCTCATTCATCCAGGTCATGGTAAGATGAAACATGAAACATCTTCAAGCCGAATCATATGTCTATTCGCTTTAGATTCAACCCACATAGATTAATTTAAGTTTTCCCTTCATTATTTTGTATTAACAACCAAAAAAAACTCTTACATTTTGTTGTAGAAGACTTTAGACTCTCCCATAATAGCAGAAGGTAGTAAGTGCCTTTCCAGTGCATCCAGAATGTCGCCACAGATTGACTTCAGCTCATTCTCAACCTATCAAACAACAGAAGCAAAACATTTAAATAATTTTCCACTTTTCCATATGCAGCCAAACCCTTATGACGTGGGGACAGATTCACGTGAAAATGTCTCTGTCTTCCTTCTGACTACACTTCCAAAGACCAAGCCAACAATCTTCTTATGGAATGCTAATATCTTCAATATTGAATTTAAGTAATACAATTTATAGTACAATTTGATGTTCTTGAATACAGAGTGGTGTCATATTAAAAAAAGTATTACATTACAACTTGAAAAGTATGTTTTTACAAGGTTTTTTAATGCTCCTATCAAATTTATGTTATTCTTATACTGTGAAATACATGGTTGAATGAAAAAATTAGGAAACATTGTGTCCAAGTTCTATTTCATTCTTGAGTTGTAATATGGTGAAATGCTATTATTGTTAATGAATATTATCTGCAATAATTGAACACAGTGGGTGAGATTGTGAAGAGTGTATACTTAGAAGTCACGGGCACATTCACAACAGGAGTAAATATCAAAGATCCAGCTCCAACACAGACCAACTATACTTGTTATAAGTATAGTTGTAAAATTCCTACCTTATATACAGTAGAGGATGAAGTTTTTGGTGATGATATTGATAAAAAAGAATTAGTACCCAAGGTACTTGAAGGTGATATAGTTTAATTACCTACCTCATTAGACTATTGATGGCTGTATAAGTGGCTCTCTCATCCCACTGACAAAATCTGGCCTAAAATCAAGCAAGTGAAAGATTTACCAATAGTAACTCAGATAGAGTCTTTCCAGTGGGTGCTTAAGTCTGCATTGTTACTATAAGCTGGTGATGTCACATCAACAAATCTTAAATTATGCCTATGCTGTCGTACCCGACTGCAAGGGTATACTCCCAAAAGCCACCAATCCCCTGCATAAAACAAGTAATTCCCTTGACTGAACTCTTCAAATTAAAATGTGACTCTTAAATAACCTTCAAACAGTCCATATTGACTCTATTATTTATTATGTATAACTATTTCTATGAAGTCAACAATATGCTCTGACAAAAAAGATCCCACTGTGACACAATAATAAGTACAGTTAACTATTTTTTCTGAGCTCAGTAATAAAACAAGACAGATCTCTTTGCGTCAATTCATATGAGGTAAATACAGACACAACTGGTATGGTTGGGAAGTTACGGACAAGGAACTTGGTGAATACAAAGATCTCCCCCTAATGAATAAACAGTGAAATTATATACATACAAGATATATCTCCTTGTGTAGATTCATATGAGCCAATTTGGACATAATCAGGCATATGATTGGGAAATAAAGGTAAAAGTTCTTCCTTGCACTAAGGTCTATGAAGTTATAAAATTGGAAAATAATCCATGAAATAGTTTTGTGTTAACACGATAAGTTGAAGGACCAGCTGCAGACACAGCGGCGATAACAATTCCATAAATTGCTGACTTTTCTGGGACATAATGCAAGACTACTTGATACAATGGTAGACCAGAACCATGTAGGTCCTTAGAAATGATAAGCTTGCTTTTAAGTAGTGACATCCAGGGCTCTTTACCGTCTGCCTGTATTCCCGTATCATCTTCAGTTTCTCTTCTCCACCCTTGCTCTCTTCTCTCTGTTCGATACTGCTGATTATCCTCCAGGAGGCTCTCCGGGCTCCAATCACATTCTTGTAGGCCACTGATAGTAGGTTCCGCTCCTCCACTGTAAGCTCCACATCCATGCCTGCCACTTTCTTCATAGATACCACCATCTCTGTGGGAAAACAGATGACACTCCTTTAAAGAAAGTCTAAAAGTCTAAAAGGAGAATTAAGCTTAACAACTGCAAAAATTCTGCGTTGTAAATGAGCATTTAACTACAGACTGCTTTGCTGGTTATGGTACAAGCTCAAAATGTATGCAATTCACTGAAGTCTGATGTGTCAATGAGAGCCAGTAAAAGTACCAGTTAAAGGAGACAACAACTTGAATGTCTATGTAGTACCATGTTCAGTTGTTCTTTAAAAGTGTATATGTTGAGCTTGGTGTTAACATTTTACTGAGCTACTGTAGCAAGTTCCTACACACTACCAGGTTGTAACAGTATACCAAGTTTGCCAAGCTTCTTGAAACTTGGTATGTTCTTGCGGCTCATTCATTTTAAAGTGTCTTATTAAGTTTGTTGTCCCCAACGTTTTTGGCGTTGTCACGAATGGGCTGGCTTAGCCTGACTGATGTTACATACAGCAAGCTTTGTGTTTATTTATTCAAGGTGAAAGTTTTGCAGCTGTTGATTTGATTGTAACGATGGGAGTTCATGCCTGGTGTGTGTGTGCATGGAATCGACCATACTGAGACAATTTATGCTGATCACCGATCAAATCAAAATAAGCATACCAGTGCTGATAGGTCAGCCGGCCGATCGATCGGTCGGTGCACCGCCATTACATATTTTAGAAGGGAAATTGTGAAATGCAGGATTTCATTTGTTTGCATCGTTGTGCGAAAAAGATTACCACCCAAAAAACTGGTTTGCTGAGTCGACTTGTTTGTCTGAAACTGGCTTTCAATAGGGCTGCAGTAGTTGATTTTTTTAGTAATCAAAGCTCTATCCTTTATTCTTTTGATTAATTCAATAATTATACAAGAATAAAAGTGTGCACTGAATTTTTTTTCATTGTATCAATATTTATTCAAGAACAATAGTAATATACTACACAGTTCTCTTAGACGAACAAGTAATTGCACCCATTTTTAAAAAAAACAACAACTCTTTATTGCTTAAATTGCAATAATATCTGTCTCATCACTAAAACAGTTACAACAAATCAAATGAGTCATCTGGAGCTGAAAAAACACAGAGTCCTAACATTAACATTCCATAGATTTAGCATTTTCTGAATTAATTGTCAACATAGCAGTGGTTCTGTAAGGAAATATGTTTAAAAAAAAGAAAAAGGAAAAAAAAGGCGCATTTAGGTGCTACTGGCATATTAATTATTATTGGTTTTAAGAAGAAAACAAACTGAAGTACAAAAACAAAAAAATATGAAAAATAATAAATAAAAAAAAAAAAGGTATTCACCCAACTTAAACCTTAGATATAATAATAAATATTCATTTATTTACTATGTTGAAGGAATGCCCTACACTTGCTAGTGTGTAGTGTGGACAAGTGATAGTTGGGTCTACTCACTACAATTGAAAATATACATGCTGTATTGGATTGGTTAATTTTATGATATATCTGCTAGTGTGTGCCTGTGTGAGTACGACAGTGTGTGACTTACTTATAGCATGAATAAAGTTCATTTGTTAATTTGATTTCAGCATTTTATTTTCTGTTAGTTATTATTTTACAGATCAAACTTAAGGGACACATTATACGTGCCAGGTAGTCACCACACTGATATATGTTCTTCATCAGCCATCAAATTTTGCCATAATTAATTTGTGTTCTTTACTAGCCTTAATCTCAACTTAAAAACACATTAATTAATGTTAAATGCTACTGCTAATTCATCATTAACAATACGTAGGTGTGACCGGACACAACACCAGGAAACATATTGACGTAACGCTATAGTGGTAAGCTAATTCCATTTTACAAGAGACACACTGAACAATATTATCTTTTGGTATCAACTGATGGTGATCACACACAGGACATTTTCTGTAATTTCCTATCAAGTGATCTTAACAACTACTCTACTAAATAAGTGCAATGCTTATTTTTGATAAAAATTGATCACTTTGTCTTGCTCTTTTAATACAAGTATGTCATAAGCCACTCATTTTCTTTTAAGGGCTTTAAACATTAAAACGCTAATGCTCACAATTAATTAATACATTTTTGTTTCAGCTCAAACTTATTAAATCCCCAAGTTTGACCCTATTTCTGTCTAAAAATTCCTGTGTGGACTTTCAATGCTTTATTAAAGACAGTTAACACACCGTTCCACACTGAAGCACCCGTCTCAAGTATTATCTTCGATAAAGATCGCAATAGGATTTTGGAAGTATGCAGTCTATCAGGAAGTGGAAGCACCATGTAGCACACATCATACAGAGGGTAATCAGTAGTTGTGTAACAATCCATCGGTCTGGATTGGTGTATCGGTTTGTGGAAAAGTGATCCAATCAAATCGATGGAAGGTTTAAATATCGATATATAACCCTGTTTAAAGAACAACCTTTATTTTGAAATTACTATTTGAGCACACCTGCAGTGTTTCCCATGCACAGGCTCTCTTCCCTATCACTGAGATGCGGACCAATGGGAACAGCCAGAGGCTGCAGTTTAATTTTGTCCTTTTTTTCTGCTCTCCCTGAAGATTAGCGTTCACTTTGGCAGATAACCCGTTCTTGAAAAGAGAGATAAGGGCTTCCAGATGCAATCTGAATGTTTATTGCCTGAAAATATTTAAAAAAAAATAATTAGCACTTGGTTCATTAGCTTAAGGCTAACATATAGTATGGTTGCCAGATACTGTACATGCTTATGTATCCAAATCAAAGACCAATGAGTTTGTACAAATAAATTATTTCACTTAACATACATTTTTCAGTTAAACTTAAAATAAGGTTTGTGAATGAGACGCTGAGCTCTAGCACAACACAATTATCATAATTAAAGTTCCGAAGACATTAATTATGAGTGGCTGTTTACAGAAAACCCTAGCTTTTTGTGGAGGTTTTGTCATTTTGGATGTAAAACATTCAGAGTTTAATACCCCGAAAACACTGAGCACAGCACCTATCCAAACCATGTAAACACTGTCATGAAACATAAGTCTAGACAGTTATGTTCATAGTTTAAAGGTAATTAGGAGTCCTTAATGTGAACTGATAGGAATAAAGAACATTCGTATCCAAACATTAAAAATGTGGCACATAACAGTGAAACACATGTCCTTATTCTTTTTATAATTTTTTCGTTATTATTATTATTGTTGAATTGTCTTTAAAATTATTGTATCGTTGTCTTAAGAATCTATATGATATTGTATCGTGATGTACCTGGGGATTTACACCACTAGTAATCAGTGAGTCTCTTTGACCACGGCTTTATCAACGTCCCATAAAAAAAGACAGATTAGACATTTCATACACAGTCCTGGAAAAACACAGCAGAGTGATACTTTGGCATGCCTCTCGTGGTCAATTTGAAGAGTCACTATCCACGTGTTGAAATTCAACTTTTAACCCACTGAATTCAACATTGGCACAGCAGAATCACAACTTTGCCATACTTCGCTCAACTGAATATCACAGGGTGGCAATGTCAGAAACACTGCTGGAGCCTGGCAGGTAAAGAAACATTCCTACCTCTGACAAATACAATAAAAAAAGTTTGTGATAAGCACTCCCAGATATATATCTTACTTAACTAAGCCTAACTCTGATTTAGAAAAAACTAAGCTGAAAAGTTGTTAAAGTAAAAAACTTTGGGATATATCCAAACTGTCAAGGGTGTTTCTGTATTGTGAACAAATGCATTTACGTAAATGGTAGAATTTTAACTGCGAGATTAATCCTGTTTAGCCACAGCCAATTTAAATTGACTAGGTTATAATTCTCAAAATGAAAGTATTGTTATTTTTCTTTTCTATGTATTCTTTTTCATTTCGATGGCATGTATGTTATTCTTTTTTCTTTGTGCAGTTGTTTCTACGATAACCGAAATGTCCCTAACCAACTTGGGTTTTTCCATTTTCAAGTGCAAACAGCAGGCCGTCTCCGATATTCATGATGAAAGGATAAAAAAGGGGCACTTTTATAAAATTTACAAAAACAGTTAGGGACAGAATGTGTGTATGTTAATCAAATAAAAAATGAAATGAAATTGCCTCGGTTCATGTAATCTGGATGACTGGTAGTAGATATACCACTGAAACGAGTCCGCATTTTTCCATAAAAATATGGGACTGTACGAACGTACTCTGTGAATGGACTGTTAAACGAGTCATGGCGCAAATAATTAATGTTAATGCAAAACATCTACATAAGTGGCAAAGTCAGAAATCAGTCAACTAAAAACAGCTTGTAACAGTAATCGGTGGCCATCCATCACCTGCCTGTTATGACATGCTGGTCCTTTAGGGTATTGAAGGACAAGAATAGCCATGCAGCAGATAATTATTTTCGGTAAATTAGTTATCTCATCATGGTGAGATCCGCAGATTCTCTCATACTTTTGACACTTCACTTAACTTCCACGTTGTGTGGTAATTTGACTTGGAATAAAATATCAACAGCATTGTGAATAGAACAAATTAAACTTAATAATGACCTTAACAGACACAGTACCCAAAGCTAAAGTAAAGAAGGTGTATTATACTCGCTTAAGAAAAACTCTAATCCACCAGTATTGACTTCTGGTGTCACCATGGCAACATGTACACACAAAGCACATCACATACAAACTTAATTTCTACTTGTGTTAAACCTTGATTGAGGCCGAATCCGATTTGTATCTTAGATCATCGTACAACTATGAGAACCCTGATTTATGATGCACATAGAAACATAAAAATATGGCAAGAAACGCCATTTCAAAAGAATTATCACGAAAACGGTGATAGAGCTCTGCCAACATGGCCGTTCTCGGCTGCTATAAATAGATAGGGTGTACATCAATGATGACGATAATAATTTTCGCCAATCGATCAGCCTGCCTTCAGATGAGCACCCCCAAGTGAACGGCTGCCCTCCCACTGCTAACGTCACGCTAAATGTGGCAGTTGTCCTGCATTGGACAGAGTTGGATAAACAGATGCGATCCATTTTGATTACCAGTAGAATAATATTGCAAGTGTTTGTTGAAGTAGCTCACCGAACCAGTAGCTCAAAAACTAGCATGGCGCAAGGGAGGCAACCCCTGCGCTCACGCTTAAACAATCCGCCATTTTGTTGTAGCCCATTTGCTAACCCTAGCCAGTGTTGGACACATCTGCACCAAATTCCAAAAGGACCTACACTTCCCGACACTGAGGCTTGTTTCAGTAATGTGTTTGCTCCCCCCTAAAATTAGCAATAAACTATGTCATTGAATAACAAGCGGCCGTAACGTTAGCTCAACAGCTAGCTACAGTTAAAATTATGCTAACTCGTTATGCTAAACCCGTTATACGCCGCTTCCGTTAGCTAGATAAATGGCACATGAAACGCTGCAGCTAACATGTCCCGTTTCTAAACAAGCCCTCAAATCGTGTCTTACCGTCATATCGCTCAGCCTGCTCGGCAAGTTTAGCCTGATAAACCAGGTCCTCTCGCTCTCCCATTGTGAAATTAGCTGCAAGTGCAGTAATGTTAGCGAAGCGCTTTTAAGCGATATTTCTTAAGTGAAAAACGCGACGGACTGTCAGGTCTATCAGGTTCCTAGAAATGAGTTCCGCCCCACCGGCGGCTCTGTACTGGGATGGAGTAAAGATGGCGACCAATCTCATCTGTGAACAGCACATATGGACACGAATCATCAGCTGATACAGCCCCCTCATCGCGTTATTTTTATAAAGAGCTGGTTAAAACGTGCGCTCACTCAAAGTGTAATGAATATACGTACACACATAAGCCACTGTGATGATGCCGACTATATGTCGTATTGCCTTACAATGCAATTACGTTCATCAAAAAGGTGTGATTGTTTGTGCTAGATAAGTAACGAAAATAACTAAAAATAATTATTAGTAATGTAAGTTCCCGGACCTGCAACGTAATGTATCTTCGCATCCATTGTGTTCGATGAGCATCTACATACCGATTAAGACCACGGTTGAAGGTCATCAACTAACTATAATTACTTACATATCTAAACTACTTCAACATGAACTATTAGGGCCCTTTATTTATTACATTTGACTCAAGTTCCCTATTTTGAGGATGGAAATGCGAGTCATACTAGTCAGAAAAATAATTTAAAGAATTAAAAATATTTTTTCCTACCAACAATTACTTGCCTGATACCGTTTAGACTATATGCACTCAAGTGTGAAACTGTCTCAATAGATTCTGTCATTTTGTCCTGTGAAATTTAAAGATAATTTTACCAATTATATAAGTATGAATATTCATGATCCTCCACATTTAAAAAAAAAAGAAGAAAAAAGGGAAGTAACATGCATGAAGGGAAATGTGCCTCAAGTTTTGTTTAATTATTTTGAGCTATACATCAGAAAGTTCAACTTTTGACCATGGAATATAAAATAAAAAAAATGTATTAATCTGCCAATAATCCGCCCAAGAAACATGATTTAACACCAGAATAAGCCCAAATCTAAATAATAAAAGGTAAAAGGCCCCAATTCAGGACTTGGCGGTTGTGTGAAACAAGGTTCGTCAAAAAATATTTAAGTGTTTCAGTATGTTCTTTGAAATAACACTTGACCCGACAGAATCCCTTCCTTTATACCCCTCCTCACTTCGTTCATGGTCAGGGATAAAAATGGCAACAAAGCAGATATATATACTTTCTGCAGCAATGAAACTATCTTTTGAAGCATGTATGAAATGCATTTCTGGGTGATAAAATGTACAAATAAAAGTGAGAATTTAAATTAATTCCTGAAGTTGTGAAATGCTTAATTAGTCTTTCGTGGGTCAGCCGCATAAAAAACATAAATGTCAACATATTAAGCAAATAATTTGTCAGGGCTTTATTTTATTTACTAGCATATTAACACATTACATGCTACAGAAAATAAAAAAAGGTATTTTCAATTGTCTTAAAAGAATATAGTGTTATAATAAAATGGCACATTTTGATATTAACACAATTTGGCAATTTGCCGGCCTTTCCTTTAAACGAAAAGGAAATACATGACTTCGGGCTACTTAAACATACTTCTTGGCGATTTCATTGGCAACACAATTGATAAAGACAAAGATTTATGAAGCCAAGAACCTGTCATGGGCAGCTTTGTACGGCGAAGACGCGAGCAGTAATCACAAGCACACAGGTAAAAATGTACTGTGACAAAAGCAATGTAAACCATATATTTTCAAATAATCAATATCTCTAAATGGATTTAGAATAACTTGAAAATGAAATGTGAATGTCGGACAGCTGGTCAGTCAAGCTGTATGAAAACTAATGTTTAGGAGCAACCATGGATAATTTAAAAACACTTAAGAAAACAAATGCAATTAAAGCATTCTGTTAACAATCAAACTTCATCTCTTTCAATAATATCACAAGCAATGGCCTGATGTGCTCCCCAAAAGAAACCCATATCTTTGAATGCTGTTTTAGTGCCACCTAAAGGTATTATCGTGGTTTAACCAGAAATAGTGTATAATGACATCTGAGAGGTCATTATTCATAGAAGTCCACACTTCTATGTGAAAGCAGATCCTACAGCAGTTATTCCAAGTGTCCTAGGTTCCCACTGGTCCGGGCTACACGTCAAGCCTGCTTCAATACAAACCAGTATGTCTGATGATACACAAAGATGACCATTGTCAGATGTCCCCAAACAGTTTGACTATATCTCAACAGAAAGCAGCCTCATCGGGGAAGAAGGCGATCTCATCTACACCTTAAGACAATGTTCACTTTGCCTGATCTCAGAAGATTGAGTTGAAACAGTGACATGAAAATTCAAGTTGTTACATCATTAATGAACGAGGCTTAAAATAAAAAAAGTGGTAGAAGGTTAAGTGAGATAGCATGAAGGAAATGAAGGCTGATGATTAAAAGAACCAAAGTTTCAACAAGATTATTAAATGTTTAAAAACAGGGGACGTACAAAATCATACTAGTTTCCTTCTTTGTACAAATTGGATGGGATGTGAACAGAGCTGTCAGGTTTGCTGAATGCAAAAGCTGTGCTCTCAGAGAGGATGGGACTTGGTAGCATGGTGGAGAGCAACCCGTCAACTCCATTCCTACTTCATTCCTATCCATAATAAGTAAAAGAACAACACATGTGGCCCTGTGAGAGCCAGGGGAAAACATATGTGGACCCTCTTGAGTCAGTTAATCCATCCTGAACAACTGCTCCCTCCCAATATGCAGAATTAATAAGTACATTGAAATGTTTCCCTGTTGCATAAAATCAGCAGTGAATATAATTACAAAACAAAAGGAATATTTTAGTATGTAATGAGTTACATAGTACATAATTTCATAACAATATATTCTTCTTTCCTTTTATAAAAGACTACTTGGTGGTACTTTTTCTAGTTGTAGTAGATGACTGGATAGGTCTGCCATGATCCAAGGTGGGAGGTGCTGAAAGTATGAATGTTTTGTCTGTCTTAACTACTTTCAACGTGTCTTTGTCAAGCTCACTGCTGATGCCTGATCTTGGGCTGCAACTACATGAAGTTGCTCCTAGCTGCTTGTCTCATCTCTCTCAATTTACTTGGTTAGATTTGGAGGTCGTGTTGTACGGCTCCATGAGGGGAAAAGTCACCTCAGCCTCCATGCTCTTGTCTCTTAGTCGTAGGTTATTATATTGTAATGATGCTTTCATGTCCAGCAACCACAAGTGTTCAGTTCAGATTTGGAGACGTAAATATTAGTTTTTTTCAAATTCAAATCCCTTATATGTTATTTAGTATTAAGTTTTATTAGTCAGGAATCATGTCTAGATTTATTGACCATCAAGAAAATACAAGTTGGATAAAAACACAGAAAAAAACCTCCACTGCCATTGGAAGTTAGTAAGAGAAACAGTAGAAAGGGGAATGTGCTTATTTGCGTTCTTTTTGAGATAATATCGATTTGACTCTCATGATAGTACTGTAAATATGAAGCTACCAATGGTCCTGGAAGGAGGGGGAACAGATAGTTACAGCTGGACAGAGTCAGACTGGCTACAAGAGTTACAGCACCCAGAAAGGCAACTAGGGATGCTTGGTTATTATCAGGGTATCCTCGGCCAATAATGACTTGATTAATCAAGACTTGGGAAAAAAAGGAACATTGACACCTCTGAGTATGAAAGGCTGATGATGCTTTACTTGTATGCACATCAATCAGACCATTAACAATGTATTTTTCCTTTTGTACAAAGTAATCTGCCAGTGGTCCATAATAATAAGAGTAAGCTTAATTCTATGTTAATTACACTGCAGAGTAGACTTGCAATCACCTTGAACTAGGTCGAACGAAAATATTGTTCATCTACAGAAATCAAATAGTGTACAAGACTAAACGCAACAATTCAAATATTTATTAGGGATTGTATGTTAGAATATTTCTAATAGGCCAAATCTAAACTATTTATGTATGTATTGATCAAACAATATATGGTGCTTTACTTATTGAGTTTTACAAAAGGTTTAGTTTGTTGCCTTTGCAGTTACTTTGCCTTTTCCCTCTATTCTTTCTTACAAAGGCAGTGGGCGGATGGTAGCTTCACATTTACAACAAAAACATGAAAAGTATCAATCTTGCAATATAGCTGTTGCCAAGAAAATGAAAAAGCATATTCCCACAAATGTTGAGTTATCCCTTTCAAACTTTTGTCATCAAAAGTGTTATCTGATCAACCTTAAATGAGTCAAAATGCATGAAGAATGTGTTGTTACATCTTTCACAGGATTCCCATATGAAGGCAGCATATGTGATCCTACAGCGATGTTACCATGGCCACAGATGAAGGCAAGGATGAATTGAGTTGTTATCTTCTGGTTCCAACACAGGAAGAGGAAGTGGTTGAAGCGCATGGTGAGAATTTTCCTGTGAAGGGAGTTTCGATAACGAGCCACAGCAGGGACAAGATGATGGGAGGACCTTAAGTATTGCCACTTCCATATACAAAAGATTCAATTTAAGTGTTCATTGTAGAGTATTTTTTTGTCAGTAAGTTAAAGCAGGTGGTGGGGAAGGAGGGTTATGACTATTTAGACTAGTAGATATGGAGGATGTGCGTATTAAGATGGTCAGTTGATAGGCCGAGTGTTTTTTCTCAGGGATTTTCTTAAACTCAGAGGGGGAGGGGAGTTAGTGAGGAATGGGATGGAAGGAGGTGGCAGAGGGTCTAATACTAGTGTCCACTTTTTGGCCCAGCTGTCTGATCTCAGCTGAGTTCGTCCTCGGTGTTTTGTTGGTCCAGCAGTTTGACGTGCGTGAAAGGAAAGTGGCCACGTTTGCCTTTACATTCACCCTCCCACTGGCCGTTCACATTTATTTTCGTCACCTTCACCATGTCGCCCACCTGGGGAGGAAGGGGAGATTGAACTAATTATTATCTTTAAAAGTAAGAAAAACATAGTGCTCTCAAATCCATTGTTGCCAAGATGACCTTAAACAATCATCTAATAAACAAAAGTCAAATTAGAACAAAAAGGCCACATATATACTGGTTCCACATCCCCATAGAATGATGTGTTGCTCTTATCTTATTTAAATCACTGCAGATTGAACTAATTAAAGATTTAGGACTGGTTGTTGGAACGGCAATTTCAAAATGGTACCTTGGTTTCTGTGAATTAGTAACTGATTAACGGATTGACGAAGCTTGAAGAGAACGTCCCTTCTGTGAAGCAGCAGCGTTTATTCCTGCATTTGAACTAGACAGGGAGAGGAGTGGCTGCCTCTGTGTCATTGAACCTAAGTAAACAAGATTTAACAGACAGTTTCAAAGTTCAAGCCGCTTGTGAGTGGCAACTGAATGGCCATGAGTTAAAGCACTGTGGGTTCATACTCTCAATCTGATAGCTTCCAGGAACAACAATGTGAAACTACACACTTGCAGGACTACAACCATCATGGTTTTATTCCATCTCTGATTCAAGATTGTTTTTCAAACCATGAGAGCTGCACAGAGCAAACTTGAAAAAGAAAAAAAAAGAAAAAAAGAAAAAAAGAGTGGAGGAGTTGAAGGTTCAGTTATGGCAAAAGGTCTCTGCCATTTCTTTTAGGACAGGGATGTCAAACTCAATTACAGAGGGGCCAAAATTTAAGATGGAGACCGGATTGAGGACCGGACAGGACCCCAATTAGCCATGGTTAATCTGAGGCCTTATGACAATTTTATTCTTATTTTATTTACTAATTTTATAGAATTCTGAACAAACCAACGGAATAGAAAACACTCAAATTACATATTAAATTCAAAATAGATAAGCATAACAATTTTTTATGTCTCCCTCTTTGAGATTTGATCCAAATGTAAAGTGCATTATAAATTAAATGTATTATTATTATTATCAGTATAGGTTCATGGAATAATTTCCAGTGAAACGTTTTAATTCACAGGCATCAATTACTAATCATTTTTTTCCCTTTCTATCTAAAATCAATTGGTTTTTAATTAACAATATCAACATTAAGGAACTTTAGATTACACTTGGTAAATTGCTGCGCTGATTTGGCCGTTTCTTTTTTCTACCAGATAAAACCGTAAAAGTAGTCTGTTACGCCTCCTATCTATTTCTGAAGTAAGGAGCAGCTGTTCTACAGAAAAATATTGAAATGTATGAATAGCCTACATGTGCATTTCACATTAAATATAAGCAAATACATGTGTTTTATTGTTTTAACGACACACGTTGAAGGGCTGAAGGAGGTGTACAAACCTCAACAGTAAATTAAAACAAGCATTATTTACTACTACACTTTTATTATTCATTTGAAAAAAATAATTTAAAAATGTAATTTATTATCAAATAACAGTGAGATTAGGGGGACAAAAATAAATAGGTTGACTGTGGTTCCCTACCCTAGCTTTGGTGAAAAAAAGAGAAATGAGTGGAAGAATGTTGTTACATTATTTGGGGAAATGTTTCATTTCAACCCCCTTTGACCATTTAGATTATAAAATAAAGAGTATTTGTTGAAAATGTTTTTTTAAAATTGTTTATGATAGTTAAAAAAAAATCTATTTAAGTTAAAGGGGGGATTCTACATCTACTTGGGAAAAAAATAAAAAATTCTAAAAATGCTTTGTTTTGGTCCTTTAGTATATAACTGTATATCAGGAAGGCAGGAATCTGATTATCATCTTGATATCTCAATATTTATGTTGGAAATTTCCTCAATTGACAATAATTAGAAAATGTCTTGCAACTTTAAAATTTTTCATGAATTTCAAATTTTAAGCTAGACTGCTCCAGTTAATAAGAAATTAATTGTTGCCTACAAATGACATCAATAAAAACAAGTTGAAAGAAAATATTCCTTTATATAAACTGAAGCATTCAAGTACTAACAATGACTCTTGTGATCTAATTGTTGTAGCATTTGATGTGCCTCACGATCAGTTACATTCCTTATCATTAAGCACATTTTCCTGAAGCTTGCTGAATGTGTCTTGTACTGGTTACTTAGATAGTTTATGCTTGTTGTCGTCAGTTGACCCTGTAAGTTTTTTTTAGTAAAACTAATCTGTTTGGTTACTGTTAAAGACAACTCCACATCTTTTACACCATTTGTCTTTTCAAACCTTAACCACTGCCACGTGGTCGAGAATAAGCCATTATTACAAATGACTAACAATGTAGATGAAACTGGGGGTGTCCGTTTTGTTTCCTAAAGCTGTTTGTTGACTAATTTTGTTGTTAACTTTGTGGTGCACTTAACATGCACTCCAACAAAGCACATTTCATGGGCTATCAACGCACATTTGCAGTATTCTATCCCATTGGGCCAAACAATTTAGTGAATGCATGGACTCACAACACATTTTTGATTGATTTTTGAAAGGTCAAAAAATACTCTGAGGTTTGCAATATATCACAAAACCCAAAGTTCAGATCGCTTTGTCACACTTTTTTCATATCTTCTGTTTTGGAACTAACAGAAGATGTCATTGACATGTTGACAAATGTAAAGAGTTCTTTTTTAATAAAGAGCTGGGCACCATCTTCACACTATAATGAATGTGTAAAGAAAATCTTCTGTCAATGGACTATCACATTCCTCCGCAAAAGGCAACATAAATACCAAGATGCAGTTAAACATTGCAATTCATACATAGTTCACGAGCACAACGAGCCCTGGCAGGTAGAAAGCATTGATCATAGATCCACGACGATTTGTTTCAAAACAAACCATGAAGATATAATTCTTGACGATATATATTGCCAATTTCCGAACCGGACTTGTTGGGGCTGGGGTTAACAAATACCGTCACTGGTACATAGGGATATCACTATATTAGAATTTCTGTATCACAAATATTATCGGAGAAATAATCACGGTTTCCCAATTATCGATACTACAACAGTAGATGCGGCGCAAAGACCTAACGAAGCTGTGTCTCATTTGATGCTTGCACGTAAGTGCTGTCCATGGGCATAATGTCAACTTTTGCTTCCAGAAGTCTGCAATAAGATGAAAGCACCAAGCACCTGTGATGTCACTATGTGTCCTCACACCTTTCAATCAGTACCTGCATGAACTTCCCCAGCATTCGTTGCTACAGAAGCTCTTCTTTATCTGATCCGACAACACGGGACAGCATAATTTTGCTTGCACACAAATGAGCATTGGACGTCCATGATCCTTTCACGTTCATATTTTCCTATTTCCATCTCATCATCCTCAGGATTAATTGTTCAGTCGCTGCTGAATATATCCACAAACTGACAGGTACTATCATTCAGATAATAAATGTTATTCACTTCAGTTGTCAGTGATTAGAATAATCTGTCTGACATTTGGGTTTCTTCATTGAATTTCATTGCTGATATAACAGTATAGGGTATGTGCTTTATGGGTTCATCCATGTGTGTGTGCGTTTGTCCGTGTCTGTGTGTAAGTGTTCCGTGGTATCTTGCACATTAATAGAAGACCCTAATTTCCTGTGTAAGCAATGCAACGGGGCTGTTTTATTTCTCTAAGTCTGGCGTGAGTCTCTCATTGAGCAGAGGCTGTTTATTTAGTGATGCATTTTGAATGTAAAGACTCGCCAAAGATCATTTAAACTTGTCAGGAAAGTAACTGGTGGAGGAAAACTATCAAGTGTATTTGTTTGTTTTGTTTACCTTAACTTGGGCAAACAGAATGGATGACAAGCTTGAATACGTTAGGACATAGCAGGCGTGATGGAGCCCATAGATACAACTTTCCAAAGCAGGGATTTCAGAATGGCTATTAATCATCTACAACAACCACCCAGGTGGTCATTTAGTAGATATTCAAAATCACGTGTGTGATTTTGAATATCTACTAAATGAGTTGATCAACATGCTTGATTAACATGCTACACACAATTTGACCATCGAAGCATCCACAAAAATTCGTAACTCTCTAGACGGGGGATTTTCTCGCGCCTCACACATAAACATGTCTCCAATACACAGTAGTTTATTGAATTCTTACGATTATAATATTGTGACTTTATTAATCTTGTTTAATCGCAAAAAGAGTTGAAAGAAGATACAGTACATCGCTTGCCCTATGAGAACACTGGACCAGGTTGGCATCTTGGCTTAGAAATCTACTTTAAAAAAATATGATTATATGTTGACATAATTAATGGAATCTGCTTGCTGCTATTGGAGTTAGCCAACACTCCATTGCTTTTACAAAACAAAATTTAGATTAACTCCCACATGTACTACAAGTCCCTAAAGAATAATAATGGAAAAGGCTTGATATTGAAGTTAAAATTGATAACTTCCTCATTTTAGGATCGACAGAGGACATCCAGATTTAGGATATTAAGCCCAAGCCTTTTTACAATAAGGGTTTTTAAACTACAATAACCTATTCTCTGTTCTAATAACAACTTTTGCTGCTTCATTGAAGATGAAGGCCTAATCAAAGTTTTAACACAGTTTTGATGGACTGTATAATTCCTCCTTCGGACTAGGTTGTCTCCCCGTACAGGAGGAACCTTGTGTTTCTGGGTCTCTGGGAATAATTGCGGACCTGAAACTTCTTTCAAAACTCAGTAATTGCACAGCCTTCATTCTTTGTTGAATGTGCTATGCCAATAGAAACACTGAAGTGGCATAAACCAACCAGTGGTTGGTATGGCGGCGTCACATATATTTATCTGTGTTGTTAAATTTTTCAAGTTTATAGTTATTGTTTACAGTGTAATTAAAAACAGGGTTATTAAAAATGTTTTCTAAAACGGAGTTCTAGTAGCCATGATTGTGCTTTGGTCTTGCTGTAGAGATACAATAAAACAGGGGCTCTTACAAATAGGAATACTGGTACTAATGAGTGAAAATTTAATGGCATCTACGGTGATGTTCCAGATTGCAACTTCTTTTAGACATTCGGCAAATCCATCGCAGTCCAAGAAGCTACGGTGGCGTTAAGGTGACATATGGTGTCATCCAGCTGCCTGTCAAGGTATAGGGGTCCTTTAGATGAATAAAATTAATAATATAAAACAATAGGTCAAAATTTACATGCAAGACAAATATTATTTTTCCAGCATTGTGGGAGTGTGGTTGTGGTAGCCATGTCCCTCTCCAGGAGGGAGGGAGAGGACATAGGTAATCCTTTAACACAGTAAAAAAACAACTGAGTGTGAATCCCACCGTGAAAGAAACTAAGCATTAAGACCTGGGCTGCTGCGAGTTACCGGGAGGAAAAATGGCACTACTAACTCTCTCATCTCTAAACAATTCATGTCCACAATCCACATGTATGATCCTCCATTTGTGAAAACACAAAACATTTTTGAGCAACAACTCCAAAATTTGAGATCCTTCTCCAGACAGAGCGTCTCCTTTGACCATCAAGAAAACTGCGCAAACATGATGGCCTCCACATGAAGGTGTGAGATTGCTCCATTGCAGTTAAAAAGGGTACTATCAGCTGAAAACAATTTTCCGCTGATAGTAAATAAAAAATCCGAGTTATATTATGTTACATTTATTCAAAGAGATACCCCTTAGTTTTGTACAGTGTACCTTTAAGAGTATGTTGACAGACTAAATAAATGAGCTACTAAAGCCCCGTTCATTCCCATTTAAAAAAACCCCACCAGAAACATCAATAACGTAAACAACTAATTGTATCGGAAGCCTTAAAAATGGAAGAACAAAGCTTTGAGACTATGTGAACCTCACTGAAGTCGTTTGATTATTAATTTATAAGTTGAATATTGACATCAAATTAGGATGCAATAATTTAGGTAAACTGATCGCTTACGCTTATTTTTAGAAAAAATACCAAATCTAACTTTGTCCCAACTTCTTAAATGTGATGAATGGCCGCTTTGTTCCTAGGCTAATTTAGTTTAGCAGTTATTATGCTCACTGTATTTCTTATTATCACCTATATGCATGGACTCCAACCTTCACTGAGACTGGAGTTACAGTATAAATGTATTACATAAACAGCCTCCGAGAACTACTTCAACTCATGAACTCATGTCTATTGTTAAAACACATCTACAATACAGTTAAACACATGCATGCTTTTAAGTTAGTTTCATCCAATAAAGAGTTATCTTCGTGAGAAGTAAGGTTTCTGAAGCAAACGAAACAAGGAAATATGAGCCAATGATTAACTTTGAAGCAGCACCTTGCTGAATCACTTTTGACAAACTGGAGTGGAGAAAATCTTTAGTCTGAATAAGGTCAAAACTACAAGTCTAACACGGGTAGGAGTGGCGAAAAAAAACATATCATACAAAAGATCAGACTGTCAAACATATCTAAGCAAACCTGAGTTTTTCTGTATCACAAATAAGCTGGAGAAAGACAAACCAAGCAGCGCACCTGTGGTGGGAAGCCACAAAAGCAAACCCTTTATGCCATAAAGGGTACAGATTTGAGGAATCCAAGGATGGATCTGAATTTGTATCTTTAGACCAACAGGTCAGGAGGGACATGCTCTGATTAGTCTGTCTCACTTTTGGCTCAGCTTGACTCCTGGCTTCATAGAGACCAAAGGAAATGGTCCTGTTCCCTAACACAAACTATTTCCTTCCCCCAACAACCTGCTCCGTGGGAGCTCAGCTCTCACTTCCGGACAGTTTAATAGCTCAGCCACCATGTTTAGGGATCACGTTGATGGGATTTTTCATACTGGGACATAAGGTGAAAATAAACCTGTATCTGTCCAGAATGATCAAACTAGTAGGTTAATTAAAAAAATAAACATGGGCAGACCTAATACAGAGTAATGCCAATGGACTGATCTTTTAAGAGGAGATATTAACTTCCTTGATTTTCTAGAAACAACATAGAACTACCATACCATGTTCTGACCTTGATTTGTCTTCACCCAGCTTAGATAATACTGGGTAAGAAACATTCAGAATCCAAAGAAAACAAAAAATGTGAATTCAATCTTGATAAGCTAAAAGGGAGGGTCCTACAGCCCTATTTAATTTCTCCTTTTCCCCAGCACATGTCAATAAGATACTGTGAAAGAGTGAAACATCACACACACATCCATATTTACCTCTAATGCCAGGGCGGTCTTGTCATAGGCATTGGGCACCCTCTTCTGTATGGCCCTGGCATAGACAGGTCCATTCTGGAGATTTGGGAGGGGGGTGGGTTGGGCATACTGACTGGGGTCTCCCAGCATTGGAGCACTGGACTGGGCTGCAGAGCTGTCAGAGTTCCGTAGCACCCCAATGCCTCCCTGAGGGCCGCCAGGCACACCCAGACCTGCCATTGAGCTTGGTGACGATGGCCTGTACTTCTCCACATATGGCACAGGTATCATCCCCGCTCGTCCTTCAGAGTTCTGGGCATTCCACCACTGCTCCTCTGGCTTCTCAAGAACTCTGAGAATATCACCCTTCCTAAATGGAAGATCCTCTTCGTCATTTCCAGGGAAATCGAAAAGTGCACGGACATACTCATCCTCCAGGCGTGCCGGAGGGGCTCCACCAGGGGCAACATTGATAAAGGATGTGTGTTTGGACTTATTGATAGGTTCTATTAAGGTGGTGGTGTCCAAATAGTGGATTTTATAGAACTCTAACAAAGCAGGGAGAGCATCAAACTCTTGGTCACCGATGCGGAATCTGGGATGGACCAAACCTGGTGAAAATAAGAAGATGAAGATGGTAGAGGAAAATCGGACAATATGATCGCACAACCCTGACACATTCTGTCCATCTATTTAACCAAGAATAATGGTACGTTCCATAATGACAAAGAACAATTTCAGCTTCTTTGTTTTAGACTTCTTTCCCCACTGTGTTTTATCTCTTAATGTAAACTAAATGCTTAGAATAGTTTAAGAAACACATAAAGAAAGAGAACAAGGGTATTCAGGTTTTCGTTCAAAAAAACCCCAAATATTCAAGTCAAAGTTTTGTGAATCTGGCTAGACATTTTAACATCTACAACAGTCTCGGGGTCAGACGATAAATTAGACTGATCTGAGAGGTGCAACAAGCCAGAACTTACATTCGTAATTCTGCCACCTGAAAGCTCACACCGCCCACATTTGACAGGAACGTTTCTTTTGGTGACAAAACGCGTTACAACTCTGATTTATTCAGATATTTGCAAACACTCAATTAAAACCCATTCAGTGTGTGGCCTGTCGTATTGTCTATAGTACAGAGGAAAACCACTATTGCGCATCTCTTTTTGGTGCAAGTCATGCAAGAATGGTCACAACAGAACCTCGAAATGCCGAGACCCGCAAACCCCAGTTATCTTACCTGGACCGGACTGTCGGTTGTTGCTGATTCTGTTAATTATGTAATGCGAGACTTTTGAGTTCTCTGACACCGAGAGCACATAGTCTCCTGGACTGGTGATGGAGTCCCGGACCAGAAACACACCGTGCCTCTGCCCCTGCAACAGCAACAAAGCCTCCTGCCTAGTAAGCCGATCCCAGAACCAGCTGCCACGGTCCTCCGCGTCAAAATTTCCGGCCATTGTTACCACTCCAAAACCGAGGCTTCAACGGGCCTTTCCTTCACTCCCTCCCGTTTTCTACAAGAAAAGCCTTCAACTCATACAAAAACTTTAGCGCCTAGAGCACGTTTAGTAAACAGGCGACATCCGCAGCTAGCCGTTTGGGCATCAATTCACCGATATAGAAACACAACCGAGAAATAAAACCTACTCTCGATTGTAGGTTCCCGCGACTGAATTCTATTAATAATATTATGCGTTAAAGAGACAAAATTGAGGCCACACTACAGCCACCGATGACAAGTAACTTCAAAAACTGAAATGGCGGATACGGGAAAACAAAAAAAAGAGACCACACACCGGATGTGACATAAAACTTACCGATTGTGTTAAGCTAGTCAGAATCTAAAAAGGTAACACAATTTTCCGGCACTGTTGCCATTTATGCAGGCTTATGAAAAACACGTATATTAAAAAAAAACAACAACTTATAAACCAAATATTATAGATCTGGCGTCATTAACATCAACTATTGAGTTGTGTGTGTCTTTTTCCAACGGGACAACCACATGCAGTTTTATTTTGGAGACTAAGTAGGGAAATAGCTTTTAAAACCCCAATGCCCCCCCCAAAAAAAAAAAAGAACCATGGGTTATTCTAAAATCCAAAGCTTGGTTCATTATTACACCAGATAAGTAGCAGTAAAGTGCATTATAAATTAAATGTATTATTATTATTATATAAGAACGATGTGGGTACTAGCACCTGTTGTTTTGCTTCCGTAATTATCTAACGATATAACCCCAGAAATAACGTCTGGGTTGCAATTTCCATATCTGGCCACTAGATATCAGTGAAAAACTACCAAAAATCCTTAATTATTTCAATATTTATAGTTTATTAATAATTTGAAGCATAATCAATCTCACATTATATATTGGGATAATTGGCAAAAAGAATGGCTCAACTGGTTACAAAAAATAGATCACAGAGATTGAATAGTTGAGTGTATATATATTCCCACTGCATTTTTGTAAAACACATTTCTTTTACTGAACACTGCTGTCTCAAAATTATTAGAACCCTTATTGATGTGCAACCTTTGAACTTACTGGTGTGGGTGCTTCCTTTTCTGTATTTCCTTTTGCGACCATTAATGCACCAAAGATCATCATGATTTTACCTTGAGGACACAAAGCAGTCCTTGAGCATCACAAAGCCACATTCATTGTAGGTAGAGTGTTCTTTCAGTGTTTTTCAGCATATCCGTCATTCTTCCTACACCAGACAAACCATAACCATCCATATCCATAACCCCCAAAAATGTAGAGTTGTGTTTTATTTCTCCACAGCACATCATCCCAAACTTATTTGGCATATTATGAATATTTTGGAAATAACATTTTTTTAAAGCAGTGTACATTTTCACTTTCAGCCAGCGAGACTTCGCATAAATATATAGTTAATTTACAAATATTTGTTCTTACGAGGTTTGATATTGAGATCATTGAAAAATTTGAGATTGCAGTAGTCATAAATATAGCACATTGTGTTCTGTGTTAAAATCTAAAACCTGTTGGGTTAAATATTTTTTGTTCGATTTGATTGATGCAAGCAGCTAATAATTAGTATACATTACCAATAAATCTAACATGCAATTTTGCTTCCAGCTGTATTTTAGACTTTCTTAAAATTGTCTGCAGTGAAAATTATAAACCATATCATGCAAGAGACTAAACTTAAACTTTCACTGAACTAAAACTGTATTAACCACATTCAGCTTTGTCATAATAACAACATCCGTCTTTGGATATCGCCTTGCAAGAAGTAATACAATGTTATGTTATGTTAATGGTTAAAAATATCCTTCTGAATTTAACTTTCTATGAGCACTGCCGATGGATGATTTGACCACTGATGGAAAGATTTGCAGCTCATTAATGTATCATGAGTAACAACCATTACAGACATATATGATTGCAAACTAGAAAAAGCATTCAAAGTGCACAAACCTCTGCAAAGGGCTAAAACCTACTTCTGCACCTACTTTGTTTCTTCCTCTTTCATTCTCTTCATGTGTAATAATAATAATAATAATACATTTAACAGCATGTTGTTTTATTCTCTGCTCCCCACTCCTAGACTTTGATTGGGGCATTATCTTATAAAGACATTGTTGCATCATGTTCTGTTCCTCTCCAGTATAAAACATAAAAGGAACAAGGCCGAACAGTAACAAAGGTTTTTAAAAAATCATGCAGATTTCTGCATTAATGTATGAGTTATTGCTTGAGCTTAAATCTATAGAAACTGAAGCAAACTCTCGAGTAACTCTAAAATGCTCTGTAGCCATGTCGTCTCTTGCACCTTCCACTTCATTGTCTCTCTTCAGCCCACTGAGCCCCCAGCTCCATCCCAAAATGAACATCAAAAGAATCAAAGGAACAAAGGCATCAATAATGGACACATTTTCAAGAGAACGTCTTGACATATTGGGATGTCACTGCTCATTACGGCTTATTACTTTATTTTATTTTAAATGCTACAAAGCACATAACGTCCCCAAAATGTAATCATCTGTACAACATGCAAAAACCGATATAAGCAGGATAAAATCTCATGCAAATCCAGTCATTGCTTTTTCCGTAATCTTGCTCACATACAGACAGACGCAGGTGAAAACATAGCCTGACTCCTTGGCGGAGGTAAAAGGTTTGATAATTTAGATTTTATAAATACCCTTTATTACAGATGCCAAGAAGGCTGTGTTTGTTTGTTGTTTTGTTAGCATGATTACGTGGATAATGCAAAAACTGCTGAAGGGATTTCCACAAATGGGTGGGAAACCACAGAAATCCTAAGCATGTTCCTCTGTTTCGATAACTGTGAGTATTATGATGCACATGGCAGAATTGGCCATTGCTTTTCAGCATCACAGCCTGCATGTGTTCAAGGGGTTCATTGTACAGAGCTCTTAGTAACTGTGATTTCACAAAGACAAAAATGTAAAATGTAGCTCTTAAAATCAGTTTCAGGTAAAATACTGCTGAATACCTGCCCTATTTTGGGTTAATGAAGAGACATATATTGCAGTATTGAGGGCTCCCAGATGGCAAGTCTAAGTGTGTCGCCTCTGAGGACCTTGACAAACTTCAAAGGTTTGAAATAATAACAGCCCCTCCAATCACGTGGGAACAATGATATTGTTTTCATAATTATTATACAACTATGCAAATATAGTACACACCTGAGATTAATTAATTCATGAGTTTGGGTTACACTCTTTATGTAAATGCCATTTACATATTGCATTCATAATTTTTTTATGACACTTATAAAGGCAATAATATGGTCTGAAGGAACAACAACAATCTTGAAGATGTAGCTGTACTTTGTAATTACCTACACCGAAGACGTTGATCAGTTTTGTTTGTTTGTCTGTCAGTAGGATTACACAAAACTATGCTACATATTTTCCTGGAAGGGTTGACCATGCTCTAGCTAATTTCACCAAGGGCTAATGATTTGCCAGTGTTGGCTTATTTGTTTAACTTACTTTTCAAATGATAGTGTAGAAATTTATCAACAGATTTTGATTACACTTTCAGAGCAGTAAAATATAGCCCAGAGAATAATTGAATAGAGTTTTTGGGTGTTCCAGATATAATCTGGATCCAATAAAAAAAAAAAAAATCATTTACCATTTTGGGAAAGGGCCAGCAACAAGATCCTGGGTTTTTACATTCTATATAATGAAAACAACACTTTCACAAAAATGACAAAATGAAACCCTCATAAGATTAGCCTTGTATCATAAGATATACTGCCACTTAAAGTCTGATCTGGATCCAAGTAGTTTTCTCCATATGGTAATACATCATTTAACATTCTAGAGCTAATGAAAAATTCACTGCAGTGAAAAGAGAAATAATAATGTGTCAGAGTTGCAGCTAAAAAAAAGCTAAATAAGAAAGAAATTCCAGAACAAATGATTATTGAAATATAATCTGGAAAGGATTACAAAACTATTTGAACACTCCTGGGAAAATAATGGAAAAGACTTGGAAAAATTGTGAAACTTACCATAATTGGCCGACTCTAAAATTCCCCCAAGCTAATTTAGAAAGTCACAAAGAAAAACATTTAAGGAAAGCATCTCTCACCTCAATAAAGATCAGAATTCATGGATTTGAAAGACACTGGGGGAAAATGGCATATGTAGGAGGCTGGCGAGGTCAAAGCCACTGCCAACCCAAAGGAATTCTAAGGCTTGTGAGAATTTTGCCTAAAACATATCGTGATAAGTCTCAGAGCTTTTGAGAGAATAGTTTATGGACGGATGAGTCCCAAAGAAAACTATTTGGAAGACAGGGGTTCCATGACATCTGGTGTAAACCAAAACAGTCTTAATAATAATAACATTATTCGTATGGTCAAGCATGGAGGTGGCAGTGCTGTGCTGTGGGATTGCTATGAAGGGCCAGGATGAATGCATAACTGAGGGAAACATGAAACCTGATCTTTCTCTAATGATCCAATAAGAAGCTCACTGCTGAATGTCTCAAAGTCAAAGTCCAGCTCAGAAACAAACTGAGATGTTGTTGCAGGACCTGAAAGGAGGGTTATGCATAACAACCTCCAATGTGAGTGCACTAAAGCAGTTTTGCAAAGAAGATTGAGCCAAAACTGATGACAGCAACATACCTCCAGTTATCGGGTTGCACTTGTTGCTGCCCGAGGTGGTAGGTCTACAACATCCGCAGTTCTGGGGTAAATATGTTTGTAGTTATTGGATAACCCTTTTTCCATATTAAATATAACGCTAATTCAATAATTCTATTTTGCGTTTTCGCATATTGTATTTTGTTTATCTTAAATTTTGGTTGAAGATAAAAAAATAAAGAATTTTAATAATTTAGCACCTTTTTGTTCACAGCATGTTCACAAAGCGCTACACGGAAAAATAAAACATAACAGATAAAAAAAACGGAGTTGTAGAGCAGCATATCAAACAAACAACAATAGCGTTAGGTGTTCATAATAATATTAAGAATAATGATAATAATAATGACGATTTAGGAGCATCCCATTTATTTAACCACCAACATTTCAGTTTGGGGGGGGGGCAACTCAAAAGTGGTTTGTAAAATAAAAAAATTGTGACATAAATTATCTCTGCTGAAGTCTATGATACATGTTTTGAATTGGTTTAAATATGCACTTGACTTTATTTTAGCAGCTCTACAGCTAAATGTAAACTGTATCCATACCGTATACAATATATCTTACTTGTACATCAAAGAGAGGCTATACCTACATCACAGATTTACTACCAATGGTGTGATAATCTGGCTTCATCCATCTTATTGTATGTAGTATGAAATATTGGGGCGGCTGTGGCTCAGTGGGTAGAGCGGCCGTCTCCCGATCGGAAGGTATCCGGTTCGAATCCCACCAGGGTCTACTTGTCGTAGGGTCCTTGAGCAAGACCCTGAATCCTTAGCTCCCCGGGCGCTCCACGAGGGGCTGCCCACTGCTCCCTCAGGGATGGATCAAATGCAGAGAAGTAATTTCACTATGTTGTACCGTGTATGACTCTATGTGTGACTAATAAAAGGAATCTTTAAAAAAAAAAAATCTTTAAAAAAATCATGGCAGTTGTATCTTAATTGTTAAACAACTATCACAGCAGATTAATACATATACACTACTCAATAAAATAAAAGGGAAAACATATTCATCACAGTGCACTCCAAGTCAATCACACGTCTGGGATATCAACGTGCTCAGTCAGGAAGCAATAATAATTGTGAATCAATTTCACCTGCTGCTGTGCAAATGGGACAGACAACAGGTGGAAAGGTGAGGGAATTAGCAAGACAACCCCTATTAAGGAATGATTTTGCAGGTGGTGGCCACAGACCATTTCTCTCTCCTCACCCTTTCTGGCCGATTCTTGGCTAGTTTAGTATTTTTCCAGTTCCCTCGCCACTAGTGGTAGCATGTGTCGGTATAATCAGCCCACAGAAGTTGCTCAGTTAGTGCAAATCTACCAAGATGGCACATTCATACATGCCGTGGCCAGAAGGTTGGCTGTGTCTCACTCTTCCCAAACTGTCAGAAACAGACTCCATGAGGGTGGCATGAGGGCCCAATTTCCACAAGTTGGGCATGTGCTTACGGCCCGGCACCGTGCAGCCCCATTGGCATTTGCCAGAGTACACCAGAATTGGCAGATTCGACATTAGCGCCCTGCTATCGCCCCTCATCCCTCCTCCATGACCGGATTGGCGGGGAGTCACTGATGATCTGGGCAGGCATGTCCTTGGAGGGCCGCACAGACCTCCACGTAGTAGCCAGGGGTAACTTGACTGCTGTTTTGTACTGGGATGAGATCCTCAGACCCATTGTCAGACTTGTGCAGTGGGCCCTGGATCCTTATGGTGCATGACAATACCTGGCCTCATGTGGCCGGAGAATGTCAGCGGTTCCTGGATGACGAGGGACTGATGCTATTGAATGGTCCGCCTGTTCCCCAGACCTGACGGACATCATGTATGGCACGTCGCATTACAGACTGTTCAGGAGCTGACTGATGCCCTGATCCAGGACTGGGGGGAGATCCCTGAGGAGACCATCCGTCGTCTCATCTGGAGCATGCCCAGACGTTGTAGGGAGTGCATACAGGCACGTAGTGGCCATAGACACTACTGAGCCACATTGTGAGTTGTCTTGAGGAAATTCACAAAAGTTGGATAAGCCTCGGATCTAATTTTTCCGCTTTGATTTTCAGCACGTTTCTGAATCCAGTCCTTATGGGTTAATGGTTTTGGTTTCCATTGATCCTTCTTACATTATTTTGCCTTCAACAAATTATGATATTTAATCAATCAAGGTTTTCAACTGCAAAATTTCATTCATCTCAATCTGGGTTGTGTGATTAAGTGTTCCCTTTATTTTTTTGAGTAGTGTATTAATTGAATCAGGCAGAATTTTTTGTGGGCAAGACTGTCCTTTTAAGTTTTTATTTACAGTATCAGTCAAAAGATTCTACAAACCTTCCTACTGGGAAACCGTTTCCAAGCCAATGACTGATCCTGTATGTTGTATTTAGTTGCCTTTGTGATCTGGCCACCTCATTGCTTGACTCTCTCCTAAAAGTTCTGGCAACAGGAGACCAAAGGAATATCAAGTCGAAGGCAAGACTGAGAGGCAAACTAAGAATTCCAAATGTTGCCCATCATGTGTACACACATGATGAGAGATAATAAAATAAATATAAACTCTTCAAACCTGTCATCTTCTTTACCTACAAAGTCTATATGAGCTGTGTATAATGTGTTGGGGCTGCCAGTATCCTGTGTCATTAAAGGCTTTAATTTTGATGCCATATATATATAGTAACAGCTTGAGAGGTGTGTGTGTATGGGTAACAAAGTCAGTAATCTGGAGATGTATTTTATCTTTATTTTTTCTGACTAACATTCAATACCGGCGGCACGGTGGCGCAGAGGTCTTGCCTCACAGCAAGAAGGAATCAGGTACAAATCCACCTATGCTGGCCTTTCTGTGTGGAGTTTTCTTGTTCTCCCTGTGTCTTCTTGGGTTATCTCCGGGAACTCCGGCTTCCTCCCCAAGTCCAAAAACATGCAAGGTAGGTGAATTGGTGACACTAAATTGTCCGTAGGAGTGGGTATGAGTGTGAGGGGTTGTATGTCTCTATGTGTCGGCCCTTCGATGAACTGGCGACTTGTCCAGGGTGTACCCCGCCTCTTGCCTGATGTACGCTAGGATAGGCTCCAGCCCCCCCTGACCCTGGACAGGATAAGCGGTGGATAATGAATGAGTGAAAAAAAAAAGATTCAAAATCATTTAAAACTCTCTACTTTAACAACCCATACCACAAAAATAACATGTATGAATCAAGGACTTGAGTGGTGTTTTCTTTAAATATGTTATCCATGACAACTGCCTTCAACAGATAATAATATACAATAAACATCAAAAATACTTCAAGCCTTTTATGGAATACAACTGACACGTGAATCGAAAACATGGTGGAGCGACATACTGCTTAAGCATATAATTCGGACATTTTCAGGTGGATGCAAAATAATGCAATCTCCATTGTATATTAGGGTTATTATTGAAATATAATATGTATCAGCTGTTTGCAATAATCAAACCAAACAAGTTGAGCTTTATTACCTTAAAAAGATTAATTTTTTTTAATACCTACTTTCAACATAAAGTCCTATTTTACTGACTGCTGCAGTCTCAAAATCCTTCAACCCCTGAGTAGAATCCCTTATTAGTGACACATTTGTAAATCAGATGTTTAAATTCTCATTCATCCAGGTCTAGGTAATCCTTGTAAATTGAATCTTAAACAACTGGACATTTTTTTAGACTTGCACCTCTAATTCAAGAGGTTTCCTCAGTTCTAAATAATGGGAGGGAGATTAGGTATTTAGTCTCCAGTGGTTGTTTGACATATAGAGAGTTGTTAGGTTACAAGAATACAGTTGACCATGCATCCCAAATTTAGGTAAGTTAGGAGGTTGGTAGTTAGGTAGTGGGTAAGGGTAGTTAAGAGTCGTTAGGGACACTTTGGTCTTGATTGTCTAATGGGGCTTCATGTGTATCACATGAGTTGTGAGACATTGTATTTAGCAAAGGTTTCTTTTATTGAACCTATTGCGTTGTCTCCCCTCACCTAATGTATAACAATAGAAACGCTATTAGTATTGTGCTGGGGCCTGCATCTGTGAGAAATTCGGAAGACTGAGAAATACAACAACAGAGCCACAGAGCTGAAAATCCCATACAGCGAGTATCGATGTATTTGTTGGATTTATCGAAATAGAAAACTGTCGTGTTAGCTCCATAAGTGCTGTCAGCGAGAAAACCCATGAAGGTACGTACTGACATTCAGTGCAACAGATACTTGTCATTAAAGGGTTTGATAATTTTGAGAAAGCGGTAAAAGTAGAATTTCAGGGATATTTAAGGAAAAAATGTTTAATCTTTTGTATTGAACTAGTTACACAGTTACTTTATGATTTGGTTAATGCAAACAGTTGATAAATCTAATAAATAATGGAGGTTCAAAAAAATGTTGCTTCTTGTTATATAAGAGAATAACTGTGGCCTACATATTAAATACAGCCCTATAAGCAGGTTGTACAGTGCCACAGAGAAAAACATGACCTGGAATATAAGAAAAAGGTTACTAAATGTTTATTATTTTTGGTTTCAGCTGACTGGTTTTACCTTGAGTGCAATTCTCCTCTATTCTGTTAAACTGAATTATTTTTACAAAGCTATTATTCTGATTCCTCTCCATCATCGGATCTATCTGGATCACCATGCTGTATGTGAGAGGGTAACATTTATGCATCTTAACCTCCAGGGCCCAAAACCTTGTTCTATTATGTTCTGTAGTCTTTTAAAAAATATTTTTTACCCTTCTACACACACTCTTAACCAGTAGTGGGTAAGTAGTACTTACTGGTTAAATAGTGGGAGAAGTGGTAACGTCACCTCAGGCACATTTAGCTATTAGCAGGGCTATCAGGGGGAAAGGACCTGATTATAAGTAAACATTCTATATGAATCATATTTTCTATACATAAAAGCCTTATTGATATAATCAAGCAGTCTAATCTGTGTTGGCATCGTTGGTGTACTTGTACTCTAAACAATGACCAGTTATGATAAAAGCAGATGTCCTATTGGTGGTTGACTTCTCATGTTCAAACCATCAGGTGTACCCTAGGCTCAATGTCTGATTGCTGCATTTGCCGCCCACAAATCCGATCAGTGGCTGGGCTATGAAGCCTGGGAGACTCTGAGAGTGCTCAGATTGGCTCAGTGGGGAATATAGTCTTCTTCTCCTTCCTTCCATATGGGACTCAACACACAAGTTGAAACATAAGCAGAGCATAAGCAGTACAGCAATTAGGCCAAGGGTCTTGAGTGGTCAGTTATTTTGTCTACTTTGTCCTCTCTGCCCTTATTGGCAGAGCTCCAGTTCCAGAGTGTTGTGACTGGCTGGAGGTGGAAAGGCGAGATGAATGGCTCTGTGTGTCATCCTCGTCCTCCACCATCGCTGCCCTCCTTCCTTGTGGTGGCTCTCTTCTTTGTACCTCCTTGTCTCTTCCTTTTTCCTCTCCTCTACTCCCACTTTTCCCTCCCACCTTCCTCTGCTCCTCCAGTGTCCACATGCTCTCGTCCTCATCCTCCTTCCCCTGTACCTCCCGGTCAAAGTCCAGCAGCTCCTCCATCATCTCCTCTATCTCCATTTCTCCGTCCAGCTCCTCCTCCACCTCTGACCTTAGCTCACCCATACTCTCAGTTCGGTTTGTGTCATCCGTCTCCTCCTCCTCTCCAAGGCCTCTAAGCATTTCTGGGGGGTCGCTGTACTGACTCTCTCCAAACTCCAGTATGGTGGGCAGATTTCCTTGCTTGGGACAACGCTTCCTCAGACCTATCAGGAAGGGCTGTGGCAGCGAAAAGATGTCCACATTGTTGCCAAGGTCAATCCATGTCACACTAGGGAAGCTGCCTGGATCCTGAAGATGAAAACATCAATAAACTATCACAAACTTCATAATAAACTTATTGCTGTGGACAATTGGCAACTAGTTTTTAGATACGCTTCATATAGGAACAACATATTTCATGTACAACAAATGGCACTCAATTTTTCTTTCTTCCAGATGGAAGTGAACACAACTCCAATGTTTCAGACATCTGTTCTAATGGCTGCTAGATGCTGAATTTAAACACTAAATATCTTTCCCCTTTGAGCCAAGTCTGTACTTTATATAATTTCAGCATCGACGCTGCAATGTTTGCATGCATATTAATCTGATCAAAAGGACATGCAAAGTCAAAAGGAAAACTAACATGGTGTGGTTCATTAGTTTTTTTCAGTATTAGTTTTTCCTGCATATTTGTATACAACTGGGGATTTGATTTAATGTATTACCTGGCTTCATGTAGGTACATTATTTTTAAATACTATTTTCAGATGTGAAGGTAAAGGCTGACTTGTTCATTGCACAGGGTACAACGAAAATATGACTCGGACATCAAAGTTTGACCATTGTCAATATCACTAGGATCCTTATGCTAGGATATTTTTCTAGCTTCCAGTGCACCAACCTCAAGAACAAAATGTTCACTTGTTGCCAGATATTGTCGACCCACATACAGGTGCTATTATAACGAGATAATCTTTATAGTTCACTTCACCCGTAACTGGATATAAGGTTATGGCTCATTAGTGTAGAGGCATCAGTATTAAACTGAGATCTTTTCAGGAACAGTTACTAGGAAAAATATTATTCCCTTTACTGGGAACTAAACTAGCAGCATTTTATGGAGTGGTGTACTTTGTAGAGGATATATTAATAATAAAAATAATAAAAATAATACATTTTATTTATAACACATTTTACATTTGGATGAAATCTCAAAGTGCTACAAGGTAAAAGAAGATAAATGCATCAATTAAAGAATGTAATAATATTATAAAATATTAGCAAAAAAGCAGCAATGTTAATTAAAAGTCATAAGTTGGGCTAAAAAGGATAGTTTTAACTAATTTTTTAGAAGTCTCAGTCGTCTGTGGAGCCCTCAGATGGTCAGGGAGGATACACACTGATGAGGGGCAGCCGAACAGATGTCCCGATCACCCATGGTGCTAAACTTAATCCAGGGGGGGGGGGGAGGGGGGGGGATTGATTGGATATTCAATCCAATCAATCAAATCAAATGAGTTCTACAGCCTGCAATACTATAAACCGACAACTATACCTTTTATTGTTGCTCACCGGCAAACCTTTTGGAGATAAATCCGTATTTGTATATGTTATTCTGTATTTGTATTTGTAAGAATTCTACCGAGTCTGGTGACGGGCCGCCTACCTGTTGCTGCAGGTGTACCATCACCCTGAGACTTCTGTATCTGTTTGTTTCATCGTTTATGTCCGTGTCTGTTTGTTCATCGTTGATGTCAGTTTGTTTATCCGTCTTGTCATCACTGTCCCCATGACACTTTCACCAAAAGCCGTTGTTGATCCTTTTTCTGTGTTTGATAGCTTTTTTTTTCTCGGCATCATTTCCATGAAAATAACGGCTACTAACATCCTCTGTGCGTCTCGTCCATGGCTAACGGCTAATAACGGCATAGTCTGCACTACTGGCATGATGATGAATTATTCCGTCACCCAACTGATGAAATTCAAGAACTACAACATTCCGTTGTGAATATCGCTTATTAAATAACTTGGACTCCTTCGCCGGCCCCGTTACGTTCACAGAAGTTGCCGTTCTAAGTTTGTTTACTCCCGCTCCGATAACTCCATTCCGTCCTTTTGGTCTGACGTGCGCGTACATGTCCAGCCGGTTACTGTTACCTCCAGAAAGCCCGCAGCACTGGTCGTGGTGGTGGTCTGTCTGTCATCTACCGCAGTAATTTGGACTTGTCTCCACTGCCATTGCCAGAGATCTCTTCTTTTGAATGCCTGGCATTTAATTGTAAACCCCCTTTCTCCATGACCATACTTCTAATCTACCAGCCACCCAAACCAAACCCAGCCTTAATCTCTGAGATGTACAACCTTTTGTCGACATTTTACACAACCTCTACCAATATTTTAGTTCTTGGAGATATGAACATTCATGTAAACTCCCCTGCGTGTCGTTTTGCATCCAAATTTCTCCAACTACTGGATTGTTTTAATCTCAGGCAATTTGTCGATGTCCCCACTCACACCATGGTGCACACTCTGGATTTTGTCATCACTGACTCTGCTCCTCTCAGCAATCTTCTTGTGTACGATCTGGGTGTGTCCGACCCAAAAGGCCGTCTCCATGAAATTGTCACTTGTGTCCCCCCTCACCAAGCCCAAACGTCAAATCTACTTCAGGAATTTGAAAAACATCAACCCAGAAACCATGAGAGTCGACCTCCAGCATCTTTTTTCTGGAAACTTTGTATCAGCCAATGACTCAGTAGATTTCTACAGTAAATCCCTGTGTAGCATCCTGGATCGTCCCGCCCCTGTAAAAACTAGAACAGTCCAGGCCGGCTTTGTTCCATCTGCCCTAAAAGCCGCCATAATCACACCACTCCTCAAAATCCACTCTCGATCCAGAACTTTTTGCAAATTACAGGCCCATCTCCAAACTCCCATTCCTCTCCAAAGTTCTGGAAAAAGTAGTTGCTGCCCACCTCCAGGACCACCTCAAACACAACAACCTCTTTGAAACCTTTCAGTCTGGTTTCTGCTCCGCCCACAGCACAGAAACAGCTCTGCTTAAAGTCAAAAATGACCTACGGATGGCAGCCGATGCTGGTTCACCTTCCCTCCTGATTCTCCTTGATTGGTCGGCTGCTTTCGACCAGTTGACCATGGAATACTCCTACACCGCCTACATCACACCAATGGACTCACTGACACCGCCCTAAATTGGTTTCAATCCTACCTCAATGACAGAACAGAATACGTTTCTCTTGGAAGGTCAGGGTTGCGGACACACACCGTCACCTGTGGGGTCCCCCAGGGATCAGCCCTTGGCCCCATTCTCTTCATACTATACATGCTCCCCCTTGGCCATGTCATCAGTCGATATGGACTCTCATTCCATTGTTACGCTGATGACACGCAAATCTACATAAAAACTGACACATGTTCCTCCGCAGCCTCGCCATCCTCATCGTCATCATAATCTCCCCTGTCAACTCTCCGCGCTTGTCTGGAGGAGATAAAGGTGTGGATGAAAAACAACTTTCTCCAGTTGAACAGCTCCAAAACCGAAGCAATTTTAATTGGCACCCCATATCAGACCCTGTCTTCCTCCATAACCAGTATTACCTTCTCTGGTCAGGACATTCCCCTCTCTTCATCAGTCACCAACCTTGGCGTAAGATTTGACCCTCAACTCACTTTTGAATCCCACATCAAACACATCTGCAAGATCTCCTTTCACCATATCAGAAATATTTCCAAACTCCGTTCTTCACTCACCTTGAGTGATGCTGAAAAGCTGGTCCACGTGTTTGTCTCCTCCAGACTGGATTACTGTAACACACTTCTCATCGGGATCCGTGATAAAAGTCTTCAAAGACTACAATATGTTCAAAACAGTGCTGCAAGAATCCTGATGAGAGATCGTAAACACGAACACATCACCCCCGTTCTTCATTCCCTTCATTGTCTTCCCATCTCCACCAGGATTGATTATAAGATCTCTCTCCTCACTCACCATTGCATCCATGGTAACGCAACCCCCTACCTAAAGGAACTACTCACCCCACTGACCTCGACACGATCCCTCCGTTCTACCCACTCATACCGCCTCCTCCTTCCGCGGACTAAGCTCGGCACCATGGGTGATCGGGCCTTCTGTTCTGCTACCCCTTATCTGTGGAATGCCCTCCCTGACCATCTGAGGGCTCCACAGACGACTGACACATTTGAAAAGGACTTAAAACTTTCCTTTTTAGCAGAACCTATAACTTTAATTAACATTGCTGCTCTTTGGTCAGGTTTTTATATAGTTATTATTATTTTTATTTTTTTTATTGATGCTTTTATCTGCTTTTACATTGAAGCACTTTGAGATTTGATCCAAATGTAAAGTGCATTATAAATTAAATGTATTTTTATTATTTATTATTATTAATCCTGGAGGAGATGGGAAGCCAGTGAAGTGGATGAAGAAGGGGAGTGATGTGTTCGTGTTTACACACTCTCATCAGGATATTTGCAACACTGATTTGAACATACTGTAGACTTTTATCAGGGATCCCGATGGGAAGTGCGTTATAGTAATCCAGTCTGAAGGAGACAAAGGCGTGGCCCAGCTTTTCAGCATCACTAACGTGAGTGAAGAACGGAGTTTGGAAATTTTATAGTGAAAGGAGATCTTGCAGATGTGTTTGATGTGGGGTTCAAAAGTGAGTGGAGGGTCAAATCTTACTCCAAGATTGGTGACTAATGAGGAGAGGAGAATGTTGAGACAGAGAAAGTAATGCTGGTTATGGAGGATTATTGGGTCAATGTGGGGTGCCAATTAAAATTGCTTCGGTTTTGGAGCTGTTTAACTGGAGAAAGTTGTTTATCATCCACACATTTATCTCTTCCAGATAGGCGCTGAGTGTTGAAAGGGGAGATGATGATGATGATGATGATGGATGGAGAAGCTGCAGAGCAACATGTGTCAGTTTTCATTTATCTTTTAAAGTGGTTGTTGTATTTGAGGTGGTCCTGGAGGTGGGCAGCAACTCCTTTTCCCAGTACTTTGGAGATGAATGAAAGATTGGAAATGGGTCTTTAATTTGCAAAAACTTCTGGATCGAGACTGGGTTTTTGAAAGAGTGGTCTGATTATGGAGTTTTTTGGGGGGAGATAGAATTTACCCAGCCTGGAAGGATGGTTATGAACAGGTTATGAATCTACTAGATTAATGTTTATAATGATGAAAATTTTCAACTGGTAAAACAAAATGTGCTTATCCAACTAGACTTCAGATAGCAACATGACTCTACGATGCTAATTACTTCAGTGTGAAAACTGCTTTTGAGACTTGATTTTAGCCTGCAATAAAACAAATAAAGCAAATCTAAACAAGTTTGAGATGTGCTGGAAACTTGTGGACAAATAGTTATCTTTTGTTCCTAATTAGTTCCCGTGACTAAATATTCTCTGGAACAACAGTATTCAGTTGAAAGTGACGTCAACTTAGTCATAGTTATTCAACTATTGATTTATTCGTTAACTAGATTAGATTACTTTTGTATTAAGACTGTTGATACAACCTAAGTGCAATCTGGGGTTTTGTTTTTTCCCAAATATGAAGTTTGTGGCCAATGACAACCTTCATCTCTATTATATGTGGCTTATGCCAATGACAGATGGGTAAAAAATGTTGTTATTGAAATGTTGCCATGAATGTCCTTTAATGGACACATATACAATGGAAAGATATTCTAAAGATTAGTGACCTTCAGGGCATCAGTCAGTTCCTTCAGAATAGTTCTGGTCAGCCTGTTTCCATTCAGTGCCAGGGTCTCAAGGTGTGGCAGGGCAGCCAGCGTGGGCAGGAGCAGGAGGAACGCCTCGTCTGTGAGTTCGGTGAAGCCCAGTTCCAAGCTCCCTACGGTGGAAGTGTGACGCTGTAGGTGTGCACACAGACGCTCCATGTCCCGGGCTGTCAGAGGAATCCCAGACAGATCTAACGCTCCGCTGGATAACGGAGCCGACAGCACTGCCTTCAAACTGAACATATTAGCCAACATTAGAGACAACATACTTTTTACAGTTAGCGACAAGAAAATTATAGCTGTTATGTTTTATAGGTAATTATGCGTCTAATTAAATTGATAACATAACTAAATAAAATTTAAAAATTAAATTATCTTATCTTATTTTAAATTCAGTGAGCAAGACAATATATTGATGCCTGTGTTCTTTTTATATTCCTGTATAAATTAATGTTGTTATTTGATTTGTGCAGATACATTATACATACAGTAGATACACCTATATGCAAGCATTGTACTGATTGTTTTTCATCTTTTAACCTGTACTGTCCAGCAACCACAGTCGTAGATCTGGGTGTCTTACAGTGCCAGACAGATTTTACTCTGCAAAGGAAGATTCTGTCATAATCCTCCTATTGCATAATCTGCATTGTATTTATTATTAAATAAGACAAGGCAATGTACTGGAAAGGGGGGGCTTGGGGGTGGGAAGAGAGAAAGGGGGATAAAGGGGAGAAACTTAAACGGGGTTGGGGAACAAGGGAGAAAACCCCATTAACAGCACATCAAAAAACATCAACAACATGAAAACAACAGCAGTGATATACTCTGTATATACAATAGCATCAACATTACGTCCATATCTGTTTAACCATGTTTAACTTACTGTAAATGTGTATTTTTATTTCTTGATTTTCTTGACTTTTCTGTCCTTTGTATGTATGTGTATGTATATATATATATATACATATATATACACATATATATATATATATTTATATATATATACGCACACACAAAGAAAAACACTGAGGGGATTTAGGATATAAGAACCTGAAGTTGAAGCATGAACAATGGCTGTTGAGCAGCAAAACACTTAGAACTGTAATCTCAAATTCTCTGGCCAAAGCCAAATATAAACCCAGTAGGGTAGCCTCCACAAACAGACAGTAACTCTCATAAGGGGTTTTACATTGACAGTTTACATATGAAAGCAATAGTTTGTTTGGATTTTGCATTCCTTTCTACCACCTGCACTGATCACTCCCAATACCTATAGTTTTAATGCATGCCTTTGTTTTCATAATTGTTTCTTATGTAAGGTCCAACAAACATGGAAAACCAGAATCAATGTCCTTGTATGCAAAGACATACTTGGTCAAATAAAGCTGATTCTGATTCTAATATTAATATTTGTTTATTATGTGAGGAGAAGTATGACTCCAAACGAGTGCTGAAGTTCCTGCATATCTGCTGGACCTACCTGTCTGCTAATGTTGAGGTTTTAAGTGTGCAAATCAGGGCCCAAACTTGAAATTAATACAAATCAAGTTTGAAATAATAATGATAATTTATGATCACACAGCCTTAGTCTATCCTATGGGTTTTGTTTGTAATATGGGTTTTGTTTGTAACATAGTTGGGACTACGTATCCATTAGTTGGTTCTGATATTTTTCTGCATTCTGGAGAACAACAGTCATCTGTGATGTCTTTAATAATAAAAATTACGACAACAATGATGATAATTGAAACAATAAAGATAAATATATAGTTACATTAAGACAGGTATATAATAAAATGGAGTGCAGGAGGCAATAAAAAAGACACCTATAAACCAGTAGCAGGAATCAGAGCAATTTTTGATATCTGGTAATATACCTAGAATCAACTTGTAAAATCATTGTATACTATTTTCCTATGATAAGGAAAAAGATTTCGGCACGGTTGAAAACATAACTTATCTTGTAATTAAACCCAAACTGGGACTGAGAATGAAGTATCTTTTCAGCTACGTATCTATAAAACACACCGGGAGCAACCAAACATTACTCTCTTATAATGCTGTGTGTCTTTACCCGGCAGGGCTTAGTGTGTTATATTATTATCAACACAGCTACAAGGGGTCACTGGTCCACTGGGAATCAGCATGAGATACATTGAAACAAAAACCATGATTATTGTTTTGCATTGAAGGCTGGGGATCTAAATAAAAAACACTTTCATATTATGAGTCGTACAGCATTCAGCTCTTCATCTTGGACACACACAAGATTATATCTGAATGTTTTGACTACAATATTAAACTTGACCAATTGCTGCATATTACAGGAAAAAACATAACTTTGAAAATGTCAACATGGTATCACACCAGAGTTTGTTTTTTTTTGGGACTTTTTCAGATCTGTTGGCATTAGTTGAAAGAGGTGTGCTTAAAACAAGTACATTTTATTCCTCTAAGACTTATCAGAACAGACTGTCCAATTTTAGGCACAATTACCCTTTTAACAAATTTCTTTATTTTCTACTACTAAAATCATCATTAGAGGTTGTGCCATGACATTGTTTATTTTTAGAAATAGATATTTCCTGTTCTCTTGTATGTGCTATAAACAAAGTTATTGTGAGACCTGCAGCATCCTTAGAGTAAATATTCAGTGAGCAAAGGCAAACCTGCAGAATTTAAGACCAGGTTAGTAGTACAGAAAGGTCTCCCAGAAATATTACATTAGCATCAGCATCGTCCTAAGTAAACTTAAAAGCAGAAAGTCCTCATTACACAGCAACAATTGCCTGTGATGTTCCTCTCTCCAGTTGCTTCATAAAAATGGAGCACGGTGGGTTTGAGCCACATTTGTTGTTGTGGGATTTATCTTTATAAATGGCAGCCTCAATGTCTTTTCAACGCGTCAGTCTATCACGGCTCTTGACAGTTTTTCTTGGATTTGTTTGGAGAGTTGACAATTTGTATGTAAAACAAACTATCTACTGTGGTAGAGTTGATGGAAGGCAGCTTCTTGCGATAAAGTTACAATGCTGGGCACGTGCAGACAGAACAACTAACTAGCACATAATCCGTTGCATTGTTGAGATTGTGCGGCTGTTCTTCTAATCAGTTAATGAAAAGGTTTATATTGCAACTGAATGTATTGTCTATCTGTTTTGGTTTTTTTTTTAATTCCAAATGAGTGTTTCAAAGGAGTATATCCATTTTTAATAGGCTTTCAATTTCACTTCTTCAAATTCTTATTGCAATATTAGGGTTCATACAAACCAGCTACTAAATTAAGATGCTATAGGATGTATCAGCTGCAAAAAAGTTCATGCATTTTTTCCCAACTCATGGGCAACAACAGACTGTCTTTAAACTTGTTTATTTTTGAATCCTGACAAGATTTCTGCAAAATGGGCGATCTTTCCATCCCTACCATTTCTTTAGAGACGGCCAGTATATATATCAGCCCTATTTCATCTAAGTCAAATCACCACAGTCAGCATCCAGGAGATGCAACAGACTGGATAGGATATATTTTCAACAGTAGTTGGCAGACTGAAAGAAATACTATCGTGTACCCTGTGTAACTATTTTCTAATATGATTGCCATTCATATACCTTGCCATATTACCTCATTCACATGAGGCAATAACATTTCAGTTATTAAAATTATCTGTGAAACCCATTGGTTAAATAACCGTTTGGCTTGAGCTACAATAGCTTCGTTAAACATTCTTATCTGAAACCAGGTTGAATGCAACTTGAGTGCAAAAAGCCCTTCTCACTACACCTCCCTCTCCCTGGAGGTGGTGGACCAACTGGAGAAGGACTTGCTCCCTTTTGCATTTGCAAGTTCATGCTCCAGTGTGTAATGTCTGAACATATCTTTCTTAGAAAAGATGAGGACCTTGTGGCTTATAATTATTTACCAACAAGTAATAAATCAAGTAACTTGAAGATTATGTGAAATTACTAGAATAATCTAATTATTGTAGTCGGTGACGTGTCTTTTAAAGTGAGAATTTAAATAAACAGTATCAAAGATTAATATAATTAAATGATTGAACTCATTGACCTGTCCATTTTAATTAAATTATTATCATCATATCCTGTTCAATATTTCCTGTTAAAGATTTTGAAAATAAACCTGCAAAGACAGATAATGCTGCGCAAGAGCAGAGAATCTTCAGAAATACAAGCAGAATTTGTCGAACATCCTGACCTCCAACCTGTGTGTTTAAATTTGTTCTCACTACACAATGTATTTACCATCTATAGGGCAGACTCTGGCCTGTATGGAACAGAGCAGGAACTTATGAATGAAAAATGATGTAAAATGTAAAACAAATTAGGGAGAAAAAAATAAAATAAATACACCTACGCCGTCTTTTCCCGGCAGGAAAGCATATATCCCATGAAGGTCCCCAATCCCCTTCGTTTTACAAGCAATACCCCTGATTGAAGCCCTGGAAAAAAAATGTTAAGTTATTTCCACAGTATTTCTCTTAAAAGAAAAATAGCCCTCTAAATTGAGTAAATTATGAACTATTAGATTGAAATATGGATAATATGAGATTTACTTTACATGATAGATCTCATCTATTCGATTCATGCGCACCAAATTTGGACTAAATCTGACCAACGGTTGAGAAATTATGTCTGGAAACCTTTTGGAGATATATCTCCCCCTAATGTCAGAAATGTATAACCAACCTCTCCCAAAATCAATGCAGTTCTTCCTCGCACTCAGGTCTATGTGGGCATGCAATTTGAAAATGCTCAAAAAAAATAGTTTGAGTTATGTACAAAAAATAGTGTTTTTGCATAAAAAGCTCCCTCTGGTAAACAAAATTTGAAATTTTAGAGTACTATATTATGAATACAAGATAGATCTCCTTGAGTTGATTCATAATTCATATGCACCAAATTTGGACTAAGAAGAACCAATGATTAAGAAGGTACAGTATAACCAAAAAACTGTTTTTAGTGTAAAGCTCCCCCCTTGTGTATAAAATATGAACTATTTGAGAAAATCACACGTATAAAAGATAGATCTCGAGTTGAATTATTTGTACGAAGTTGGTACTAAATCGTAGCAACAGTTGAGAAATTATGGCCTGACAATTTTGCAGGTGTTAGTGTAATCAAAATACAACCTAACTTTCCCAAAAATCCTCACAAAAACCAGAACAACCAATAGTTGTTCCTTGTCCAAGGTCTATGTGGATCTAAAATGTGAAAAGGATCCATGATAAAATTTTTAAGTTATCGAGTTAAAATGAAGGATCTGTGGCGACAGCGGAAACGGCGGTTGTGACGATAATGATAATTCCATAATACTGCCCACCTTTCAGGGATATAATAATAATGTAATAATGATAATGTGTCCTTTATTGATCACACACAGCCATACACAGTACAACATAGTGAAATTATATCTCTGCATTTTACCCATCCCTGAGGGAGTAGTGGGCATACCCTTTCAAGTGCCCATGAGCTAGGGTTTCAGGGTCCTGCTTAAGGACCCTACGACAAGTAGACCCTGCTGGGATGTGAACCGGCTACCTTCCGATCTTTTTATTGGGAAACAGTCGCTTTACCAACTGAGTTCCAGCTGCCCCATAAAAAAAAAACCCATGTTAATACCGTTCATCTTTCAAAGTTTCCTTATTGTTACATGTAACATAGTAAAACACAAAACACACAAAAACGTTTGTATTAGTTGTAGTTTTAGTAGTACTAACTTTTATTGTGATGAAAAAAAGCAAAGATAGAGAGCGAGAGAGAGTTGACTCTACCACCTTTGTAGAGTATCCGCCCTGAGTGTTTGACAATATGCATACAATTTTTTTAATGCAATTTTTAAATAGTTAGAACTTAGATTCCACAAAAGCTTTATCACTGAAAAAATATAGACATTTATCAAAATGTGTCATTGCTGACTGGCTAAATATCCGGTAGACTTTGCTCAGCTGAAGATTCATGATCCGCACAGATTGGGTGTTTCTTGAGGAGCTGAGAGGTTCTTTCCTCTGATGTGATGCTAGCCATACAGACTGAGTTATTGTTGATCCAGATTTTAGTGGAAACGACAAGTAGTTGGCTAACAGCCCACGCTTCTCTGGTCCAGCAGACTTGAAAGGAAGCCTATCTGGATGGAAATCCTCACGTTGTCCACACACGGGTTTAGGTCTCATCCGGTTATAGTCAAGCTGTCATACAAAAAAAAAAAAGGATTATGTCCACCTTGTAAATTTGTCCAGCTACACAGCTGTAGATCTGGGTTTTACTAGCTTATTATAACCGTCACATAAAGACAACAGTCACTTTATAATCATGGTTATATAAACATTACTCTTTGTAAGCTTTTCCATAAATGCATATTAAACTCCTGGTGGGTTGGTTTTAGTTTTCTTTTCATATGTCAGATAGAGCAGTTAAACAGTGGGAACATGAGTGCAAATATTAATCTAATAGCATCTAATCTCTCAATCTCTCTTTCTCTCTGCGTGTTGGTAAGATCAAGCTCTTACAATCGTTTATTAAGCAAAGTGATTGTCTTAGCAATGCTAGCATTCCTATACTACTTCAGTATCGGTTAGCAGTTTCATCTAGCAAAATTAAAGAGCGACCCAATAGAGCTAAATACTAATGTTAGTCCTCTGTCCGTATATGTGTCCGACCTCGATCTTTTAAGCAAGTTTAAAATTATGGCAAAGCTGAAAAATTGTGGTCATTATTAGGGTATGATACAATGTTATTACGATTATTTGGACAACGATACGATATTTGCCGATATCACAAAGCCTGCCACGATACAATTACAGTTCAATTCAATTCAGGGGCCTGCGATCCATTTCAGAAGATGTTATGTGCCCATTTAACAAAACTGGTTGCATTTCACCTTAAGAAAGAAAAATAAAGAAATTTTGACATGTTTTGACAGTTTTATGCTGAAATGTAGTAACAAATACTATAAAGAAAATTTTCACTGTAAAGTGACATATTTTTCATGTTTAGATACAAATTATTTTTTTTCTTATCAATTAACATTGAGGACCCCTGATTACCTTTAAATTATGTACATAACTGTCTACATATCTGTTTCATGACATTGTCTTTACATGGCTCTGATAGTTGCTGTGCTCAGTGGTTTGGAGGTATTAAACTCTGAATGTTTTACTTGCTACAAAAAAAACAACAAAACCAACAAAAACCTGGGGGTTTCTGTAAACAGCCACTCAGAATTAATGGCTTCTGAATAATGTATTTTTTGCATTGACTAAATTGTATTATGTTAGAACTCAGCATCTCATAACAAAACACTTTTTAAGTTTAACTGAAAAATGTATGATTAGTGAAATAGTTTATTTGTATAAACTCATTTAGTGTCTGATTATGGTCGCGCTGTCAATGCTTAGTAGGTAAGCATGTATAAGGCAATTCCTACTAAGGACCAGGCGGCAATTATTTTTCCACATTGTTGTGAGGCAGAAAAAAATTCAGACTGTATCTGGAAGCCTTTATCTCTCATTTGAAGAACGGGTTTTTTGCCAAAGTGAACGCTAACGTTCAGGGAGAACAGATTAAAAGGACAAAATTAAACTGCAGCGTCTGGCTTTTCCTTTTGGTCAGCTGGTCTGTGGGCTGATAGGGAATGGATGCTCTATAGCGGAAACACTACAGGTGCGCATTTAGGAATTTTAAATAAAGACTTATCTTAAAAAAGACTATTTATATTGTTTTTTTTGACTATCCATCGATTTGATTGGATTGTTGTTCACAAACGGATAAACCGATATGGATCGATGTATCGTAAGACCCCTAGTGATTATACAGTATTAATAATAGCTGAATGACCATCTCCATCAATTAAGCATTCTCTTCTTTCAGGTCTTTGATCTCCCTCTTTAATTGATCCACTGTCTTTCTCAGACTTTCATCATCTGAAGAAGGCTTGGAACATCCATACATCTCCATCTCCTGAAAATCTCCTGCAGAGTCTTTCCTTGTGAGAGACTTTGATTTGTAGGTGTCAAAAGAAAGGAGAAATAGAATAATTGACAAAGAAAAGAGAAACAAAGACCATATGCATTTGATGGTGGTGTTAGCAGCTGAACTGCACATGCAATAGATTCAAGAATATCAAGAATCAATAATCCTCATGCATTTTTAATAGCTAGATTGTAACAGTTACTATATAATAGTGCCAACCAATTACAAATTATTTTTACATGATATCACTGGGAAATATGGTCAACAGAAAAGAGCTATGAGTAAATTGATGTCAACTTGACTTGCAATGGCTGAAAAGAATCTCAGTCGAGTAATCCGAATCATCCTGATATATTTGGGGGGGACCGATATCTTCTTGGTCAGCTCTGAAGGTTCATATTCCTTCAGGAGTGAGTTAAGTGTGCGGGTTGCCTCAAAACGAGGACCTAGAGAACAAAAGAAGAATACAAACCAACATATTTATTCTCAAATAGTAATTACTCCAGCTCCCTTTTTTGTTATACCAGGCTACGTTAAGGTTTCAGGGAATTGCAGCCATTGGGGGGATTGTGGCTGTGGGTAACCTGAAAATCTCAACTGGAAACTATACTGGTTCTTCTTCCCATGTACATGAAAGAGAGAGGGGTAACAAGGCAAATATATGAAGAAAAAAAAGTGTCAATGGATTAGAAAGAATGAGCAACAGAGAATGAGAACGACAGTTTTGTTTGTGTGTGTGTCTATGTGATTGACCACTGCAGTTTGATGTTGTTTCGCATTACCCAAAGATTGAGCTGTTTCAGCTAATCTCACAGGACCTTCCCTTTTTTTTCAGAACCCCCTTTGGCGCCCACCGCCACAGCTTAAAAACATTACCCCTAATACAGTTAATAGGAGGACTGGCCTTTTCACTGCAGCGCCAGACTAAAAATATACTTTGATTTGGCAAGCTTGCATCTCTTTATGTATTGCTCAGAAACTGTTAAGACCCTATCTACAAACTTTTCCATTAACATCATAATGTAACACTTTATTTGAATGTGTTATGCATAGGGCATACCTGAACCCTGACATACCATACTTACATAAATGTACAAAACATTCAAAACTTTTCAAAAAAGTATTCAACCTTTGTCAACCGACAATTAGTTATGCCACTTTCAGTATCAAATGAGAGAGGCTTTCAAGTGAAATTGTTCTAAGTTGACATAGTAATAACTTTTGACACTGTGAGCAATGCAATATAGTGTGTGTTGTGTAGAACAGTGTTTCCCATTTTGGGGACAGCAAAAATGTTTAAATTTATTTTAACTATATTTCCATCCAAATTTTACCCAATGACAGAATGGGACTATTTTGGTTATCGGTTTTAGACACTACATAGGTTTCAGACACTTTATGTAAAAGCATAAGCAGAAATTTTATCTGCTTTTAGATATTATTTATGTAGGCTTATTTGTGTCAATTTAGGGGTCTTTGATGTGAAAAAATGTGAGAACCACTGATGTAGAGTACTATGGGTAAGATTTTCTTCGTGTCGCTCACGCATTCGCTTATAGCCAAGTTTACTTGTGTAGATTAATGGCTGTTAAAGAAACACGGTTTAACTGCCAGCTAAACTTTCTAGTATTTTGTAGTGCAGTATACATGATGAAATGGTGACAAAACAGTTACAAAAAAGTATGAGCTCTATTTACATGTGTAACATTTTCAATTAAGAGTTGACATGTTTAAATAGGGCTCATGGTTCTACTTTAAATATTTTATTTCCACACACATTCCACCAATAACATTGCAAACAAATCAATAATCATATATACTGCAAAACTTATTTGGGAAAGTATTTAGCCCGCTGGCAATGAAAGTTAGCACATAAGTTAAACAAGCTGAATCTTACCTTATTTATGTTTGGACTAAAAACTTATTCTAAAGTACTTTAAAGAGGAAAATCTTCACCCAAATACAAAGCAACATTAACTAACCACTAACAAAAACCACAGTGCCTCTGGCCACTGTGGTTTCTTCCCATGATGCCATTCGATAATGGCGGAGTAGGTGGGAATGGAATTCCTATCCTGTTCCAGCTTGGAATCATCATACCTCCTAGTGGTATCAGTTTTTACCTTGCCGAGCTTCCCAGAATCCTCTCCTTCATTCCACCGCACCACAGAAAACTTACTCTCCATACTGTATGTATTGAGGTGATCAAACAAGTGAAATTATTGCTTAACTTAGCAATCAATGAATGACCGATAGATCATTAGACAGATCCTGTTATCAATGCTAACCATTGTTTTTTCTGAAAGAAATCTATTCTACTATACAGGGAATCTGCAGCTGTAGGGCAAGATAAATTTAAGATACTTTTAATGCTATCTCGAATTAAATAACAATATCATATATTGAAAATACACAATTCTGTTGTTTAAACTGATAGTTTCCACATTTCTGACGAATTTTGATGTGTATTCAGCATTCAGCTAACAATCACTTTTAGCTTACGTTACCAAAACAGAAAATCCAAAAAATGTCAAATTTATTCTAAAACCTTAAAATACATACTGGTATGTAAATTTACTTACCTCTAACGCTAGATTCACTCAACTGCGTAGTATCCATAGGGCGAGGGCAAAATCCACTGTCCGACCTACCGCTCTTCTTGATTGAAAATGATACGATACGTTACCCTTGCAAGATCTCACATTAATAATTTGTTCCAATGAGGGCTGAGTTATGACCCGCCCTACTTTGCATGTGATTGGCTTATCCTGATATTTTATCCTAATCTAAACCACAACATTTACCTTCCAAGGCGCACATGTTCTCTCTCTCTCTCTCTCTCTCTCTCTCTCTCTCTCTTTTTTTAAGTGTACACTTCATATCCATCCTCTTCTTCATTATTTCTCATGTGTCATGTAGCATGTTTATTTTCTATGCTAAGTACAGTCCACCAAAACAAGGTTATGAGTAAAAGTGAAACATGATACAGTTTAATAAAGGGCTTTTTTTTCAATCATCTAAAGACAATGTCCCTCAAGATTTGGATAGTGACCACCCCCATCCACTATTGGAAGGGCAAAGCATCATCTTGTTTCTCTCCTTTGCATTGAGACAAAGCATTACAGGTGTATTCACGGAATACCTGCGGAAACAGCTTAAGTTACTTTATGCTAGGACTCGTGCAGTTCCAACAAGAAATTATTTCTTGGAGTAACAATTTGCTGGTATTGCAGATCAGTTTGAACGGCATCATTACTGCAGAGTTTGTACTAAGTACAGTCTTCACAATCTGAAGAAGAAACACTCAAATGTGTGTGATGTTCCTCATCCACAACAGTAAAAGTGAGTTTACAGGAATTTATTTATTAGTATTCCATTAAAGGATCGACTGAAAGATATTCTTGAAAACCTGGGTATGCATTATCTCTGTTTTCATGCTGATGACAGTTAAAGGCATGTATTAAAGGACATATGTGAAGGCACTTTATATCAGACCTTAAAATCAAACAGTGGAGATGATTTGTTATGATTTGTTATTATGATTTGTGTTAATGAGGTACCCCCTGAGGCTTCTTTAAACTATTTGTTGAGGAGTTTGCTGATCTACTGATGCAGTAGCAAGACCATTATGACTTTATGCGACCAAGGAAAGGAAATATGAGGTTTACGCTTGTCCAGATGAAAAGCCAAGTGACAGAAAGCATAAAAATACATTATAAATAGGATTAAATTGCTGAAATAGAAGGGAAGACTATATTAAATGTAATGGGCCCACCTGCCCTTGCAGATTTACCAATGTTTGATCTAATCAATGGGGTGGTCCCTGAATACATGCACTGTGTTGCTTGGTGTGTGGAGATACAATGTGACTTCGTGGTTTGATTATAAGGGCATTTCTCAGCCATGTATATCAGTGCACAAACAGCAATCATGGACAGATGCTTCTAGTCTACAAACTTCCAGGTATTGTTGCTCGAGTTCCAAGATCACTAACAGAACACAAATTCTGGAAAGCCCACAGGTGGCAACACTGGCTTTTGTACTATAGCTTGCCAGTTGTGAAAGGAATACTTCCACAGAAGTATCACTTTAATTGGGAATAACGGATGGAGGGCATAAGCATTATGTTGGGATGTGAATTAAATGCTGAACTGATAAGTCATGCACATGAGGCATTGTGGGAAACTTTTTACTTTGTTGGACGTGTGCAGTCGCTGTATGGGGAAGAGCAAATGACATTCAATGTTCATTCACTTCTACATTTTAGCAGAAATATTATGAGCTAGGGCCCTCTATGGGCCTTTATATTTGAAGGTTTCATGGGCACCTCCTGAAATAAGTGAAAAGCAGACATTCTGTACTACAACAAATATTCAAATGAGTTCCCTTAACCTATGCTTTTCCCCATTTAGCAAAGCAACTACTAACAAATGGACCTGCAAAAGATTTCTGACATGAAATGAGAAGCAGAAAGCAGCCTATCAAGAAGTTTAAAAAGTTTACTGAGGTGACTGCCCTCTGTCCACAAAACATAAGATTAATATCTCTGGGTGACCAAGCTGCTCTCCACACCGTGAGTAAGGTTCCCACAAACGCTGTGGTGAGTTACTAGAAGAGAATTGCTGTAAATGGAGAAGATTTTCGTAGTCATTCCTACAGCAAAGCAAAACAACGAAACAACTCTGTTGCGCATTTTAAAGTCTCACCCTTTATTGACGTGGTTGATCAGTGTTTATACACCAAGGGATGGGGTGTATAAACACCGACAACTGCCACCCTATCGTGGTGGAGGAGTTTGAGTACCCTAGTGATCTTAGGAGCTGTCGGGCTCACCTTTAAGCACAGCAAAGAAACTCCTCTGCTATGCTGGAGTTGCTTCAGGTGAGAGGCGGAGGGCTGGTGTGGGCTTACTCATAGCTCCCTAGCTCTCTGCCCATGTATTGGAGTATATTCCAGTGGAACAAAGGGTTGCTTCCCAGTGCCTTCGGGTTGAGGAACGGGTCCTGACAGTTGTGTGCGCTGATGCGCAAAACAGCAGTTCAGAGTACCCACCCTTTCTGGAGCCCTTGGAAAGGATGCTGGAAAGCACCACAACTGGGTATTCCATTGTCCTACGGGGAGACTTCAATGCACACGGGGGCAATGACAGCGAGACCTGGGGTTGCATGATCGGGAAGAACGGCCTGCCTGATCTGAACCCGAGTGGTGTTCAGTTATTGGACTTCTGTGGTACTCACAGTTTGTCCATAACGAACACTATGTTCAAACATAAGGGTGTCCACAAGTGCACTTGGCACCTGGACAACCTAGGTCGCAGATCGATGATCGAATTTGCAGTCATATCAGCTGATCTGCGGCCGCATGTTTTGGACACTAGGGTGAAGAGAGGAGCTGATCTGTCAACTGATGACTACATGGTGGTGAGTTGGATCCGATGGTGGGGGAGGAAGCTGAACAAACCTGGAAGGGCCAAATGAATAGTAAGGGTCGGCTGGGAACGTCTGGCCGAGGACTCTGTCAGGATGGTCTTCAACTCCCACCTCCAGGAGAGCTTCAAGCCGGGAGCTGCGGTCGCAAAGCTGCCGTGCTAGTCGCGGTGGTAATCCCCGAACCTGCTGGTGGACACTAGAGGCTAGGTATGCCGTCAGGCTGAAGAAGGCCTACAGAGCATGGCTGGCTTGTGGGACTCCTGAAGCAGTTGACAGCTACCGGCAGGCCAAGCGACACGCAGCTATGGCAGTCACGGAGGCAAAAACCAGATCGTGGGAGAGGTTCGGTGAAGACCATGAGAAAAGACTTATGGTCGGCCCCGAAGAAATTCTGGCAATCCATTGAATCTTTCTCTCTCACTGGATCTCCACTTTGATCATCTAAGCCTTACCGTGTTACATCATGAGCCAACTTAAAAGCACTGAATGTAAATTAATGGATCTCAAAATAATATTCTCCTCTTATATTCTCCTATTGCTCAAAAGAAGGGCCCAGAAGCCGAGACATTAGCAGGAGTTGGAATAAAGAACTTTACAATTAGAGTAATTGAGATCCATCTACTTGCACGGGTTGATTTTTTGTTAGATCATAAAAGTAGGGGAAAAAAATTTGGTACTATTTCTTTATTCTTCATACCCTCATCACGCTCTCCGTCCTCCTCCGTTGCTGTTTGTGTAATCTGGCTCCATCTCAAGAGCTTATTGCTCATCTGACTTTGTTTACGAGAGGAGGAAAGATGGGTTCAGCTATCCAGAGAGGCGCTAGACATCCCCTCAAGCATTGTCTTCTCGCAACCCATACGGGGATAATAGGGTTCAATATTGGTTGGACCTGCTCAAATTCTGCAAAATGAATTCCAGTGCAAACCGGCAATAAAGTTGTATCGTATCGTTTGATTATGAAATGTTGGCTGAGGATTAATTGTCATTAAAAAAATTGTGATTAACAATTTAATAGCCTCCATTTCTAATTATAGCATTTTATTAGCATTTCTTTATCTTGTGTACCAGGAGTGCATGGACCCTTTAAGAGTGTGCATGCAGGTAAGTAGTGGAGCACGGAGGGGAGAAGGAGCGGTGAGAGCAGAGAGCGGATGTGGCAGTGCAGGGCACAGTTTTCATCTAATGAAAGCTGCTGCTTCTACAGACCAAGAAGAGTGTCAAGTGAGCTGTTGCTACCACTTAAGTGTAAAGGGGTTAGTCCCCAAGCAAGAAACTTTGTCACTGCAGAACATAGGATAACAGGATAATAGTAAAACACTGTATACTCTGTCTGTTAATTTGTGCCATCTGTCACGTTTATATTTATATCACATAAAAAGTCTTGGATATGATGGAATATTCATTGCTGCCGTTCCATCCGCGCTGCCGCAGATCCTTCTTGTTAAAGCGATAGCTCAAAAACTATATTGTGGGTCATTTTCAAATTTTATTCCACATAGACCTTAGTGCAAATGTTTTAGGGAAAGTTCAATTGAATATTTCAAACACTAGGGGGAGCTTCATTTACAAAATTGTCAGGACATTATTCCTCAACCTTTGGTCTAAATTAGTCCAAATCTGGTGCATTTGAATCGACTCCAGGATTTGTGATTTACTCTAATAGTTCATAATTTACTCACTAAGGGAGCTATTTGTGAAAAACACGTTTTTTCAGACATAACTCTAAAAATAATTCATGGAACATTTTCAAATTTATACCTAAAATAGACCTTTTTGCAAGAAAAATTCTATTTGGGAAAGGTCGATTTTACAGTACTGACACTACTAAAACTCTATCTCTGAAAATTTTTGGGCATAATTTCTCAACCGTTTGTCCCATTTAGTCGAAATTTGGTGCTTATTAGACGAATAAAAGAAGTATCTTATGTACATGGTGTTTTACTTTAATGGTGCATATTTTACTCACTAGAGGGAGCTTTCTTTACAAAAAAACCACAACTTAACATTTAATTTGGGTAATTTATTCAGTGGGGTTGCTTATACAATGCAGGGGAATGGGGATTTTTCTTGGATTATCCTTGCCGTCGGGCACAAAAGCATATATCTAGTGTTATCTAAAAGCTTCTGTAATCCCCAATTGTTTAGATGTACCTGCTGATACAGCCGTCTGTCCAAGAGTGGCAAACTGGGAGAGTTAGTGGCCAAGGGAATGGTTTTTTAGATTTGTGTTTTTAGTGGGTATGACCATTATCATTGGCTGAAAATTCGGCAAATCGTCTCATCCAAAATCAATTATTCAATTCTATGGAAAAAAATTTTGTCATTCAGTGTCTTAAAAACATGAATTGAAGTGATTTTAGGAAAAATGGTAAAGTAAAGACTTTATATCCAGCACTGCCAACAGCATTAAATCACCCTTCCTGCCTGTAAATTCTAAGCCTGTCCCCTGATTCAACCAAATCCTGTCACCTGCAGTCAGCCATCCACATTCCCTGGCTCAACATCATTTTGGTACAAAAACATTTCTTACTCTCTGAGTCTGCTCATGGGTCCACATCACCAAATGCAGACTTAACATTTTTGTCTTCTTGGTATCCTGGCGCACCGCTCATGTCCAGGCTACAACTTAAAACTAACACAACTTGCTTCAAAACCAAACAAATTTTTTTATTTTCTTTGCTAAAAGAAATATTAATCTTGCCCAGAGAATATGTTGTTTTTGCAAAGGCTGCAGACATTGGCTATAAAACAGAGAAGAGAACAGGTCTGGTGGCAGTTTCAAACATTGATCTTCCTCATTGTTAAGCTCTCCGAATGGAACTGTTGTAAAGGAGCCAGACAATGAACAGTAAGCTTAAGTATTACTGTTTTTTTCCCCCATTACTCAAAATCAAAACTTCTTTTCTACAATAGACAAACTGCCTGCAAACTGATTTACATTTTCATAGCTTATTCTCCTTCATTAACAAAACATCAGATCAAAGATTCCAGATTGAGTTGGATCTGAGCTCCACCTGCCTTCTCTGTGATTTCAAAGCAAACTGAGATTTTTTAAAATTGGTACATCTAAAAAAGATATAAATTACACTGACATCTTGTTGTCCGGAAGATCACCTGCATATTTATCTTTTTCTGCACAAGTTGTTTTTTTAATGCAGATATGAGAAATCTAGGCCTAAAAGATGAGTTAGGAGTTATTTATGTGAAGTGATTATATTTGTTAGTGCCCATTATTAATGTCTGACCCATTATATTGGCAGTTTAATCACCATATGCATTGGGTGGAAATAAACTGCAGCAGTGGGTGAATTAATGAAAAACAAATACTGGATAAGTTTAAAAATGATGGCGTGAGAGAGATCCCATCGAGCCAAATAAAATCTGGTAAGTCAAAAAGAGGGGTTTTTTTCCTCTCCGTTTATGAGAAAAAACACTTGATCCTTCAACTATAGTGCATATTTAATTCTTTTTAAAGATGAAGAAACATCTTCAAGCTCCCAGACCCTGGGTGGACACAGTGGACAGCATTGAAGGACTGAGGAATTGCTATGAGATTAATGTCCGTTTCAATGATTCAGGACTGGTGCACAGTCCAGTTCAGCCAACGAATGTTCATGCAGAACATAATATCCCCCTTCTAAACAAGCCCAGATAGCACTAGTTAAGTGCTACGATTGGGTGATGTCTAATTAATTTGTATATGAAGATGAATTGTAATGGATGATATTATCTACAGTCAGGAGAAATTGTCAAAGTTACTCTTTCAATTTATAGAAATTTTGAGTTTGAGGTGCAGAACGCCCGGAAAATTCAGGTGAACATGGGGCATTCTGAGGCTACCTTAGAGATGAAGCATAGATTCTTCTTCCTTATACTGTATTTTTCACTACCTTTACAGGCGGTGCAGTATTTTATTATGCATGGGTAGTGTCATGCATGAATGTGGTCGCGGAGATATTTTATAATCTCAGACAAATCCTTCATTAAAATTTGTTATGACTAAGTGGGTTTAATTAGGACACTTTTCGCCTTTCAGAATGAAACCTTTCCGAATTGCAAAGTTGGTCGCCTGTTTACATGACATATAAGGTGGCGATAATGCTGTGTGCCAACCGCCAACATGCGCGGAATTGACTTTTCGCCCATCTAACCGTCCAAATATGTTAAACTCTTTCAAAGTTGCAATGAATAAATCACTCTCCGATGAAGACCGGTACTGTTTTGATTCACTGTTGTCACCCTGTATGCCAGCATTTACTTACCTTAAAGTGATATACAGTGTAAATCACTGGTGTTACTGGGTTGAAATGAACTTAAATCTACCTGTTGGCTGTACTTTGAGTTGCAGAGTTGTATGGATTAGTTGTTAATTATTTAATTGTATGCCTTATTTGTATGTTGCATTGCATTCATTAAATTACATTTATTCACATTTGGCTGCAGCTGCACCAAAATCCGGCCAATAAATAATGTAGGTGCAAAGAAACTGTTCCAATACTTAACACAAAAACAAAAATAAGACGGATAGACTCATTGAGCAATATTAGGCTGTCTGACAACAGTGAATTTTTCCATGCCATTCAAAGCAGCAAATGATGGCACATTTGTGTCAGATTATTGATGCAGTGATACTCACCATGCCTGAGGTTTCCTTTTGAGCAGGCCCTGTCTCCTCCACTGAGGGTGGGGGCTGAGATGGTAGGTCAGCTGACGACAAACTTTCTCCATCGCTCCGATAGAGTCAGTTTCCTATTGGGCATAGACAGAGCCACACTCAATTTGATTTTAAAGGGAGAATTGATCTCAACATCTTATCGGAGGTAAGAACAAACACAGTTTTTTGCATATCGAGAGATTCAGAAGAACATAATACACTAGATTATTTTAACCTACACCTGACTGTTGTCACAGTGAGCTTTTTGATAGCCAACCAAAACACACATCTAATAAGAACAGTGGTTATAAGTTTGCAATTGTTCTTTTTCCTATGAAGACATGCAGACTAAAATTGTTATCGTTGGTTTTGTTGTAAATTGTAAACATTTTTTTTAAAATTTGCCTGTAGCCATGAATAAGGAAAAAAATCTTGGTTAAACAATTCATGTTGCAATGTATTGCCAAGGAGATTTTTGATTGAAGTCACTTTCTGTGCATTTTTAGTTGCAAAATGACCTCGTCATAGCATATTAACTTGTGACCATTATATGAGCAAACCACCCATTATGCAGATATGGTCTTGAATCACTTAGCATTATTTTTATGATAACCAAAGAAAGTGGAGGCATTTATTGATATAGGGTTAGGCTTTTATAATAAAAGTGATGAATTACAAATGCAATAGTGGAACCATCAGGGCCTCCTGGGCTTTCAGAGAATGCCCAACATATCAGAAAGGCAGAAAACGTGCCATCTGTTTGTTAAGAAAGTGACAGGTGAATTATTAAATCGCATTTTGACTTATAGTGGGTGGGTCAGAACGTAAAAGCTAAATTGATTGTAATAGGCCAGTAATACGCCTGGTTTAAAGCATGAGAAAGGCTAAAAACGCGTCCGGTTGATCCATATTCCAGTTTGTATGTTTTCTTCCTGATGTTGCCAGTAATTCAGTGCTGTCACTTTCTGCCACAGGTAAGGCTCCGCCCAGAAAATACATCATCCTTGTTTTCTAACACAACCCTGAAGGCCCAGGTTGAAAACCCATGGTTCGCCACTGGCAAACACAGATCAACACCACCAATAAGTACTGAAAAGAAGAGTTACTGGGTTTGTCCCAAATAATGCAGCAAGCCTTTTCAGAATTTTCAGTTTTGGGTAATACACTATGTTGCCCCATGACACGTATATTGTCATTCAGTCGTGGGCTGTGGGTGTTCCACCTGGGCTTTCAGTGCTTTACTCCCACAAGTACTCCGACATCAAATACCTTCACAGATACAGGCTAATGTAGTACTACCTAAGCAGCACATTTTCGAAGTCACTAACATTTATTTTGTGGGAAAAAGTGATTAAAACGAGGTTCAAATAAGTTAAAAACAGCTACAAACACATATGTGTTCACCCAGACCACCCTCCCTCCTTTTACCACACCCAACGGGCAGGTCCGACATTTAACTATGACAGAGCATGTATCTGTTCCGAACATAAAAGAAACATACAGAAAATACAGAGGAAAGTAAAAAAATCCCATAGAGTTTAAAAAAGAAAGTATATGTTTACATACGAACAATAATAAAATATCTATTTTTTCAACCAAGTAGTGTCTTTTGCCGATTATGAGGAGAGCAGAACAGCATCGACTGCACTCTAATGACCGTCTAATTTACCGTTGGATTCGATATTAGTGAAGGAGTACTATGTTCTGGGCTACGCTTCTAGGAATGTGAGAAAACCACCCCAGACCTTAGAAAAACTATGCAGGTCTTCCCTTCATGTTCTACATAACCTTTTCATTTGGAATGCATGATGTTAGTTCAGCAGTCCACCTAGACGGGCTAGGTGGTTGTTCATCTTTACAGTGCTTTGATATACACTTGTTGGCTGTGATGAGGGCAATTCTGATAAATTTGAGTTTCATTTTATCTACCTTTATCTTAGATGTGTCGCCCAATAGGGTTACCCCTGGATCTGTGGGGATAATAAGGATTTTAGGCATGGACATTCCCAAAAGATATGAATCAGTGTTCCTGTTCCAGTTTTACAACTTGGGCAAAACTGGGAGTATTGGGGTTTTATTCTATGCAACCTGTCAGGGGTATAATATGTCCTATGAATGAGATTGTACTGTGTAATCGTGTGCCTAGTGTTAAAAGAAAAATACTGACTGTCAACACACATAGCTTCCCATTCCCTTTCTTCAAATTTAAACTCGAGATCCTCTTACCATTTGCATGTCACTCTCAAACTCTCAAACACTGCCTATGATTCGGTGAATTCCGGAGTAAATATAGGAAATGAACCCTTTTAGTCCCCTTTTAGCATGCATAAGTTTGTTGAGAGAAAGTTCCAGCAGTAAGTTTGAATGGCCAGCCGTTAAAGATGTGATAAAGTGTCTAACCTGCAGGTATATGAAAAAGTGAGTGCGGGGTAGTCCATACTGAGTGGATAGTGCATCAAATGTCTGAAAGCGCTCCGTCTTCAAAAAGATTTCCAAATTTTTTGATCCCTTGTGTCAACCAAAGTTTTGTAACACAATCTCTAATAGCTTTGGTTAACATAGGATTCACACTGAAAGGAGACCTATCGTATAGAGGTTGAAAGCATTAGTTTTTTTCCGGACCTGTTGCCAAATCTTATATGTGTTGGTAATGACTGAGTTAGTCGTTAAAGCCAGGGGAGAGTTAACCGAGTTCAAATGTGGTATTGACTACAACTTTATCCCGTTTTGATTGTTTTGTTCAATTTGTTTCCATATCGGTAACTGGGTTTTTTCTTCTTGCAATATCCATATTGTTTAAAGTTGCGCCGCCCAGTAAAAGTACTCAAAGTTAGGGAGTTTCAAACCACCATTTTCAAGAGAGCTTTGTAATACTTAGCTATACAATACTATTTTTTATCCTGGGTGGTTTGTTTTTCCATATAAATTGACTAAGACAAGACAAGTTGTTTAAGAACCTTTAGGCACTGGGATGGGCAGTGTTTGAAATAGATACAGGTATTTTTGCAATATATTCATCTATATGCAGTTAGTTCGACCAAATAAAGTTAGAGGCAAGTCAGTCCATCTCTTTTTGTCTTTTTCAGTAGTGGCATAATTAAGGTAGAATGTCTTTTGCAACTCCTGTGGAATTTTAAGTCCTTAATAGGTGATGAGGCTATGATTCCACTGAAAATTGTGGTAAGGTGTTGAGCAGTAGCTTTAGCATTAAGGGGGATTACTACACTTTTATTTACATCAATCTTATAGCCTGACATTTCCTGTAATCCTCAAGTGTTTCCATCAGACCTGGGATAGATTTGTTTGGATTTGAGAGGTAAGCCAATTTATCATCTGCATAAAAGGACAGAGCATGGACACAGTCACCAATATGTATACCCTGAATGGCTGGGTTGGATCTTATAGAAGTTGCCAGTGGTTCAATGCTGATGGCAAATAACAGAGGCGAGAGGCAACACCCCTGTCTAGTACTACGTGACAAAACAAATCTGGCCAAAATGTCCTTGTTCGTTTGTATTTGTAGTGTTAAGCGTCTGTAAAGCAATTTGACTAAGGTAGTGAATTTAGAACTTATGATCATCCATTGTCTCAAATAGATATTGCTACTCGACACGGTCAAACGCCTTCTCTGTGTCGAGTGACACTGTAACACAAGGATTGTGATTGGATTAGGAACTATAAATTACATTAAAAAATCTTCTTACATTGTCTATTGATGATCTGTTCTGAAGAAATCCAATTTGGTCCATGTTTATTATGTCAGGGAGGACTTTTTCCAGTCTTAGAGCAAGGACTTTACAGAAAAGGTTATATTCACTGGGCAGGATAGAAAAAGGCCTGTACGAGCTGCAAAGTTTAGTGTCTTTGCCCGGTTTGGGTAAAACAATAATCAGAGCTTGCTCCAAAGATTCTGGTAATTTCCCTGTTTCTATGGCATAATTGAGGAAAGATTCTATGGGAAATCCATCATGGCCTGGTGAATTTCCTGAGGCAAGTAAAGTTAAGGCCTACAACACTTCCTCCTTTGTGATATTGCTCTCTAGTGTCTCCTTGTCTTGGTCTGACAATGCAGGTAGATCAAGCTTGTCCAGAAGACACTCAATCGCCCCAAGGTCACACACTTGCGAGGTGTATAAGGATTGATAATAGCCAGGGATAGCTTTGTTAATCTCACTAGGATGACTGGTAAGTATATCATCTTTTTGGATCGTATGAATTGCGATATTTGTCGCCTCCCTATTAATCTGCCAAACTAAAAGCTTCCCTGCCTTTTCTCCACATTTGTTATACTTATGTTTCATTCTTTTGATCGCATTTTCAGTTTTATGTGTGTTAAACATATTGTACTCTGTACTTATATTGTACTTTAAGTTGTTCAAGAGTATCACCATCATGTGTCTTTGTGTGTAGTTTTTCTAATTTTTTGATTTCGTGTACCACATTTTAAATTTGGTTTACATAGTCTTTCCGTTTAGCTGAAAGACTATACAATACAACTATACATACAATATTAGGATTTGCTCTATCTTGATTTATATTATTATAAATAATGTAATTTTCTGTCTATTCATGTTCATAAATGCTGAATCATTGAGTAAGTGGGAAGCAATTCTCTATCTATAACATCTGGTAACTGGTGTGGGCAGAGGTATTGTAACCAATAGAGCCGCATGGTCTGACAAGGTTCTTGCCACTTACTCACATGAATTAATTTGATGTACCTTGGAAGATGGAGTCAATACGGGTATAACTATTGTGGACAGGAGAGTAAAAAGAGTATTCTCTGGTGTTGTGGTTTAAAGTACGCCAGATTGTCAACCAGTCCCATTCTTAGCATCTCTGCTTTTAGTAATGTAGCACTCCTTGTCAAAGAACAGTCCCTCTGTGATGATCGATCAAGAATTGGATCCAGAATTAGATTTAAGTCTCCTCCCATATAAACCTCCAAGTGTTGGTCTGATAGTGCATGGAATAATTTCTCAAAGGACTGAGGGTTATCAGTATTAGGTCCATATACATTAACCAGAGTTATAGGTTCGGAGTGTAGCAGCCCTTGCACTATCACAAATCTTCCATAAGGGTCCTTGACAATGGAAACAGCCTGGAATAAGACATATCTATGAAGCAGTATGGCAAATCCTCTGGTTGGAGATGTAAATGATGATAAGTATATATGATTGAAGCCTTCTTGTTTGAGTTTCATATGTTCTTTGTCTGTCAAATGTGTCTCTTGTAAGAAGGCTATATCAATATTATGCTGTTTAAGTAACCCAGAATTGGTTTCCTTTTTCAGTTCAGTTGTTTACCCCTCTTACATTCCAAACAAGGCACCTATATCCCATTGGTGTGATTATTTATCACTATTTGTATGACATTCAACGTCACGTCAGCTTGGCGAAGTCGGCTCTTCAACGAATTAAAGCCCATCCAATTCTGATGTAGAGTTAGAGATAGGTCGGGAAATATCATTATTTTGGATTGCCGTACATTAGCTCCCTTTCTTCCTTGCAGCATCCAGGCTTAATTACAGACCCCCTGGGCATTCCGCTCTCATGAGGCTTCCTCCGTAGCGTGTGGTGCGCTCTCTCATTCTCAGCTCGGGTAGATCCAGGATCTATGGTAACCATTTTTGCCATTTTGATCATTTCAGACGTCTTTTGCATTTCTTTTAAAAACCATATTGGAGGCTGTGTATCCGAGGAGCTGTCGGTGCTAGCCTGTAGCGTCTTTGGAGTGGATATAATATGAGAGCCCTTGAGCATGCTGACGTTCAGTCTGCCGCCACAACCAGAACCTCTCAAGTCCTTTTTCTCCAATATTTTTTAATTTGTTGAAAATTACTCTGCTTAGCAGGAGCTTGAGATGGAGATTAACGCCTTGCGACAAATAATACTGACGCAGGATGATGCTGCCTTAAGAACACGTCCAGCCTGCTGTTTGGCCCTGGTAGAATACTCTGACATGTGAAAGAACACGCCCTAAATGACAACCTTGAAATCTGACTTGTCATAAAAAAATGACAATAAACAAAATCATCTGGTTTAATACAACGGGTATAGGTATTCACTTTGAAAGCTGCTTGTCCCAGCAGACATTTCACCCAGAGACTGCACTGGAGAAATCTGATTGGATAAAACAAAGCTCACGTATATGACGTATATTCTCTCCCCTTCACCTTGGCTAATAATTTTTCATCTGTCCTTCTTTATGTTGTCCTACCTAATCCTCTGCTCCTCCATCTTACTACATTATTGATACAGAACACACCTATGAATCTTTTCAGTCTCCAGAGCGCTGATGACCTCTCCACTATCATACCTCCCTTTCCCTGTCTCCATTCCTCCGTTCTATTTGCTTCATCTCTCTTCTGTCCACATAGGCGTCAAAGGTGCTTGAGGAGAACTCTCTCAAATGTTTTCATCAGGTGGGAGTTCAAGACTTCAGTCTTTGGTAGAGGGACCCTGTCCAGACTGAAACTGAGGCTGTACAGATACACAGCTGCCTTGCATAGCTGGTCTGCTAAATCTGGAGCTGACTAAACCCTACAGATTTCAATAAAATACAGATTATAAGGCTGCACTTGTTCAATGTAACAAAGCCTAGACAATTATAGATTGTAGATTGATCTCCTGACAAAAGCCAGAATTGTGTAGCATTCTTGAATTGGATATCCCAGTTGCGACATGCAAGAAAGGAATGGTTTTAAATGGAGATAATTGGTTTCCATGCCTCAGTATTTAGGCCAGTGAGGTATATTTTGCAAGCTAATTGTTAACATCAAAATGTAGCCGATTTTAGAATTGGGTGAGATAATGTATTGCATGAATGTGAATTTTTAATCAAATATTATATTGCGATTATACGAGAGCAGCAATTGGGTACAGACTTGACTGAGCAGAATGAGGTAAATAACACTTCTTGTTGCTTTCCTCTCCACACATACTGTTGTATCTTTCATTCTTGCTCCGTCCTCAGCCTCTTTCTTTTCAACTAAAATTAACTGTGCACAGAACCTTATGTTTTATTTCAGTAGCTGTCCTCTTTAGGTGCATACTCACATTATGTCTATGTGAGTATGAAACTCTAAACCTTAGGAAATAATGCATTTGGAGGAGTGGTGGATTGATGAATATGGAGATTTGTGTGCAACAAACACCATGTTTGTGCCTTGTGAAGGTGCATCTTCCTGTGTGAATAATGTAGACGTAAAATAGCAGGTAAAATATTGTTTTAAGTCAATAGTTCAATTGCTTTCAGTTGCAAAGTGCCAACATTGTGCATGACAACATCTCATTTTATGGCCAACTAAAATAAGATTACCAACTAACACTGGTACACTTACATGACTTGTGCTGCGAAGTGTGTCATTTATACCTTATTTGGTTAATTACGAGATAAGATATACTTTTATTAGCCCCACTGTGGGGAACTTATTCCTCACCTATGTCAAAAAAAACAATAAAAACATTATATATTTGCATCGTCTTTCGTTAGTAGTTTTCAACTGACAAGTAAATATGTTCACTAAGGCTGCAATTAACGACTATTTTGATAGACTATTAATCGTTACAATAATCAACCGATTAATCGATACTTGTGGATTACTTTGACGCAGTTCTCATCCGGATCCCTGATAAAAGTCTTCAAAGAATTCAGTATGTTCAAAACAGTGCTGCAAGGTTCCTGGTGAGAGTGCCTAAACACAAACACATCATCCCCATTCTTCATTCCCTTCATTGGCTTCCCATCTCTACCAGGATTGATTATAAGATATCTCTCCTCACTCACCAGTGCATCCATGGCAATGCACCCCATAACCTAAAAGAACTACTCACCCCACTAACCTAAACACTATCCCTCCGTTCCAGCCACTCATATCGCCTCCTCCTTCCCCGGACTAAGCGCCTTCTATTCTGTTGCCCTTCGCCTAAGGAAAAAGGACTTAAAATGTTTAGCCTTTTTAGCAGAACCTATAACTTGTAATTGATATTGCTGCTTTTTGGTCATATTTTTATATAATTATTATTTTATTTTTTATTGATGCTTTTATCTGCTTTTACCTTGCAGCACTTTGAGATTTGATCCAAATGTAAAGTGTGATATAAATTAAATGTATTATTATTATTATTATTATTAATCAGATCATTTATTCTCCTGGTAAAATAAAGGTTAAGTAAGAATAAAAATAAATACACAATTACTCAATGGCTCTTATTTTGCTGTCAGTTTTCGAATTTAGCTTTAGATTTTTTTTAGGCACATGCAAACTAACAATAGAAACAGTAAAGAAACAGTGAATTCTTCTTTCCAAAATGTCTTGATAAACTTTACTGCTTTTATAACAGACTATTTAACCAAACAGGTTGCTATTCCAACAGTTTATTTGTTGAACTGGAATTTAATCCTTTCACGTTGCGTCACATCACTGCTGATTTAAAAGGTAAATAGAATGTATAAATAAATAATATAGAGAATGTATAAAAAATACAGCTTTTTCTCAATCAAATCAAACATCCATGTAAATTGAGGAAAATAAACAAGGGTAGAACAAAAATGCTCAGTGAATGCCTTGTGCATTCTGTAGTCAACAAGTTCATAAGGCCAAATCGCTTGCAGGATGGATGCAGCCCATATTGGACACGCAGACACACAGAGGTGAGCACACAGTAGGCAGCAACACACTTTCCGCTTTCCGCAGTAATGTGAAACATCTCCATGAGCAATGAAATGTGTATTATTTTAAAGAACAGTAGCGGAACATTTTTAAAGTGATCAGTATCATTGTGATATAATAATGGTCATTTGATACTCTCGCCTACAATAACCGGTAGCCACATTTCACAAGTCTCGTTAAAACAGACAGAATCATTAAGTACATGCCCTTTTACATTGAGCTAGCTGGCTAGCTTGCAGAGACAAAACTTCATCATCTACAGAGCCAACGTGCCTCCGCTTCAAATGCTCCAGCATTACGGACGTGTCCATGCCAGGACAGCTTTGCAAATCTTGCAGTTTACAACATTTTTTTTTTTCCTGTTTTGGCCAGGACACTTTAGGAAAAGAGATTTCAATTTCAATTTGGTTTTCGTGGTTAAATAAAGGTTAAATAAAATTAAATAAAATTATTGCCGTTTTGCAGGAAGACATGTTCCCACACCTTGGATGTTTTCTGTTGCGTTGGTGTTGCCAGGGCGCTAATTTTTACTTTCTTCACAGTTGAGAGCAGGTTTGCACTGAGAACATGTAACAGACGTAAAAGAGTCTGGAGACGCTGTGGAGAACGTTCTGCTGCCTACAGAGTCTTCCAGCGTGACTGGTTTGGCGGGGGGTAAGTGATGATCTGGGGAGTTACATATATCCTTTGAACAGCACAAACCTATACGTGCTATCCAGGGGTACCCTGACTGCTGTTAGGTACCGGGATAATTAACTCAGACCCATTGTTAGATCATATACTGGTGCAGTGGGCCCTGGGTTCCTTCTGGTGCTTGACAATGATCGGCCTCAGGTGGCTGGGCTGTGTTAGCGGGTCTTGTATGACGAAGGCATTGATGTTATTTACTGGCCCGCCTGTTCCTCAGACTTGAATCCAATCGAGCACCTCTGGTACATCATGTATCGTTGCGTCCACATCACACCAAAGACTGTCCAGGACCTAACTGACGGGGCAGTTTGATACTGACAGCAGGCCCTGAACCCTGGTCTCACGGTTGAGGGACGACCGCTCTACCCACTGAGCTAAATACACAAACACATTACTCATCATAGCTTAGAACAATTTTATCAGAATCCGCTTTATTGGCCATGTATATGCATACAATGAATTTGACTCCGATTAACTGAGCTCTCACAGTACGAACGTCGTATAAATAATTTTAAATGAAATGGACAAGGCAATAAACAATACACAAGCTATAAACAAATGGAGATGTTCTTGTGTACAGGCTATATACATTTAAATATATGCGTATTAATATGTATATATAAATATATATGACAGTGCAAAGATGTCAGATTAATGACAGTTGGAGGTAGTTATTGTGTAATGAGGTGAACCCGGTTATTGTACAACACTGACACTGGTTTGATTGTTCATCAGGTTGCTGGCCTGTGTGTAGAAACTGTTCTTGTGTCTGATAGTTTTGGCGAACCATGTTCGGTAGCACCGGCCAGATAGGGGGAAGTTCAAACAGGTTGTGTCCGGGGTGTGACGGGTCTGAAGTGATCTTTCCTGCCCGTTTCCTGACTCTGGAAGAGTATAGGTCCTGAATGGAGGGCAGGTTGTATCCGATGATTTCTTTTCTGCAGATCTAATTATCAGTTGTAATATGTTTCTGTCCTGTTTGGTAGCAGATCCAAACCAAACAGTGATGGATGTGCAAAGAACAGACTGGATTACTGCACTGTAAAACTGGATCAGCAGCAGCTGAGATAGCTGAGCTTCCTAGGCTGGCGTAGGTAGTATATCCTCTGCTACGCCTTTTTGATGATTTTGTCTGTGTTGGATGTCCACTTAAGGTCCTGAGAGATTGTAGTTCACAGGACGCTGAAGGATTCCACAGCAGACACAGTATAGCGAGGGGGGGCAGTGATGGGGGGTTCCTCCTGAAGTCCACTCTCAGTTTTGAGCTTGTTCAGCTCCACGTTGTTGTGACCACACAAGACGGCCAGCCGTTCAATTTCCCGTCTGTATGCAGACTCGTCGCCGTCCTGGATGAGGTCGATGACCGTTTTGTCGTCTTTAAACTTCAGAAGTTTGACGGATGGGTTGTCAGACATTTGTGTAGAGTGAGAAGAGTACAGGTGATATCACACAGCCCTGTGTGGCCCACGTGCTCAATGTCCTGGTGGAGGATGAGATTTTACCCAGTCTTACCTGATGTCTCTGGTCCGTCAGGAAATCTGTAATTCACTGACAGGTGGAGTCTGGTACAGCGAGCTGCAGGAGTTTGCTGCAAAGTGTTTTTGGTACGATTGTGTTGAATGCTGAACTGAAGTCCACAAAACAGGATCCTTACGTATGTCCCTGGAGAGTCAAGATGTTGCAGGATGTAGTGCAGCCCTGTGTTGACTGCTTCATCCTGACCGGACTGCATGGGGTCCAGCAGGAGGCCTGTGATGTCCTTCAGGTGGGACAAGACCATTCTCTCAAAGGATTTCATGACCACAGACGTCAGCGTAACTGGTCTGTAGATTTTATCGTGTGATGGCGGACTTCTTGGGGACTGGGATGATGGTGGAGTATATGAAGCATGAGGGGACTTCACACAGCTCAAGTGATCTATTAGAAATCTGTCTGAAGATGGGGGCCAGCTGATCAACACAGGCTTTCAGGCAGGAGGGGGACACGCCATCTGGGCCTGGAGCCTTTCTGATCTTTTGTCTCTGAAACAGCTTCCTCACCTCCGTCTCAAAGATTCTCAGCTTGGGGTCAGTGGGTAGGGGTGTGATGGTGGTAGGGGGTGTCGATAGTTCAGAGCGGGTGTCGAACTTACAATAAAACTTATTTAGCTCCTCAGCCAGTTGAAAGCTCTCCACAGCAGAGGATGTTGGTTTCCTGTCGTTGGTGACCTCTAGCAGGCCTCTCCACACCGATGCTGGGTCGTTGGCTGAAAACTTGTTTTTCAGCTTTTCAGATTAGCACTTCCTTGCTGCTCTGACCTCCCTGGTCAGTGTGTTTCTGGCCTGCTTGTACAGGACTGTCACCACTCCTGTAAGCTTCTTCCTTGGTCTGACAAAGCTACCTGAGTTTGGCAGTAAACCAGGGTTTATTGTTATTGTATGTGCAGAAGGTTTTTGTTAGCACACACATGTCCTCGCAAAAACTGATGTAAGCTGTCACAGTGTCAGTCAACTCATCCAGGTCTGAAGCAGCATCCTCAAAGACACTCCAATCAGTGCAGTCAAAGCAGGCCTGTAGCTCCAGCTTTGCCTCGTGGTTCCACTTCTTGACAGTCTTGACTACAGACATAGCAGAATTTAATTTGTGCCTGTAGGACAGGATGAGATGGGCCATACAATGATAAGAGAGTCCCAGAGCTGCCCGGGGGACAGAGCGATATGTATCCTTTATTGTGGTGTAGCAGTGGTCCAGCGTGTTAGTGTTCCTGGTGGGACACGTGATGTGTTGTCTATATTTTGGCAGTTCGTGGCTGAGGTTTGCTCTGTTAAAGTCCCCAAGAATGATGATCAGAGAGTCTGGTTGTTTATGCTCCAGATCAGAAATCTGGTCAGCAAGGTGTTGTAACGCCTCACTAACGCACGCCTGAGCTGGGATGTAACTCCAGCCAGTATGAAGGAGGAAAACTCCTGTGGAGAATAAAACGGCTTGCAGTGGATGAATAAAGTGTCTAAATGAGGACTGCATGATTTTTTCAGCACTGTGACTTCCGTCCATCAACCTTCATTAATATAGAAACAGACACCGCCTCCCTTTGTCTTCCCCGAGAGTTCCGTTATGTGGTCCGCTCGGAGCAGCTGGAAGCCCGGCAGGTGATGCGCGTTGTCTGGGATGTGGTCAGTGAGCCAGGTTTAAGTGAAGCACAGGACGGCAGATGTGCGAAAACCAGAGTTGGTTTAATAGAGCAGCAGCAGCTCGTCCATCTTATTTGCCAGAGAGCGGACATTCGCAAGGTGAATCGGGGGGAGCGCAGTTCAGAATCCCCGCTGATGCAGTTTAACGAGCGCACCGGCTCGCTTAGTCCTCCGACGTCTCCGGTAGGTCCCACAGAGAGCTGCTGCTCCTCCAACTAGATGTTGATCCAGGTTAGCCAATTGTTCGGGGAATTTTGAAAAAGTATTCACAGTCTTGAAAAAGTTCCTGTCTGGAGTATGTGATCACAGAGGGATCACTGTAAACGGGACAAATAAACAAAAACAGACAAAGTACTAGAGAGCGCAGCACTGAGGCGACCTTCCGCAGCGCCATCATCATGAAATGGCGCCGCATTTACATCTTTAAGACAAGCTGAGAGGTTTGCTTCAGAGTAACAGATTTTTACAGTACACCCATTAAGTGGACACCAAGTTAAAATAAACATTTTTACCAAAGCCAGCTTTTGGAAAAGTGTTTAAGCACCACGCCATAATTATCCATCAGGCCTTTGGTTTCCTATCTTTTTCTCCATTAATCTCCCTCCTCCCTCTTTAATGTATTCTGTATGGCTCCTGTTATGCTTCCTCAGCCTCGCTCTTCCTCATTGACAAATTAGGCTATATGAATGAATAAACAAAAGGAATGAATTTGCCCCAAGGACTCAGAAAGCTACACAACCACTTGGAGCACTTCCTTAACCTTATAGTGTCAGACAGATTGAGGCGATTGACCATTTGATAGCAACTACAAGATGTATGACTCTCAAATGTGCATATAATAATCAGCAACATCAATTCTTCATGTCAAATGTTGAATTGTGTGTGTGTGTTTATTAGTGTCCTACCGTCTTGGGGCAGTGGACATATCTTGCCAGGCTGATAATCAGGTCATGTGTGATGGGGTCAACCAGGTTTCTGAAGCTGGCGTAACGGTACAACACGTCATCCAGAGATGTTGACTCCATACCCAGGTCCTACAAACACACACAATAAGGCTATCATTTCTTTTCACTAAGCAATTGCACATGAAATACTTATGCAGGCAAAACCTATATAAGCAGGCAAGTCAGTCTATTTATATGCCACAGTTAATATATATGGAAGATCTTGGGAATCGGAATCTACACTAGAACAAAAAGAAAAGGACGAAAGACCAATGAAAAGCACCTAAACTATTCACTGTAAAGAAAAAGTGATACTTTACATGAAAGTTTACTTGAAATATCAATCAGCAGATCTGAAAGACAATTTGTTATTGACAGCAGAACCAAATTTTTGTTTGGATATATGATTTTTACAGAAGAGAAGTCGTCAGACGAAAGATTCCATGTTTTTTAATCTATTGTAGTTGTCTTATGCATCATGTTTCTAACACATTCATTCAGTCCATCATATTCGGTATTTTTGAAGCTTTTAAGATCACCACAAAATGCAATGTTTGTGGCTTTAAGATTTAAAATGAATAATTAATTTAGGCTTCTGAGAAGTAAAACATTCTGTACAGCTAAATTACCCTATAGCTCATGTCTTTGTGTCTTTCAAAAAAATATACACATTCTTAACATCCAAAAAAAATTAAGCTTAATTTGTGTGATGTATTCCGATATTGATATGCTACAAAAAGCTATTGTAGGCTGAAGCTAAACATATAGTTGTCTGTAAAGTAAATTCACTGTTTGCTTTGCAGTTAACTTGGGATAATTATCCCTTACTTTGACCATAATTATGGTCTTATCCCATGAAGCAAACAAAAACTGAGCATGTGTAACTCCAATTGGTCTGGTTTTAGGAACAGGGATACATTCAAATCATACTTAGTGACTCTAAAACTCAAATTTATTATCTAATTTATTTTTGAAATATGAAACAGAGTAAGTTTAAGATATTTATCTTAAATGTTTATTCATTCACAAATGGATTTTTTAAATTTCTATACACACATATATATATATATATATATATATATATATATATATATATGAATATATGTAATATATAAATCTAGGTAAATAATTATTTATGTTGAAATAAGAGCGGCACGGTGGCGCACTGGTTAGCGCTGCTGCCTAACAGCAAGAAGGTGGTGGGTTTGAATCCAACTCCGCTGGCCTTTCTGTACGGAGTTTGCCTGTTCTCCTTGTCTCTCCGTGAATTCACTCCGGCTTCATAAACAGTCCAAAATCATGCAATATTGGTGACACTATAAGTTGCCCGTAGCAGTAAGTGTCAGTGGTTGTATGTCTATATGTGTCGGCCCTGTGATGAACTGGCGACCCGTCCTGGGAGTACCCCGCCTCTCGCTCAATGACAGTTTGGATAGGCTCCAGCCCCCTGCGACCCTTAAAAGCATAAGCGATTGATAATGAATTAATTAATGTTGAAATTAGATATTTATATTGATTATTAGTTTCCAGATGGTTATTTAATTGGTAAAAGGTTATTTATGATGACCTAAAATAGATGATTATTCCTTTGCAATAAATTGAGTTTTTTGAAGAACCCATCAGTCACACGCTGTGCTGCGTCGACGGCACCGCAAGTATATTCTCAACCTGTGGGAAACACCGAATCAGTTCCTATTTTACTTACTATGGGGAGATTTCTGTACAAAAAACACTGTGCTTCGAACTTAACTTCACATTTGATTTGAGGAGTTCAATCAGGGGAATTGCTTGTATAACGAACGGGTTGGGGACTTTTCGGTTATATATCCTTGCTGTTGGGGAAAGCATAAGTCTGGCTTGTTACCAACAAGCAAGAGATAATTGATGCTTCCTGAAAACTGACTGCCCCTGAGTTCTGATGAATACCTTCAAGATGATTTTTCATCTGCATCAGTAACGACAAAGTGTAGGGGCAAGTGGGCCAAGGAACAGCAACTGACAATTTTTCATTTGGTCTCCTAGAATTATACAAATGTTGATACATCAAACTTGTCTCAAACACCAATCACACCACCATTTCCACAAACATAATACATAGTTTGAAGACCCAACACAAGGTCTATGTTAAAGTGAAAGGCCCGTAAAAGTCACAGAAAAAGCAGGTGTTATGTGTTCTTTTGAGAGATAAACTGATTAGTCAAAGATTGTACAATTGAACTATAAATTAAAGCAAATTGTATGCTTTAATGCCTTGACAAATGTAAATACTGTCAGTTTTGAAATTAAATTACATACCGTTCTGAATTTTCTTGGATTTTGATGACTTGTTTTCCTAACTATTATTAGAAAATCAAACATCAGTTTGTGTGGAAGGATTATATCATTATTGTAATTTTTTTTAATGATTCTAACTTGTCAATAAACAAACAATTTTAGGGGCCCAGGCTAGACAACCAGGCAGCATTGAGCACTAATTAATGAAATTGTCTAGACTGCAGAGAATTTCATCATCTCCTCCTGTTTCTATTATTGCATGTCAGCTAGCAACATTGACAGTCAAAGTTGATTAGTGTATTATAAGTTGTACTCAAAGTCACAATGAAAGCTACGTTGTAGAAGTAGTCGTGGTAAAAGCTGTTTCCGTAGTTGTTGTAGTAATGATAGTACCCACCCATCCTTTTTCTTGCACTAAGCTGGGGCCGGTTTGCGGAGGCAGCAGGTTAAGAAAGACATTCAAGATGTCCCTCTACCCAGCAACACTCTGTAGCTCGTCCTGGGTGAGCCCAGGACGTTTCCAGGCCAGAGGAGATATACAATCGCTCCAGGGAGTTCGGAGGAACCATAATCAGATGCTTGAATCCCCTCAACCGAATCCTTTTGAAATGAGCAGCGACTCCAATCTTATCTTCCTCTGGATGTCTGAGCTCTTAACCTTATATCTAAAGCTCAGACCAGCCACCCTATGATGGAGGCTAATTTTAGCTGCTTGTATACGTGACCTCATTATTTCAGTCAATACCTGAGCTCATGACCATAGGTGAGGGTTAAAATATAGATAGACTGTAAAATTGAGGGCTTTACTTTACGACTCAACTATGCTTCCACTAGCTTGAGCCATTCTGCTAGGGTTAGCTTCTCAAATTGTTATTCGTCTGATCGATCGGCGCACCTCTAATTTATGTTCAGGCCTGGAGGCCAGACTGTCACTCTGCTTTGCGTAGAGATGGACATAAATATTGACAAGGCTAAAGTGGTAGGCAGGTTTACAGCAATGAAGCAGAGGTGGAAAACATTTTTAAAAAGGGAGCATAATATACAAAGTTCATTATTTTGATATAAGCATATATAACCCTTGTTAATGAAAGAGTTAAACTATTGAAGGTGTTACTTCAATAGTTTTACTTACTTATTGTAAGTGTTACCTATTGGAAAGATAGTTAGAAAAAGAAGATAGTTAGAAGAAGAAGGAAAGTAAAATATGGTTTAAACACAATAAGTATTTACTGGATAATTGAAATTAAAATAACAAAATATTTACAAATTGTTTTATAGACTCATAAATTCTAAAACACCCCAATTTTCCTAAGTCACAGATGAGGACTTTGGTTCTACCGCGCTGTAGAGTGCGTTGAATGTACATGAGTGTTGATGCAAACCTTGGAATACAGGTTTTCAATCTTCTGCATGCAATCAAGTTTTTAGTTCCACACCACTTGGTTTTAGTTCGCCATCAAACGATGAGCAATCATCCAGTTCAATTTCCAGTTTTCACGGTAAAATTCCAGGTAAGTCAAAAGAAAAAAAACCTGACCGATGCTTTTTTATCTTTCATTAACAGGTTAATTCTGGCGCTCGTCACAGCGTCTGCTCTTTTCTTTGCTCAAGTCAAAGAGGAAGTAAACACTGTAGTTCTTGTCAGGTCACAAGACAGAACTGCTAACTGATTGGCTGGCTGGTCTATCCTCTTAATACACAGAAAAATATTAAAACGCTATTATTTAACAACCAATAAAGGAATAAGCCTTTTTGAGACTCATAATTGTGCATTTATCGATCTATATATTATATTTCGAAAGGGATAGAGGTAAAGAGTGGGGGAGATGTTCCATCATTTCCGACAGCAAGGTAAGACTCACTGAGGTTGCCATGCTGCCAATTGTTTTGTGTAGGAGGGGCAGAGATAATGACAGGCCATCTTGACTTAATGACACATACATATGAATCATCGGCCGGCTGTTCAGATGATAGTGACATTAGTAGCAACATTGTAGATACAACAAACTTGTGGGCAAGGGTTCACTGACAGGTGTATGTTGTGATATGTACTGTTGGTGACCAGAACACAAAGATTAAGTTCTTCTAATTAAGGTAACACATGATGCATTAAGGTAACATCCCATCTGAAATAACTGTGCTTGTGTTTATGTGTGCATGTGTGTGTGTGTGCGCGCGCACGCGCTCACGAGTAAGACCCCTGTGTCCCCCTCCTCCTCTCACCAGAGTACAGACCAGTCATGTCCAAATGTGTCCCATTCAGGCCCTCTCCTGTACCTGCACATCTCAGTTGCAGCCTTACAACCCCCATCTAGCCGCTCCAATATCCTCTCCTGCATATCATGATGTCTCGACCAAACAAGTCTGCCATAAAACCTATCATACCTTGCCAAAAACAAGCCATGAATGTTCTGGACAGGTTACATAATAGTATAATCCCTGTAATATACTTGTTTAGTATAAAAACCCTTAATGTTGAAAATCAAATTGTATTTTTTTAGATGTTGTTTTAGCATATAAGAGAATCCAGTAGGCTTCTTTGGCAACTCTGAAGGAATAAGTTGGCCTTTGCTTCGACCAAATGAGCACAGCCTAAAGTGGTAATATTCGAAATCATAGCTCCGCCCTTTTACTGTCTGCTTTCTTTTAAAAACATTTAAGAATGGAATAAGCTCCTTTAAATCTGAAAACCTGCACATTTTCTCAAAAGATGTTAGGAAATGAATCTGAGGTGATTAATAATTACATGTTAATTTTGCATTTTGATTACTTTTTTCAAAATCCTTTTAAATAAATGAATGTATTTTTAGATTTTAGATGTGTTGCTTATGAATGGTCTTATATTGTGTCTGTGTTTGAGTTTTGTGTTCTCTCTCTCACCAGCGCAGAGACCACAATTAGAAATTAACTTGCTAGATCTGGTACAACACATCTTTTCAGACTAATGTATTGTCCATAGTTCCTAATATTAATAAACCTAATGAGCTAAAAAGTTGATGCAGTTATGATGTTACTGATGATAATTAGTAATTGGTAATTATAAATTGAAAGTGGCAAATGGTCATTCTGATGTCACTTGAACATAGCATGTAATTTTCCTCAGTGTGAGCTGCCTTTCTCAAGTCTTGTAGAACAGTTGGAATGCATCAAATCAAGGCTAAAGTTGACGCTCTGAGATTCCCGAGATACATCAACTCGGTCAGTTGGATCATCTCAAACAATGGGCACCAAATGAAGCCGTAATCCAAGCAAAAATCAGTACTCCACTGTGCTCAAAAGGTAAAAGGATTGGGTCTAAGCCCGGGTAGACCTATGTGGGACAAGGCAATAACAAGCTCGGCAGGGGCAATGGCCGAAATGGGAGGGAATAGAAAAAAAAGAAAATCATCTGGAAGGACTTTTGGGAGATGGAGGAAGTTAGAATCAGCTTCCAGTTAATGGTAACATAAAGGATCCTTCCCGTACCTAAAACTCTCAAGAAGTGGGCAGGCACATCCTCACTGGCTGAAGTCTCTCGCAAGACAGGTACACATGGAGGCAAAATCAAGTGGTAAATTCCAAGCAGTAGCAGTTGAATGCAAAAGAACATCTACCAATGCCATGGCCCTCAGAACATTAAGAGCGGTTCATGGAATATCATTCATCCCAGAAGGGGAGTAAGAACAGATAAGCTCTCCCTCATTGGAAAGCCCTGGAACTCTAGAAGGAGCCAGGGGCTGGCAAAAATGCTGTGTGATTTAGACCAGAAGCATACAATCCTGTTGGAAATCATCAACATCACCCTATGACCAAACCTTGTTCTCTGGTCAAATACCATGATTGCAAACTTCCTTGGCTGATCACCGATCACTGATTTTATGAAGTCAGACTGGCCAATACCAATTTTGGCTAGTTCCAATTCTGATTTCATCAAAGTTTTAAAACAATAAATAATGTAAGTATTTAAGTATGTAATTAATATGTTTAAGTATTCTTATTTTGAAGGATTACAGTGGAAGTAAGGCTGGTCGGCATTGTGTATTCTGAATTGTTGAGATTTATATACCCTCTGTCCTCCCAGTGGTGCATTTATTAAACCAATTGGCGTTTTGACATGAAAATATAACTTTGCTCACCCAATTATGTTGGCTTTCTTTCAGGGTTGGTAACCTTAGCCACTTTTCCAACGGTAGTTTCTTGAGACCGTTATGTTCCTCAGGGCGCTAGATTTTGAAGTGTCTAAGTTCAATGTGCCGATCACTTTCAGTGTTTTTGGCGCTGCAGCTTTTTTTGTCCTTTCCTTTCAAAACCATAAATGACAGCATAGATATATACGTACAGCATAATCGTGGCTGGCTCTGAGCTCGCTCTGGCTTTTAGCTGCTCTGCTAGCGTTTGCTTCTTGAAACTTGATATTTTCCTCAGGGTGATTAAATTTAGTGTGTGATTAAGATTGTTGTGATGATCATTTTCAGGGTTGTTCCTACACAGTTTATTTTGTCATAACTTTGTGTTTTGTAGTGCAAGATCTTTGGAGCCGTGGTAGCTCATGCTTGGTGTGCGTGTACGGCACATGCGTGTAACCAGAGTGTAACCGGCTGAGTTTGACTCCTTGGCTGTTTAGCAATTTCATCAAACTAGACCTCAACTCTAGACAGACCCTGGGATGATATTATCGCTGAGGCCAAAGAGAGGAAGAGGAAGCAGTATACAGAGATGGCAAATAATGTACAACGGTAAGGCTGGAGACTATTGGTCCATCCAGTGCAGGTTGGCAGGTCAGGCCATGTGGCATTACCCGCCATCAGGCTGTTCCAAAGAAATAGTGCATACTGCAGAACGTGGCTGCCGATGACTTTGGATTAGGAAGAAAGACCCTAACTTGGCCCAAAGATAATAAGTTAACACACCCAAGTCTGATCTGCCTGCGGTAAGCCTAAGGCCTAAACACCTGATGACACTGAGATTCACAACAGATGATATCCCTGAGATTGAATGGTGTTCTTCTGTGAATATTTTAAGTCAATGTCATACTGTAAGTATTATTAAGAATTTCATGAATATGAACATAATGTATGTTTTTCCTCAAAAAGTTTGACTGGTGAATTGGTGGATAGGAGGGTAGGTAGGACTATATACTACTGATCCAAATTTACAAATATGTGCGAGAAAAATGTACAATATAGGAAATATGTTCTTAAAAATCATATAGTAAGTATAGGAAGTTCACAGTTATCGTAGCAAATCTACAGTGTCTTAATATTTTTAAATGTTTATAAGAAATTGGATAAAAACTGGCCAAGCATTAGAAGGTTATGGCGGAAAAACAGTCTTATTGGTAAAAAAGCTCCCCCTAGTGAGTACATTATAAAGTATTAGTTTACTACTTGTGTATATATATATATATATATATATATATATATATATATATATATATATACACACACACACACATGTATATACACGTATGTATGTATATACATAAATACATACATATACACATACATAAATATATATACATACATACATAAATATATATACACATACATAAATATATATATACATATATACATACATATATATAAATACATATATATACATACATATATATAAATACATATATATACATACATATACACACATACATACATATATATACACATATATATACACACATGTGTGTATGTATATGTGAGTGTATATATACACACATGTCCATAACTAAGTACAATATACTAAACTGAGTGCAAAAATAGAGGAGAGAATCATGATCTTAATACTTAGCAAAAAATATATATATTTTAGTCATAGTGGGTAGCACTTTAGCCTAAGCGAATAGGTTCTGGGTAAAGTTCCACTTCCACTCTTTGGGTGTTTTTGGAATGAGTTTATTCTTTCTTCAGATACTCTGCTTCCTCCCACTGTCCAAAAACATTTCATATAGTTGATTGGTGACCCCAAATTAGCCTATCTTTGGTGGGAGTCTATTTGTTGTACGTCTCTTTCTGGAGCCACTGAGATCGGTCTGACCTGGAGCTCTGTATCTGCCTTTCAAATTTTACTAAATATTTAATATGATTTTAAAGAATGCCATTACTGAAAAAGGTTGAGTAACACTGAGGTAAAGAAATCATTTTCATGGTTTTATTGGAGACACTGATGCAACAAGTCTGGGACAAAATCACTTTGTATTATAAAGCTGAGATCTACAACCAGCTGTCAAAATGTTCATGGCATGTTGCTCTGAGCTATCATTCATCCAAATGCTTCCCATATCTGGAACCATCCAAGGAACATGTGAATGTGCTATAAACCTGTTTACCCTGCAAATCCAGGAATCAGTGCTCACTGGGAAGAGCTCTAACCAGGCTGCTGTGTTGTTGCGTCTTGTCTTGTAACTTCACTTTAAGAAACTGATTCTGCTCCTTTATCGCAGCTTAATCAACAGTGATGGCAATCTCTTCCCCTTTTATAATGAGGGATGGAGAAGTACTCATCCATAGGGCTCTTTGCTCTACTTCAGTCTTTGCTATTAATTCAGGGACTAACAATTTAAATGGTTTTCATCAGAGAACTGTAAACAGTAAATGGGCAGAGGTGATAGAAATTTACCACGGACAACAATAAACTGTGAAAGCAGTGTGTATGTAAGATGGAGGCTCTGGTCCCTGAGGGTGAGTCATAGGGGAATAAACAGTGGACACTGTAGCATATTGATTCTGTTCCATGCTGTTTATAGGGACAACTCAGCTTATAAACTATCTCTTCATTGCTTATACTTTTTAGCTCCTCTCAATTTCAAATTTTTGTAATGAAAATGACTTTCGATAAGTAATTACGTTTGTGACTGACTTAAGCCAGTCTTTTTGAGCCTCTTGATTCTGGAAGCATGAAGATGTCAACTGGTAAAGAATAAGTATTTGCAAGCTGAAACAGATGGCTAGAGCTTTACGAGAAAGTAAACCAATCAAGGATGTTATGGTGATGTGCAAGAAATGTGATCTAGAGGTCCCTGAGAGGAGCTTTTAACAGATGCTTGCTTGCTTGCTCACACACACACACACTACCTGTCGGAGTGTCTTGAGCATCTCATTTGCGTCGTCATGTTTTCCCTGCTTGGCCATCAACATCATCTCCTGGATCATGCCAATACGGCGCTGGTAGGGTGGAGGTGTCCCGCCACGGCTGAGCCTGTCCCCTGACTTCAGCATAATGGAGGCTAAGATGTCTCCTCGGTCTTTGGTAGGGGTCCGCCTCAAGCTGCGCTGAGGGCTGGCTCCTCCAGGCTCTTGGCCTTTGGTCTGCTTGGTGCCCATAGTGTTGGGTTAACGTGAACTTATGGTCCAACCGAGTGTTGATGCAGAGATACTTCGCTCATGCAGCTGACCACATCATTCACAAGTCTGCAGACTGTTCATTTGCGAACCAATACAATTCCAAACTTTTGCACAGATCGTGTTCATGGCATGACTTGGTAACAGAAGATGTGATACTCAACAAAACATTAAGCGGAGGGTTGTCAGTGTCCTTTTATGGAACTTGTTCATCCCAAAGAGTTCAATTTGGGAACAGGTCAAACGTTGCTGCGTGCAGCATGGCCGAAAAAACATGGACACAGCAGAATGAGGATGCAGCGCCTCCAGCACGGATAGTGGCCCGGTGCAACCTGGTATCCCGAACACAGCTTCCCCGAATGTTTACCTCCGACAACGGTCGTGTCTCATCCTCTGGAGTAGAGAGCGCTCACCAGGACCAGAGGTGGGGAGTAAATGAAGCAGGTGTAGGGTAGTGCATGAAGTAAGTGCATGGCAATGTTTACGTATCCTGAAGATCACAACTGACCAATTTCTGACCCGTCGTCCTTCCTCAGCCGCTGGAAGTCTTGCACAACCTGCAGCAAACACGGCATCCGCCCTTATCCGACGCACAGTCTGTATCTGGAACAGGAAACAGCCGCATCACAGGCTTAAGAGGCTGCAGTTCCGCACCTTCACAAGAGGAGGAGGGGGGGGTGTTCCTGTACTTGGACTGAAAAATGTACGCACCCTATATTCAATTGTGTGGGTGCGTGTTGCGAATGCACGTGAGCACAAGTCCTCCCTATCACGAGACTAGTAAAAAGCTACGTCCTTTCTGAATTGCTGCGACGTAAGCTCATCAAATCGACTGGCTGCTTAACACGCATATCCGGTCTGTTGCATCTTATATCTTATTTAATATTGCCATATAGCAAATTATCGCGCTATCCGTAGACATAAAAAAGCCTACGATTTAAACTGACTCAGGTTTCAAACAGCATACAAGGAACGGTAAAGCGGTAGAAGATAAGCTTCTGTTACTTTTTAAAATTGGCCTCGAATTGTGCAATTGTATGGAAAAACAAAAATCCAATATTCACAAATTAAAAAATATCTTATGGCAGAAAGAAAAAATATACATTACCTAGGCTATTTCCTGCGTAGACTATGTCCATTGGGTGTTTAATCTAATTAATTTCAAACCATTAAAAGCGCCTATACGTCATTCAAACCAATAATGCTAATTCCCAGTAAATCCTGTGGCATACATTAAAAAATTATTTTATACATACATCTTCTATACATACAGTATGCAGACTCTTAAAATCATGAATGCGGAATCCCTTTAAACCACACCCAAAGTTTACAAAACCCCTCCCCATTGACCTCAAGTACTTACCTCCAGAAAACCATTGTATTTAAGTTAAAACCAAACTCCTTAACATATGTTATTTTCCAACCTTTTATTAATTGATGTTTATGGTCAGTTTAAATGACCATGATGTTTGTTTCAACATATATACATAATTTAATCAATAAGAAAACCCGAGAACATGAATGCATACTTTATTTTAGTTATTCACAATTCAAAGCTAATTATAGTTGATTTGTACTTTCACTTTCTATTTTGTGTAATGTTATACCCTACTCAAAAAAATAAAGGGAACCCTTAAATCATACTTCCCAGATCTGGATGAATGAAATATTCCAGTTGAAAATCTTAATTGATTACATAATTTAATTTGTGGATAAAATAATGTAAGAACGATCAATGGAAACCAAAATCATTAACCCATTGAGGACTGGATTCAGAATCATACTCAAGATCGAAGTGGGGAAATGAGATCCCAGGCAACTTTTTTTGTGGACTGCTGAAGGTAATTTTTTTTGGGCTCTGGCAGTGCTCCTCGTTTCTACATCCACAATGGAGCAGATAGTGGTCCTGTTGCTGGGTTGTTGCCCTCCTACAGTACCCTCAACCTCTTCTGGTGTACTGACTTGCCTCCGGGTATCTCCTCCACGCTCGTAACCCTGTGCTGGGACACAGCAAACCTTCTGGCCACGGCACTTATGGATGTGCCAACCTGGAGGAGCTGCACTACGGGAGCAGCTTCAGTGGCTGAAAATACCGCCTCATGTTAACACTAGTGGCTAGGGGACTGGACATATGCAAAACTAGCAAAGAGTCAGCCAGAAAGGATGAAGAGAGGGGGTCTGTGGCCACCACCTGCAAAACCATTCCTTAATAGGGGTTGTCTTGCTAAATTCCTTGCCTTTCCACCCGTTGTCTGTCCTATTTGCACAACAGCAGGTGAAACAGATTCACAATTATTGCATCCTGACTGAAAAGGTTGATATCCCAGATGAGTGATTGACTTGAACTTACACTGTGATGATTATTTGTTCCCTTTATTTTTTTTTTGAGTAGTGTATATTATATGGTTAGACATTGCATACAAAGAGATGACTGCACTCACCTCTAGTGGTGGATAGTTATGTAGTAGTCATGAACATGTTAAAAAAATTGGATCATTTAAAGCACAGATCAGATTTCTATCAAAGAAATATCCAAGTTAAAATAGTTATCAATCCAGTTTCGCAACCCCAAATCGTGAACCCATTTAGGACAGGATTCTTAATCACCCCCAAAATCAAGGTGGAAACTGATCTAACTGGTATAAATGAAATCACAGCAATTTATACTGTGACTCAGTTGTGTTTGACCCCCACATGCCTGTATGAACTCCTAACATCTTAGCATGCTCCTGATGAGAGGGCAGATGATGTCCTGGGTAATACCATACCTGGAAGATTGCATAAGTGAACTCCCTCAGAGTATGTAGCACTGCTCATTGGCATCTGAAGAAACAATAAATAAGACCTCAGAGGTTTTAAGGTGATTTAGGTCTCGGGAACCTGTGGACCAATGTCTTCATCCTCCAGGAACTGCGACACACTCTGGACAAAAAGCCAAGCATTGTCCTGGACAAGGAGGAACCCAGTGTCCACTGTAAGGTCTGATTATGGGTCTAACGATTTGATACCAGTACCGAACAGCAGTCAGGGTAATGTCGTAACACGTGGATATCTATGCTACCTTCCAAGGATATAGACCCAAGTGAATCTTGACAAATAGAATCTATTTCCATATACCTCTCTTCACTTTGTTGCTGGCAGCAGACACAAACGTAGGGGTTCATTCAGATCATTTACCAGACCTGCATTTACCTTACAGGAACATATTTATGATGAATTGACACAGAAAACAGATATCCAAATGTGCTTTTCAAAAGCTATATTTATTTGTTTTTGCCTTTTATTACATCTATATTTACAATATGTCATTAATCAATTAAACCAAATCTTTCTTTCTCACTTAAACAGTGATATTGGCAGTCAACATAAAGTTGCTCATGAAAATGATTCAGCCCCCGTCACTAGTTCTTGGTTTGATCTTACATAACATTTAATCACAGTGGATGGAATGATTGTTTTTTCAAATACTGACCCAGAGAAGAGGACTGAAATGTGAAAGAATCAGATCTCATGAAAAAATATTAATTTCACATATAAATATTGAAATTAATGCTTACAATGTTATTTTAAACTACATTAACACTGTCAGGTCTAAATTAAAAAAGGGATAGCTCTATAATTTCAAAAGAGATCAGTACATTGCCGAGATGTGATTTTTGCTTTAAATACATCTGAATCTTTGATGTTCGATGGTCCCATGTACTCTGTTGTAGCAACATAGTCATCACGAAGACAAAGAAGCCTTCCACACAGAACTCAGATAGGATTATGACAAACTAACACTCAGAGGAAAGATGCACAAACATTTTTTAGGTTATAATTTGCAGTAAATCTTAGTCAACATATAAACCGGTTAATGATTTGACAACCTGTTAAGTGTGATCCATTCTTATATACTATGCGCCCAAGTAAGGTCACTTATGAAGGAGCCACAGGCTGGCACAGCTGAGGCAGTTCACTAAACCAGACACAACAGCAAACAACCCTTGTGATTTCTTAACCAGCCTGGTGGTGGCAGCATCATAATGCTGTGGTTATTTGTCTTACTGCATCTTCTCTTACTTTTTGACATTAAAATGTGTTTCTGTTGAAAAAACTGATCAAACTGATTCCATCCACCGTGCTTCAATGTTATTTTCTATGGTAACAAACCGAGAGTGATGTCTGATCTCCTGACGTAAATCCCCAAAGCAAAAAAAAAAAAAGAGAGACAGTAGTGTGAGTGTATAATCTTGAGGCTCTGTTTGCTCTTTGGATAACAGTGGTGTGACAAATTGAAACTGTGATATGTCAGAATTAAAAAAAACATGACCGGAAAATAAGGTTCAGGTCCTGTTTCTCATAAATTCAAATATCGTGGAAGAAGGGAGGAGTTTGGAAAATGTTATCAAAGTGATGGCTTCCTGTTGATTTCAAGTACCCAGCTGACGACTCAGTATGAAGCCCAGTTGGAGTTGTTCCTCTTTTCATCAACATAGAGCTCTGCAGGAATTGTTAAAACAAGTATTATCTTCCCTCCCCACCTACAATGCTCAAAAGACTGTGTCTCTTCAAAACACACCATGGAGCGAAGAAAATGAACTGTGGATCAGTTTTTGTAACCTATATGGTTTCATATGAGGATATATTGCTATCAGTTAGAGCAAACGTTGGCTGCCTTTGGATAAACTAGACAATGATGTCTCCCTTTGCATTATCGGACTCACATGAGTCTTAAACTGAAGGCTGAGGAAACGTAATAGGGCAAGGACAATTCTAGATATGCCAGACAGGCTGGTACCAATAATGTCTCTGGGCCCCCACAGGGGAGTTGGAGATGCTGACTACTTGCAGTTAGAATGAGTAGCCAGCAGGGGGCGCTTTGTCATCTTTGTTGCTTTCAAGGGAGAACGGAGGAATGCGAACATCAAAGTGTGAGCCATCAGTCCTTTCAATACGGAATGTCCCCCTGACAAAAAAATAAAATAAAATTCATTAAGCCATCAGAAAATGTACTAAACAGTAACACATAGCAGATATGTGATGTGTAATCTGATGTTAGAGGTAGAAAACTTACCACATGTGACCACTGGGGGCTTGCAGAGACACATGGCTACTGTACTGAAAGGCTGGCTGTTCCTTAGATAATACTGGTTCCTGTGACAGCACAAACAACAAAATATGGTGTGACACTATGTGAGTTTACATCGACACTTTTCTCCTTTCAGAATGAAATCATTCTTAAAGCACATTCCTGCAGTCACTGTTTACATGAGCAGGGGGTCTAATTGGAAACGATGTCTACATGCGCCGACACATCAATCCTAAGAGCTGAGTGACAAGCGCTTAAGTAATAATAATAATAATAATACATTTAATTTATAATGCACCTTACATTTGGATCAAATCTCAAAGTGCTACAAAGTAAAAGCAGATAAAAGCATCAATAAAAAAATAAAAATAATAATAACTATATAAAAACCTGACCAAAGAGCAGCAATGTTAATTAAAGGTATAGGTTCTGCTAAAAAGGAAAGTTTTGAGTCCTTTTTTAAATGTGTCAGTCGTCTGTGGAGCCCTCAGATGGTCAGGGAGGGCATTCCACAGACGAGGGGCAGCAGAACAGAAGGCCCTAACACCCACGGTGCTGAGCTTAGTCCTGGGAAGGAGGAGGCGGTATGAGTGGTTAGAATGGAGGGATCGTGTTTAGGTCAGTGGGGTGAGTTGTTCTTTTAGGTAGGGGGTTGCGTTACCATGGATGCACTGGTGAGTGAGGAGAGAGATCTTATAATTCATCCTGGTGGAGATGGGAAACCAATGAACAGGGGTGATGGGTTCGTGTTTAGGAACTCTCATCAGGATTCTTGCAGCACTGTTTTGAACATATTGTAGTCTTTGAAGACTTTTATCAGGGATCCCGATGAGAAGTGCGTTACAGTAATCCAGTCTGGAGGAGACAAACGCGTGGACCAGCTTTACAGCATCACTCAAGGTGAGTGAAGAACGGAGTTTGGAAATATTTCTGAGATAGTGAAAGGAGATCTTGCAGATGTGTTTGATGTGTGATTCAAAAGTGAGTTGAGGGTCAAATCTTACGCCGAGGTTGGTGACTGATGAAGAGAGGGGAATGTCATGACCTGAGAAGGTAATACTGGGTCTGATATGGGGTGCCAATTAAAATTGCTTCGGTTTTGGAGCTGTTCAACGGGAGAAAGTTGTTTTTCATCCACACCTTTATCTCCTCCAGACAAGCGCGGAGAGTTGACAGGGGAGATGATGATGATGATGACGATGAGGATGGAGATGCTGCGGAGGAACATGTGTTAGTTTTTATATAGATTTGCGTGTCATCAGCGTAACAATGGAATGAGAGTCCATATCGACTAATGACATGGCCAAGGGGGAGCATGTACAGTATGAAGGGAATGGGGCCAAGGACTGATCCCTGGGGGACCGTGACATCGTGGCTGTTAAACTTTTAATGAAGAAACAGCTGATAATAACTCATGTTTTCTCATACTCTGGAGACAAGAGGTAGAGAGAGAAGAAAAGGCGTCGTCTTACATCTGAGTGGTAACTCTGACTGACAATACAACATTATCAAATATTACGTTATTAGTTGGGCCGGGATGTGTGATGAACTCGCCAGAAATGGCACGTAAATCAATTAACAGACATCACGTGAAAAGGCAAAACCTCCTCATGCTGCGCTTCATCCTGAGAAGCAAGACCCTAGTCATGACAGCTGTCTTTGATAGATTCATTCTAAGCGAGCAGGGGCTGGAGCCTATCCCAGTAGCTTAAGTACTTCATTCATGCTCAATAAAAAGTGAAGTCCGGGGGACTGACCCTCTTGCTAGTTTTGATACTTAGGCATACGTTGCCAATCATCAAATCGGAATCTTTTATGTTTTTCCAGCCTTTTTTTTTTTAAGTATGCATTAAAGGCAAACACTGTTTACATGCAGCGGTTGCCGTTCCGCACGTCTTCCCGAAAGGACTTAGACTACCCCCTTGCAAAGGAATGAAATTTCATTTGGAAAGGGCCTTCTCTTTCGGAAAGGGCTGTCCATGTAAACCCACTTATGGTTTCACAATATCTCTGTCTCAAAAGTGAAAGTCGGGATTTGCTTCCATTGTGTATTTGATTACAAATTACAGAGCTGTGAAAAAGTATTGGGACAACCAATCAGAGACCTTATGCTTACCAAAAAGTGAGCACCCTTGCCTATACTGCTAACTTGATATACTCAAATAGTGACCATTATTGATAAATTGAGAACTAAGTTATGAGCTGTATATTAATGTTAACTAATGACTTGGCAAGTGTTTGCAACCTTATTCTAAACCATTTATAAATCCTTTATAAGGATCCTTTATAACCATTATAACCTTTATAATGGTTCAGATATTGTAAGAAGTTTAAGAGCAGTCTAGGCAAGATCCAGGGGTTTCATTTCTAAACACTGCGTACGCACAAAATATTGCGTACTCCGCTTTTTACGCAATCCGTGGGATTTATAAACCGCAAACTTTATGGGAAAATGTGCAGTCTTACACGCCAACTCTGACCCATCTGTACGCACAAAACTGGAGAAACGGGGCAAACCACGACTCAGATGGAGAAATGGAATGTTGATTTTATACCAGTGTGTAGATTAAATACAAATATGACAATTCAAAGTCTATTTTACAAAAAAAATCAAACAGAGCTAAAGTCAGTAAGAAGTGCAAACCACTCCTTGATACTAAATGAACACTACTACACTACACTACACTATTCCTGCAGCAAACTAGAACCTCAGCTCCCAGTGCGCATCACAAGGGCCGCCCAATGCTCCCTCAGGTATGGGTAAAATTCAGAGATTAAGTTCAAAACGTTGTACTCTATGTATGTACTGTGTAAAACAGGGATGTTAAACTCAATTGCACAGGGGGCCAAAACTCAAAGCACACTTCAGTTCGCGGGCCGAACAGGATAAACATTTATTGAACACACTAAAACTACATGTTTGAACATAAATATGAAAAAACAGACAGGAATATTATTTCAGAATAAATAAACATAAACTTTAAACAAATAAAGTATTTCTACTCAAGCTTACATTTGCAAACATCTGCTCTTTTTCTGGACACAAGACATCGCACACCTTCATCATCAGCTCTTCAGAATATCTCCCTCGGTAAATGGACGGGCTGATTTGGCTATCTCCTCTGCCACAATAAAACTTGCTTTCACAGCAGCTTCACGTTGGGATTTTGCTCTGGTGAAAAACATCTGCTGAAATCTCAGAATCTTCTTTAACTCTTCTACTCTCTGTATCTTCTCCTCTGCACTCAGGTTTTGCAACTCCTGATGTTTTGTCTCGTAGTGCCGTCGTAGATTAAATTCCTTAATTACAGCCACATTAGCTCCACAAATGAGACACACAGGTTTACCGGCAATGTCAGTAAACATGTACTCAGCTTCCCATCGGTTTTGAAATGCTCCGTTTTCAGTATCAACTTTTCTCTTCGCCATTGTGAGGGGCTAGCTTTGCAATAACTTTTCAACAGGGTTGTAGTCGGTTGTAGACGTGGGAAAGTTCCCGGGTATCCGAGCGCATGATAATGCAGTGCTTTGTTTAGTTACTGATGCACTGCATTATGGGATCTGTAGTTTGTGTATTATCAGCGCTTCATATCGCCGGGCCATAATAATAGATCTATATAAAATTATCTTGCGGGCCAGATATAATTGCACGCTGGGCCGGATGTGGCCCGCGGGCCTTGAGCTTGACATATATGGTGTAAGATGTGATAAATAAAGGAATAAAGGATTATTTGTTGATATAGTGACAAGTCTTGTTTTTCTTATGGTTTTCCAAAGCATTCCTGGTTTGAAAAATAATTGTTTTTTCAAAGCATTGCCGTCTGAGGGATCAAAGGTTAAATGCTTTCATTATTGGGTTTAGTCCATGCTCCTTACTTCCAGATTCTCTGAAACTTTTGATATTATAATGTGTAAATACTGAAATCCCCAAATTCCCATGTCAAATAGTTAAACTGTTAAACTATTTGACTACATAAATCTTTACAAATTAATGATCATCCCTCTGTTTTTGTTTGTGACAGAGCCTTTAGAGGTTTTTCATCCGCTATCTTAATCTTTATTAATGAACCCCTTTACCATTTGCATGGTCCAATCAGGTAATATTGTCAATTTCTCAATTTCATAGATCTTAGTTAGTCGGGGTTGCACTACCATGCCAATGGAAAACAAATCAGCTATATTTTCATAGTCCATACTGTATGAGAGTACAGATAGGTGGCTTGCTGTATACAGCACCAACAATGTAATGTTTCATCCAAAAAACTAAATTGCTGCTGCAATTTCAGCAGAGCTCTTTTTGCTAAGTAAGACTCAATTTCCAGGTAAAATGATTTAATGTTATTGATGTCATCTAGTTGTGCATCATCAAGCTTGTGCAGTTCCTCAGACAGTTTACGCACCAACACTTTTAGCTCAGATACTAGAGTGAAGATTGCATGAAAAACATGTCTTTTAAGTCGAATTGGCATCCCATCAAAAGAACTGTATTGAGCAATTTTATGTTTGTTTTCTCTGCCTTATACATTTTAAAATATCATGAATTGTGGAGCAACTAAAAAGTATAAAATGTAAAATAAAACTACTTGTTTAACTTGAAGTTTAATTTCTAAAAACATCTAAGAGCACGAACAATTTCCTGTTAATATATAATATTATATATTAACAAAGAATGTTGATATTTGTTTAAATTAGTTGCTACAATAGTATGCTCTGATGATAAATATGGAAGACATACTAATCTGATATATAAATCTAAAACTAATCTGAGCACTCTGATGTACTAACCCTGCCTACTACTCCTCGTCCTCGAACGGTCTCCAGGGTTCCTGACAGGCTGAAGATTCTCCAGTGCCTCTCTCTCAGCTGAACCACCTCATTGCCCATGTTCTCCAGACGAATACAGTACCGCCACTGCAGGAAGTTTAATCACACAGAAATATACAGAGAGTCTACCAGCAAAGATAATGGTAATATTCACCTTAAAGTATGTCATCATTTGGCCACAAAATGAAGCTACTCACCCAGTAAACATGGGAGTTCTGGGCCTCCTGGGTACAGTAGACAATTTACATTAGTATCTTAATAGACTACAGAATCAAACAAAAGGGAACGCGCTAAAAGAGGAAGTCAATGTGTTGGTTGGCAAGTCTTAAAATGAGACCAATGTAGATGCAATTTAAGTTTGTATGGCAACACACTGCGATTATCAAGCAGCAGTGGTATTACTCTGATTGTATGCCATCGGTGATGCTGATGATTTACCCTCATGCCCATGTAGAAGGGGATGACAGTGACTCGGATGTTCTCTGTGGTTTCCCTGTGCACATCTGAGAGCTCCAGCCACGGGTGGTTCTTCTCCTGCCATGCCTTCAGAGTGTCTCTGGCTGTAAACGGAGGAGCTACAGGAGGACAATGCAAACAAATAATTGTTATACTGTGCATCCAGAATGTCCCTGGTTACAGGATATAACTTGTTGTATAACAGGGAAAATTTTGTTTTTTTTTATGTGATGGTTGGTAACAACAATATCAACTTCAATTTTAATGAATAGAGAAAAAGCCTGTTGAGCCATTTTAGAGTGTATTGGATAATGTTTACGGCTCAAGAGTGTTTACATTTGGCAGGGTTGTACAGGACAAAGCGCTCAAAAAGCTCATGCTGGATTGGGGCCTGCTCTGTAGAGTTATAGGGCAGGATATCTTCATGGCTCACATAGTCCAGACCTGAAAAGAAAAAACACACAACACTTTGCTACAGCAGGATGAGATAGAGCCAACATAACCATCTAAAATTTGAAGTTTTATCTGCTTTAGGAGCCTAACTGCTCCATACAAAAACCTATTCAACTGGGTAAACAGGATATACATGTCGAATCAGTGATATCATGCGGCAAACATGTCAATGATGAATCTGTACCCATTTATCCTGACCAATCCCTTCATAGCTTCATACCTGGGATTGCATAGAGAGCTCTGCTGTCATCATGGTTGGCAAGAAACGTCACTGCCTCTGTCTGGGACCTCTGAGACTATGAAACATAACACAAACCAAGAGTCTAAACTGGAATAGCTGTTTGAGACTACACAACTCTAGCTTTTAGCCTCTCTGATGCCAAATAATATCCTATGCTGGGTCCAAATATAGAGGCTACAAGTGACAAGAAGGGCATCATCAAAAAACAGTGTTGTGTAATCTGTGACGCTCCACAACACTGGTAAAAGACGACATCCCCAACCTGTCCTTAGCACTGATAAATTCTGACCAAGCTAAACCTTTTGCAACAATGTATATTGGCTCTCTTGTTTTTTTTTCTGTAACAGTGTTTTAAATACACATTACAAAAAAGATTAACACAACACAAAAACTAACTACATATTCTAACCAAATTGGAAGAACTGTCAGAGTTTTCCTCCTGAAAAAGGAGGAAAGAATAGAAGCTTTTCATTCGAAAAGAAGCTTAGGGCAAGATGGATTTATTTATTTATTCAGCGGTCATTAAATTTAAATATTTTCACTAACTATGTGAGGGCAGTCTCTTGTGTCGATCAGGACTTGGTAGTAGGTGTGGGTCTTTCCCTTCACCTCCTTGGAGCCATGGGATCCTGGAGGTTCAGGTTTGCTAAAGAAACATCATGACAGTGAAAAGGGATCTCAGTTGTACAACTCTCACCCACATACAAAGCCAACAAAAATCTGTTTGGTTATGTCTGCTGCCAGAGATATTGTTTTACCTTTCAGACATGGGAGGAGTAATGTCTCTGTCATAGAGTCGGGCATGCCAGGGAAACAAGACAATGCCTCTGTAGCCAAACACACTGTGGAGAAATAGCTGAAGAGAGCATAACTGCTGTGAGATTATCTCTGAAGGAGGTTTGATAAGGCATAAATTCCATGAGATTAGTTATTGGAAATGATCCAACAGGCATTCATAACAATACAGAACTACTCATTTATACAATATGGAAAAGCAATCATATGCAAACACAGCACAGTACTTTACAGTTATATTATAAAGTAAGCCTTAAAATTGACTTCACTTTTAAGGGAAAATGCCCATTAGAGCTGGACAAAATGTGTGTGTGTTTGAGTGAGCCTCACCTGTCCCGTTTCATATTTGCCTTGTTGCTTAACAGCCTCAAACACTCCCACAGTCTCCAAAATCTTGCCTTCAGGCCTGTTCCTGCCAAAAACAGGCAACACTATTACATACTGGATCCTACATTCTTCCTCTTTTTCTACAGTCGCAGTATCAATTATTTTCAACTCTGACAAGATTGAATAATTAAAAATAAAAACAACCGATAACCCCTCTAAATACTAAAAAATTTTAATACCCTTGGACCTAATCTCTATGTCTTTGCAAGGACACACAGACTCACAGTACATATACCTGCTAATAACAACTAGTCACTTAAAAAATAAATAATATGCAAACTTGTATTCTCCCAGCAAAGCAAATCAGAAATGAAGATTGGGATTAATGAGCAGGATAATGTATAGGGGGATTAAATATTATACAAAAGGTTTGTCGGTCACCTACACAAACCTTTTTAGATGATTGACCCAACATATTTTCCGACCCGCTCTCTGTCCGCTAGTGGGAGTGTGCGCAAACGTGTGTGTGTGTGTGTGTGCACGCATCGGGCTGCAACTCCGGTGTGCGCGATACAGAGAGCAGTGAAGAATTGTAAACGCGCAACTATATAGAGGCGGAAATTACATGCCATCGCGTAAGTAAGATAAATAACATGAGGCTATTTCGTTTTTTTAATAAAAGGACAATTTATAGACCTGTTCTATACGAAAATTATCTTTAAATGACGTCTATTGTGACTTGGCGCTATATAGAAAATAAAATAAAATAAAATTAACCTGACCTTCAAGGGGGGCTGGGCAACCCCCTAACACTTTATATATAGATATATTATTGCGATCATACACAGCATATGGCACAATGTTATATATAAACATTGTGCAAAATGGTGTGTATTAAGAAGAAGAAATCCTTTTTTTATCACATACATCCATACACAGTACAACATAGTGAAGTTATTTCTCTGCATTTGACCCAACCCTGAGGGAGCAGTGAGCAGCCCCTTGGAAGCGCCCGGGGAGCTAGGGTTTCAGGGGCTTACTCAAGGACCCTAAGACAAGTAGACGCTGATGGGACTCAAACCGGCTACCTTCCGATCTTCCGAATGAGAGAAGGCCACTTTACCCACTGAGCTACAGCAGCCCTTTGTGGTGTCATATATGGCAATATATTGCTATTTATATACCTTTTTCAAAAGCAAATTAATAATAGTAATAATATATTTAATTTATAATGCACTTTACTGGATCATCAAGCAGAGAGACTGGCCTGTTCCTGTTTATATTTGAAGTTTCTGATAAGGTTCGTTGTGCCGAACGTTTTCAGGGTTGTTCCTCTGCAGCTTATTTTGTTTGTCCTCACTGGTATTTCGAATTGTGAACTTTGTGTTTTCTGGTTTGATGGTGAGTTGTTTGTAGCCATGGTAGCTCATGCTTGGTGTGCGTGTACAGCGCATGCGTGTAATAATAATAATAATAATAATAATAATAATAAATTGGACTTATATAACACTATGAACCAAAGGACACTTAGCAAAGAAGGTAGTCAAAACATTAAAATAAACATTAAAACAAGCATTGTTTAGATGGGGTATTGAGATTGTAAGCCTTTATGAAAAGGTGGTGCTTGAGGAGTTTTTTGAAAGTTTCCAGGGTTGCAGAATCCATGATTTCACGGGGGACATAGTTCCAGAGGGCAGGGGGCTGCGACCCTGAAGGCTCTGTCGCCGAATGTTCGCAGCCTGGTGTGAACTCCCCACATTCTCCTGGTGGAGAGCAGACCAGTGTCAGAGGAGCGACGCCTCAGAGAAGGAGTGTAGGGGTGGAGAAGGTTGGTGAGGTACTGGGGGGCAAGGGCATTATGGGACTTGGCAACAGAATCAGAAAGTGATGGCCGGAGACGAGAGATGTTCTTGAGGTGTTAGAAGGCAGATTTTGTGATTGATTTGATGTGTGATTGTAATGAAAGGGTGGAGTCCAGGATGACGTCTAGGTTGCGGACCTCAGAGATCTCCAACCTTCCAGAGCAGTGCCTTAGGGGCCATAACCATGAGCTCTGTTTTGCTGCTGTTTAGTTTGAGGAGGTTGGATGACATGCATGTTTTTATTTTCTTTAGGCATATGACAGGGGACTGAGGAGGGAGGTGGGTGGATGGCTTGGTGCTGAGGTAGAGCTGTGTGTCGTTAGCGTAGGAGTGGAAACTGAGGCCGTGATGGTGGATAATATGACCAAGGAGCATGTGAAGAGGAGGTGTCCAAGCACAGAACCTTGAGGGACGCCTTGGTTGACTGAGGTTGGGGAGGAGCTGGAGTCACTTATGGTGATGAATTGTTTTCTGTTGGAAAGATATGATTCAAACCAGGAGAGGGCGGTTCCAATGAGTCCTAGGTGGTCCGATAGGCGGTTAAGGAAGATGGAGTGGGACACTGTATCAAAAGCAGATGTCAAAGAGGATGAAGATAGAGATGTGGCCAGGAATCTCCTATGAGGAAGTCATTGGTGATTTTAATGAGGGCAGTCTCTGTGCTGTGGTGAGGTCTGAATCCAGGTTGTAAGGGTTCATAGAACTCATTGTTGGACATATGCTGATGGAGTTGGGCGGCAACTACTCTTCCCAGGATTTAACTAAGGAAAAGAAGGTTGGAGATCGGCCGGTAGCTGTTTACATCCTCCGGGTCCAAACCTGACTTTTTAAGGATGGGGGTTGAAAGATGCTGTTTTGAAGCTGGAGTGGACTGTGCCGGATTCCAAGCAGAAGTTAATGAGGGCGACCATACTAGGGCACAGGGCGGGCAGATTGGCCTTGATCAGGGCTGTGGTCATTGGGTCCAGGGAGCAGGTGGAGGCTCTGGCCTTGGTGACAGGCTTCGTCACTTGGTGGGTATCCACAGGGACGAAGGAGGATAGCAAGGGACGAGGAAGGCGTGCAGTGGGAGGAGCAGTGTCTGGGGCGGAGTAGACGGTTTATGGTGGAGAACAGCAGCCTTGGGTGGTTTTGCTGGTTTCTGATGAGAGTGGAGTAGTGTAGTGATTTGGTGAGACTACAAGCTTCCTTGTAGTACCAGATATGGTCTTTATAGGCCTCCAGGTGGACGGAGAGGCCAGATTTCCTATAGAGCCAAGTTGACGGTTCAAACTCCTGCTGGGTTGCACGTGGAGTCTGTTATGATGACCGAAAACAGGTCAGTGAAAGCCAGGATAGTAGACACCATCAGAGGTCCAGTCCTGGAAGGAGTCCGGTTGACAGTCCAGCAATGAGAAGGCCAGTTTACAAAACATCAGTGAAGGCTTATAGCTTTTCGGTGACTAACAGCTGACCAGGCTAAACAGAGGGGAGTGGATTCACAGCGGAGTCGAAAGTTGGGAATAACTTTCAACTCAGCGGAGGTCCCGTTGGGGTAGAATCCAGAGTATCTAACCCCTTCGCAAATCTCAAACTTTCCTAAACTTTGCACTTTATGGTAGAAGAGGAGTAGTGCTGTGTCTGAGAAAAAAAACATGGTAACTAAGTCAGATACCTTGGTTCCAGTGTCTGACAATGGAATAGAATAACACTTTATTAATCCCCCAAGGAAGAAATGAAGGGAGTAGATAAAAATAATGTGCAAGATATAGTGCATGCAAAACAAATTAAAACATTAAAAATAAGTTTCTATAAAAACCCACATGCAGCCATTTAGATACACGTCAAAACACACAGCACAAAGTAACATAAAATCTCCTTGCAAAACACGCTATATAAGCTTATATTAGCTTATAGCTTTTGTTATAAAAGGAACAACTGAACAGCTCTGTCCTACGCCTTGATTCAATTGGGAACGTTACGTGGCTTTACGGTTCAAAACAATGTATGTGATTTCTAACCGGATGCACCGCGAAGTGTCCAAGCAGCAGCTCGACGCTCCGGCAAAAACACGCACCTGTTCTATTTTTGACACAGCAAAACCGCAGCGTGGCGCCATACACGTAGGAACAAAACATCAACATTCCCTTTGGAATCAAGGCATTAAACCAGAAGAGAATTAGCCTATGGCTAAAGGAACTCCACCATCTGTCAGAGCTTATTGTGGATTGGATGGGAGGGGTTGTCCAGGTTGTCCAACTCAAGACCCACAATAGTCCCTGCCTCCCTTGCTCGTACAGCTCCTCTGCCTTGATGCCTCTTCCCAGCATGTGTACAAAAAACAGGAAGCAGTCTAGTCTTGAACATATAAGAAAAGGCTTAATTTTCCTTTAATAAGCTATCTCTGGGTGGCGGTGTGTTATTAACCATTGATAATAGTAGTTAATCGTATTGTCAAAGTAATTCAATATGACACTCCTTGTAAATTGCTTTAGTCATATCCATCTACCTCACCCCTACCGTAATAACAAAAAGTAGATTCATGCAAATGTCTTAAAAGCGGACAGCGGTTGTCTGTTTGCTTTCTGTGATGCCTTCATCTTTCTTATATTTGGAGTAGCTGTAGCTCCGTCGATATAGTGTTGATCCCCCTATCGGAATATTGGTGGTTCGATCCCAGCCTTCAGTGACTACATGTCGTAGGGTCCTTGAGCAAGACACTGAACCCCCATTAAGCTCTGCAGGCGCTTCCCAGGGGCTGCCCACTGCTCATTAAGGATGGATCAAATGCAGATAAATAATTTAAACACGGGGTACTATGTACTGTATGTGATTAATAAAGGTTAAATTATCATTATCATAATTTTTATTAACTTCTTAGGGTAGACTTTTTACTACCCTCAACAGAAGAAAAAAAGGATTGCACCACCTAGTGGAAGGCAGAAGCAACTCAATTTAATATACGTTTCTGACACACACAGGCAGACTTTTTCTGCACAACATGGAATGAGTCTCAACAAAAACGGACACAACCTTTCCAACCAAAAACTAACTTTGATCCAACATAAAACTTGTCCTATACAGTAGTTTGTGGACAAGTCAACAAAGATTCACCAATGAAAAATGTTAGCAATGGTGGATATATGGATGGTGTTGTATGCACCTGAGTATCCTCTGTGGTGTGCTGGGTCGGTAGCATGACTGACAAGAGCAGAGGCTTGAAAAGCTTTACAAAATGGCTGGCTCTGTACTTCATAGGAGGCCGAACTTACTGAGGACGTTTGTGGAGAGATGCACATATAGTATGCAGGCCATCTTGGACGGTATCAACCACCCCCCCTACAGGATTCTGTCAGGCCAGAGAAGCAGCAGCTGCCAGCGTCTCATCTTACTGTGGCGCCGGACTAAGATGTCCAGGATGTCCTTTGTCCCTACGGCCATCAGGCTGGGTAACACCTCAGGCCAATGACACTGCCTCCTGATATGAAAAATATCCATGTAATATTGAGAGACTATCTTTTGACAATACATTGAACTTTTATGGTTTTTACTTATCTTTTATCCATGTATCTATCTATTTAATATTCGAGTAGCCTGATCTCTTGTATTATTGACTGCATATATTAGCCAGCTGCTGGAGAATTCAATGTACTCAAGGGGGAGAATAGAGTATCTAACGGTTTCCCACTTGGATATTAAAATGGCTTCCAACATTTGCAGGAATAAGTCTACTGTATGCATCTAGGGCTGCACAATGTATTGATCGGCCATACTCATTAAAACCCATCGCAGGTCAAATCAGAATATCATTAGGTGTGTTGACGTGGATCCTTTATTATGAGGTATGAAAATACTGGAAAAAAAATAAAGCAAATTGGTAAAGTGTTACACTTCTACCGTGTGCAATGCACAGTACTCAAAAAGAATTAAGGGAAAACTTAATCATCAATATAATACATAGTCCCCTAAAAATCTGGGATCTGGATCTTTCCAAGCATGGGTGATTACTTGTTCTTAGATATTTCAATCAGGACCTTCCTAACTATGGCAACCATCCAGACACAAATAGAAAATGCATTGTGTTTCCCACCAATTTCTTACTTATTTCAATCCTAGAAAGCGACTAGCAACTCTGATAATGCGTAAATTTCTTAACAAATCACAATAAAGTAGCTGCCAGCAGCACATTGAATCGAGAAACAATGCATAATGTTTTCAATGTCCATTCTGTAAATAACAGAATTCGGCGTATGTGTGTCATCAAGATGTGTTCAAATGTAATTGTGTGCAAATGTAATTGTAGATTTTTTGGTGAGAAATATGAAAAAAATTGAAGGACCAATTTGTAGATTGTTTCATGGAAACATCAAATTGAGAGGCAGAGCCTTCTACAATTGTATTTTTCAATTTGACATATTTCTATAGACATATTTGACAAAACTTGAAGTTTGGATTTGATGACAAGTGTACAATATGTTGTGTTTGGAGGAGAAACAAGCTGAGCAAACTGTCATTAACAGACTTCATGAGGGTGGTATGAGGGTCCAACGTCCTCTAGTGGGCCCTGTGTTCACAGCCCAGCAACGTGCAGCTGGCCTGGGTTTCACCAGAGTACACCAGAATTGGCAGGTTTACCACTGGTGCCCCGTTCGCTTTACAGATGAAAGCAGGTTCACATGGGTGCTAACATTCGGAAATTATCAGGATAGTAAACCGACTGTAAAATCATCCTGTAGGATCAGTATGATATTGGATCGTAATTGCTTGGGGAGGCTCTTGGGTACCAGAATGAAATCCTCAGACCCGTTGTCAGACCGTAAACTGATGCAATGGACACCGGGTTCCTCCTGGTATAGGACAATAACCAGTCTTGTATAATAATAATAATAATAATAATAATAATAATACATTCTATTTATAACGCACTTTACATTTGGATCCAATCTCAAAGTGCTAAAATAATAGTCATCTTTAATAACATAACAATAATCACAGTATGTAGGTATATCCTGGATGATGGGTGTATTGATGTCCTTGAAAATCTCTCTGACGATATGTATAATTGCATCAGACGCCACCAAGTAGCACCACAGACTGTCCAGGAGCTCACTGATGCCCCTATTCAGGTCTGGGAGGAGATATCCCAGAACATCATCCTCCGTCTCATCCGGAGCATGCTCAGACGTTGTCGGGAGTCCCATTGGCACAAGGGGATCGGCCCACACTTCTGTGACAGATTTTGAGTTGTTTTGATCAAATTCACTCAAGTTGGATCAGCCTGTGTTTTCAGATTAATACATTGATTTTGGGTTTGAATTAAAATACAACTTTCAATGGGTTAATGATTTTGGTTTCTATTGTGATCCTTATATAATTTTGTTCTAAACAAATTTGACAATGTATATCAATAAAGATTTCAACTTGACCATTTTTTTCTTTGAGAACTGAAATTCGATTTAAGGGTTCTCTTAATTTTTGGATCAGTGTAGTTATAGACCCTGTTAAACAGAAGTTAGTATAAAAGTAAAATTTTTCCTAATATAAATGAATACATTTTTTACTAAATATTCTAGTGTTACTGTACCGAAAAACAGCAGCTGATTCTGATGGCACTAGTTGAAAATTTATTTCAAAACTGTTTGATTTTTACCTAAAGACTAGTTGATGAGTTGAACTTAATAATACATTTATTTACCTAGTTACAGAACAGACTCAGTGGCTCTGATTACATCTACAGACTGAATGAAAATATAAACCTTGCTTGTTCATGTCGAGTTAAAATTAGATCGGTAAATACGGGGTTGAGGTAGTGGATGTTAAAGCTTCAATCATCTGTACTACAAAGCACCAAATGGGGAGCAGGAGATTTAATGGACCTGTGCCAGGACATATTTCATATTGCAAACACAGAAATGTTTAATGAAAATCATATGTGAGTGATAATATATAGATAAAATAATTTAGTTGCACAAAAAATATTTTCTTACTTTCAACACAGTGCATAGTGTTTAAAACAACATTTTGTAGGTGGAAGGTCTGAGGCGTTTCAGCCCTGTATGCTTCCTTTTTGTTTGTTATGTCAGCAGACTGTAACGTGGTTGTTGCCACTGGATGAAAGTTTTCCTGGCTGGTTTTCATGTGCACCTACATGTAACAGACTCCGTGTCAGTTGTCTATACCATGCTTGCTAGCTGATGAACAGCTGAAGACAACTACACTCGTCTCACTTTCAGCTCCTAAATATCACCTCACAAGTTCGAATGATGTTCACAATGTAAGCGCCATCCATGTGGATCTGTCCACTTTTAACAACAACGAGGCATGCGTCGTTATGGTGCCATGTTGAACAGCTTGTTACTCGCTAAAGCCTTTAGCATTTTAGCATTGGCAAGTAGGACACTGGCGGCGTCTCTTACCGTGACGACATGAATCTTCTCTGCTCGAAACCGCCAAGTAGTCCACAGGCTCGGCATTGTAACCGTGGTCTATTTACTTCATACAAGCTGCTGCTGTCGACAACATTCAGTATCCTGCGTATGTGCTTGCTGTTATATTTATTGACACTGCCCCACAGCCCTCTGCGTAACGCACAGGCCGCCATCTTTCCTACTGCCCTAGCACGCGTATACACGCATGCAAGTGCTGCGTTTAGGAACCATTGAAGAGTTGTACGCATGACCAAAGAAATAAACATACAAAATAATTCACATTCTATTGGTCATTTTTTAAAACAAGCTGTCAATGAAAACATTTTTTAACATAAAGTTCTGAATAGAAGCATTGAAGACGTTTAGGTTGTCTTATTATATAAACTCAGCAAACTGAACAACGAGGTGAACAATAATAACAATTGAGGAATTGATGACAAGTTCATTGAGATGTAAAAGTAAGGTATTAAACAGATTAAAAAACAAACAAAAAGAAAAAGGAACTGATACATATAAAATACCTGGTTACGCAAAAGGCAACACAGACATTGCAGTAAGTCCTGACAGATTTGGTGTATTCTGAGGCAGAAATTGTCTGTACATAGTGTTCAATGTCCTTTAAGAATGTCTCGAAATAAGTTGAATAATAGCAAACAAAAAGTCCGACTAATAAGGAAAACAGACATTTGCATCATTGCCAACGTAATCAAAATAAGCAAATATAAGACTTAATAGGAAAGAGAAAACTTGGATCATATATTACCAACAAAAGTGATTGACGTTCTTCCAAATCTGCCATATTCTGGCTGTCACTTTAGACATATTTTCTATGATGTCACATAAGGGACAAGACCGAAATGCAAACTGGAAAAACAAATCGAGTAGATAGATGGATGGATAGATGAATAGATGGATGGATAGATGGATAGATGGATGGATAGATTTAGTAGTTAAAATCGCAATTTAGACGTTGAAAACACAGAACACACCACTTGCTGTCACTGTCACAAATTTTGCATCCAATTGGAGTAAGTTCTAATTGAAAAATGTATCGGTTGAATTTAAATCCAATGCTGGATGTAATGGACTGGTAATGGAAGATAATCATGAAACCTTAATAATTAACACAATACACTTATTTGCAAAATAATTTTTGCACAATGGCTACACAATGTATGAAAATTTCACTAATTTTCAAGCTGTTTTACAATTACTTTTATTTGTATTGTAAATCCCTAATTATACAAATGTAAAATCTGCACAAAAAATAACTACTGAAATATGCTCAGCTTTATAAATATATATATATATATAGAGAGAGATATAGACCCTTAATTTATTTATTAATTTCAGAAGTCGTTGATATATTATTATGAAATCGTCCGCAACCTTGGAGGAGGAGCCAAATGACGGCACCAAGAGAGCTCTCATGCACAGAAGCAAGCGACATTCGATTTCAATATTAAATTAAGTATGGTCTATTGAAAACAAAAAAGCAAATAATTTTAAAGGTTTTTGAGAAAGAGTATTAAAAAAAAACATATAGCTTTCTATTTTCCAGATGGTAGGTCACCTGATTAAAACGGTCATCATGTCATGAGGGAAACAAGATGGCTACCTGTTTGGGTGTATGTGTTTAAACATAGCTGGCCTCAGCTGCTAAACACTGGATATTATTTACGTATGATAATACTCAAAAATAGTCTATCTGTTTTGTAATAGCAGCATGTAGACCAGTTACACCCGATTCGCGGACAGCTATCTTGACAAAAAGGTAAATTTCCTTGGTAATATAAAGTCAGTGAGTCCGTTGTTTAATAACAATGGCGACGGCATTTGTCGTCGGGGATAAATTCAGAGAGAATGTGAGGGAATTGATGGAAATGGAAAAGTCAGACTCAACACTGCCACAACAACTCAAAGAAGAATTTGACGAGATTCTTGCAAAACCGGAGCCAACCATTCTACTGTTCAACACAGTAAGGAAACTCAAGAAACACCTTCAAGAAAAAGGTATCGTCGTGTGTTTACAGATGATGGGTCGATTATATGAACAGCTTCGCTTTACCTAAGACTATAATAGAACACTGACGCAACAATCTACCTTATCATTTTATATGAAAACATATTTTTTGATATACAATACCGATTAAAAAGCGTTGCTAATATAGATAGAAAGCATTAAAAGTTATTTACTGCTCATTTCTTTTTTGGAATAGAACATTGATTTTATTTAGGTACTATTCCTATTTTTAAATTAGAGAAAAAAATTTACATTTTAGTTTCAGTATTTCATGTTATTTCATTCATCTACACCCCCAGAATTCTTGCACCTTTTGAATTTCCCAAAAAAAGATTCTGTCAACGTATCTACGACTCATCTACATTCCAATATGATAATGTCGAAAGAAAAACATTCAACTCTCATTGTGTATTTAGTTTATTGGAAATATACTATTTCACAACTGTTTGCTACTATAGTCAGCTCATTAACCGCTTAAATTGCATCACTCTGAAGAGCACATATTTGCATACAGATGCTGCTAATTCACTATGCCACCTTTCATAGATCTTTTATCAGTACAGCCCCAATTGTTGTTTTTTTTTGGTAAGACCTAAATTTACATAAGGGCTGTAGGATGCCCCTTGCTCATTTACACATGAACTCTTTCGGTGCCTTCAGTGGCTCCTTCACCAACGTGGCAGTTGATTTCATAATAAAACATTATTCATTTCTGATATTCTGGGTCTATTAATATTTTTTTAAGCTGGGCATATTTCCGCAGTTTTTTTGGCAAATTACATTTGCATATTTCAGTGATTTGCAATACAAATAAAATCAATCATAAAACACCTTGAAAATGAAACAAGTGGAATTTCCATACATTGTTGTGTAAATAGTATTTTGCAAATAATAGAACTGTGTTAACCAGTAAAGTTTCATTATTATCTTTCATTACCAGGCTACTATATCCAAAATGTGATCTAAGCACTTTGAGATTTGATCCAAATGTAAAGTGCGTTATAAATTAAATGTATTATTAAATTTAACAGATACATTTTTCTGTTTGAACTCTTCTTCCAATTGAATGCCAAATAATTGACAGTGACAGCAATTGGAGAAGATGTGTCCTGTGATTTCAATGTTTAAATTGCAATATATCTATATCCATCTGTCTATCTATCTGCGGGCCAACGCATAGACAACCATACACTTACACTGGACAATTTAGTTATTCATTTATCTAAATTTCATGTTTCTGGATGTTGTGATGAAGCTGGAGAACCCATAAGGAAAAACGTACAAACACAGAGACAGCATGTAAAGTCAACACAGAAAGGATTTGAAACTTAAACCTTCTTACTATGGGGCAACAACAATACCCTCTATATCACAAGGCATATTTTGTAACTCTTCCTTATGTTTACAGGGCATCCTTTTTACCTGCATGATTTCCTGGAGGATAGTTCACTGCATATACCCGAGGTTGTGAGGCCTCCTAGAGTAAGTGAAACCATTCAATAATTAGAAAACTGTGAAAAGTCTCAAGAAAATTAGATTACATACAAATCTGCACTGTTTCACTTTGTGAATCTGAAGATTTTTACATCTAAGATTGCCAGGTTTGCACATTAAACAATAAATTCCCGTAATTTATTTTAATGTCTTATTTTTTGCTTTTATTTTTTCACAATTTCCATCATCTGCAGCAATCATTTTTAGGCTACTGTGGATGTAACATGTTCACTGACGTAGGATATCTCAGAACATGATTAATCAGTCTAAACTGTGTCAAGTTATTATTTATAAAATTAATGGAAATTACCATTTTAATTTGGCAACCAATTTTTTTTTCAAATTAATTTGGGATCTCTGGGCCTTGATAGATTAAACTTCACCATTCAACCAGTATGGAGTCATTTTTGTGCTGCCCATCTCATTCAGTTGTTCAGTCAAATGCTGCAAACCATTCTTGCCATAAAACCCAAGCAAAGTATTTTTACCTTATAATGACTGTTGAACGTTTAAAATAGCTTCAGGGAAATTAAAGGGTCATGTCAATTTTATGTGTATTGAGCCAAAATACAGCAAAAGTTACTGTAACTCACAACACTTTGAAAATAAAGCAGGTACTGCATTCTTACCCTACAAAGATCCATCAATTCCCATACAAGCAAGCACTTCACGACAATAGTGAGAAAAAACTGCATTTATCAGGCAGAAATGTTGAGGATATCATGGCTAAGGGTGGGCGCTTCTGCGTTGAGCAGTTGGGTTGGGCTGCTTGGCTACAAAGCCTAACAGAATCCTGGGTTTTTTCCTTTTTCCTTCTACTTGCAAAATAACAACTTGCTCTGGAAATTTGTAGGGTTTTCCCGTGTGTTTTATTTGTTTTTCAGAGAAAAAAATAGAATTGAGAGTTAAATCTTGGGGACCCTTGCCACACTGAAGACAAGATGATCAATTTGAAACTATATATTGAGAAATGCCACTGAACTGAGTGCTGATGGAATTGCTTCCTTAAATGTTGTTACAACTTCATTAAGTATACTTATATTGTAGAAACTTCAGTCCTACATTTAGTAATTGAGTATTAATCGTTCAAAGTTATTATATAATTGTCTGATTGAAGGGGTTTTTGTGGAAAGAATATCAAAACAATTCGGTGTCATGTTAGGACTAGGTTAAGGGTATGATGTAAACATTGAATGGCTCATGTACATACCAACAGAAGCAAGAGAGTCTAATAATGAGCTAATAACCTTACCAAGACTGTTGTTGTAATTTTTATATGATTATTAAAATAACCAACAATATTTACTTTACCTGCTTTAAGGACTAGAATTGATAGAAATTAGAATTAACAATTCCTTCCCAATTTAGAACCCTGAGCTTGTGGCACGGCTTGAGAAGATCAAAGCCAAACTAGCCAATGAGGAATACAACCGAATCACTCGTAACGTCAACACTCAGGTATATTTTTGTATGTTAACATTAAAAGGCATTCCCTTTGTTATTGCTGTATAATGGCCAGTTGTGGTTTCATGCTTCTTATTGTATTATTGAAATATACACTTGAATTGTCTATGCTTTTCAACAATGGTGTTAAACTTAATTTACTTATCTTAAAAGCCATGACATTTTTCAAGCTGAGAAAGAAAATGTATATTTATTATTATGAGGTAGAATAAAGATTTGCTTATACTAAACAATGTAACAAATATCTTTCTTCAGGAAATCCACCGCAATGGAACGCTTGCAGATTTTGGATTGCAAGGTCGGTTCAAATGTACAGTTCAATATCTTATGACAATTCCATTGCTTATTATTTTGTCACAATCCCAGTATTCATAGGGTGAATTAAATATGTGCATTGCATTCAAGATTAACTTCTTCTAAACACATTTTCTCTTTGTCCAGTGCGATCAGTTAAAGCAGTGATGGTGACTATTTTTAACTTCCTGGTCACAGTGGTTGCTGCATTTGCTTGTTCATATATTGGAAGTCAGTACGTGTTCACTGATGTAGCAGCGGTAAGAGAACATTTGATTTCGAAACTGGTTTACTATACACAAAGCTGTCTCTTAGGTACAACTAACTGCAGTTCTTTTCCACACAACAAACCACTCCTGGCTTTTATGAAGCTATAATTCACTTCTGGTGGGATCAAATCTATGATGATATTTGTTTATAAAACTGAAACCTATGATGATGTTTGGGTATACACTGAAATATGTCTCTGTTGGTTTCTTGCCCTCTCACCTTTTTCACCTTCATGTGTTTCTCACTTTTAATTTCCAGCGTGTAATATCAGCTGTGATCTGCGCATCTGTCGTCGGGCTGGCTGAGCTTTATGTGCTGGTACGGACCACGGAGGGAGAACTAGGGGAGCCATAGAAGTAAAACAAGCAAACTGACCACTGGAAACACATCCAGCCACTGATTTCACTTTGTGGAATTTCTGTTTTTTTATTTTTTTCACATATGTTTTTGATTGACCACGGTTTACTCAAAATGACAATAGTAGCACTAAATCTAAACGTGGACATTATTTGCTTCTGTGTTAGATGCCTTGAAATTTGTTGACTTTGTCAAATATTATAGCTTCATCTAACATTTCACCTGCCAAGATCTCCTACAACCTCTAGATTTACTTTGTTTACTTTGATTTTGATTTGATTTACTACCTAACCCTACCTAATAAAGTTAATTGTTCATTTGCTTAATTGAGCTTATCTTTTGCGCTATCTTAACCTTTAGTTTCTGTTGCATTCCCTCCAAAAATTCATATCTGCACTTCCCCTTGAGATGTGAAAATACTACTAGAGGAGAGACACACTCTTCATAAAACCAATGTTGCATTGTGATCAACACTTTTTAACAACATAAGGCATCAGTAATTTTCACTTTACTAGGTTTAAATCATCCAATTCTGATTTTTGCCCTTTTTCCTTGATCAGATAGATATCTGATTTGTGGCCAAGGAACAAGAATTTGAACATCCAATCGTATTTTATGTTGCTTTCAGCATATATGTATGTGCAGAGTGCTGACATCAACAAGCGCTGGAAGCTTTGCAACACACAACGATCATAGACGAGGGATGACAACATCAATCAGATAGTCAGTTGCTCATAATCTGATTGTGAACAGCAGATGTGCTTGTTGTTCTCTAGAGCAGAAGATCACGCATGCATTCACTACTAACACAATCCAATTTTGTCTTAATATCAAGAGTTCTCTAAGAAATATGACTTATTTGTTAAAACCATATACAGGTCAGATTGACTCAAATCTGATTTTAAATTACTCTTTTTTTGTGTTCACAGAAGCCTGAATAAAATTTAATTTGCACCACATTAAGCAAGAATTAGATTTGAGTCACTTTTGCCTTGTGATATTAAAGCAGTTAAAGTGGACCATAAATTTTCTGTTTTTTTTGTCAATTTGTTAATTTTATTTTGCTAGTTCCGGTTGTTTTGATTTTTCTTGATTACCCACCAGCTGTGGCATCAGTTACTATCCCGATTTAATAATCGTCTAACCCCATGTTTATTGTCTTTAATTTACAGGGGAAATTATTTTTATTCTACTCTGGAAAAACAGTAGCTGAGTTGACTTATCCTCAAAAATCTGCTGTCTCCGATGTCTGCTGTGTCTGATGTAAATTAATATTATTGAATATATCCTCTTGGTATTACATTCTGTCATATCACTGGATTGATTAAAAGATGTAACTTCATCTGGAATAAAATAAAGTATTTTTCCAAAGATCTGAGATTTGACACCCGGATTAAAGGTTTATTGAAAGATTATTCAGTATTAAAGATGATTATGATATGCACAGATCTCTGTCCAGCACTGGACCAAACAGGGTGCACTGCTGTCTCTCATATGTGCCTATCTATTATACCTCTCATGTAATATTTAAAAACGTAAATCCATACAAAATTACAGTCATTGTAAGCTGATAGACCCTGAGCTTTGGCCTTAATATACTTCTTATTTTTCATTTTTATCCCTTCCCTCTATCCATCTAACTCTAACAATACTTAGAGACCGAGATATAAAAAAATATATTTTGGCTCAAAAAATGATTATTCCTGTCATGCTATCTTACAAAAAGGAATCATTTTAATCAGGATGTTTTGAAAGATAATACTTTAGGGGTCACAGCGTTTAACATTCCTCGGTTAAGCTTAGAACAGAAAAACAGGGGATTGCATATGAGAGGAGAATGTCAATACATCAGTGGTTCCACTGTATTGTAACTTTATTAATTAATATATGAACTGACCTAGGAAGTTTCAAGTATTATTTATTTATGTAGGAAAGATTTTTTTAGACTAAATTAGACTAGAAATACTAACATAACTGGTTTCATTGCCATAATTTGAATTTGCAAAACAAAAACTGATTTCAACTTTGGCGTTAGAATGTCACAGAACAAAAATCAAACTAAGCTGCACATTTATCAGGGCAGGGCAAAATTTTACTCATATCATTTAATCATTGTGGCATTTTACAGTAAAATTCATTTTGTGAAAAAATAGCTCCAACGAAAATGAGGGATAAACATTAATCAATTTGCTAGGGGAAATCTGTATAACAACAGTGTGTTGTGTGCAAATGCGTAGAACAAGTGTGGTTTAAAACAAATGACCTAAAGCCAAAACACAAAGCTGTGTGGGATGAGGTAATGGCTCCTCTAAAGTTGCTGCTGCTCTGGCCTAAGTGTTGTAAATCTAAGTAGTGTACAAAAAACGTGATTAGAAAATAAGTGCAAGCTCATCAGAGGTAAATATTTAAAATAACCTACAATAAGAATGCTTTCATTTATTTATTAAACTAGGTATGACTCAGAGTGTATCCCTCTTTCTGATTTCACTGCACTTAGAGGCAAGTCTGATGATGGTTTGACACCCATAATATGACTCGTTGACCATTAAATTATGTTAATGGTGTATTTCTTCAGGGTTTAGCTTGAAATTTTGAGCGTTTCTTCTTTGACCCTGGATCCACTCTTCAACAAATTTGAATGGTAATCCATTGGATAGTTAGTGTATAATTAACAAAATTAGGCCAAAACGCCCTGAGTCTCAGTGTTAAAGAAAGTGACAAAAGAACATTTCTGCATCTGCCGCTTTATACATATCCTCTCCATAAAATCATGGGTTATTCCTTATGATATTAAACCTACCACCAGGTTTCATGAAAATCCATGGAGCAGCTTTTGTGCAATCCTGCTGACAATGTGACAGTCAGACTGATACAGACCATACTTAATCACTGATTTTTCTCATCACTCACACAAAATATAGTAAATTACTCTATATCTGGAAATTAGTGGATCACTGTTTACAGTTCTAACAGAAACTCTAGGCAGTGCATTTGTCTTTCCACTGCTTTCTATATATGATTATCACTGAATTTTATACTTGAAAACCCATTGGCACCGAAACTTCTGCTAGTATGTGTTGTCTGTATTTTGAGTACTGATTGAGATACAGCATTGACTATTTTGACTTATATCACTTGTAAACTGATGGGCAGTTTGAGCAAAAGCATATGCAAAATTATGTAAAATAAGTAAGATGAAGATATGACTAGAAAATAACAACAAAACAAGTAACGAAGGGTTCAACCAACATGAACCTGAAAACATCCACACTATGAAAGGATTTAAAGAATGCTATATGGTAACACAGGACACGGTAAATAGTGACAAAAAAAAAAAAAAAATGTTCCACATATTTTCAGAATTCGAGAAAGTTGGTGACAATGGCAGCATTATATATAATATCAGAGATGTAGCCAATGGATGTCTGTGGTCCAATTTGTGAGTGGTGATGGTGGTGTGAGTGTTGGTGTCCTTGGCCCTGAGTAACCTCCCAGTACACAGGTTGAGATGGGACTACCTGGTCTACAGAGGTGGGACCTGCAGTGCTGCCTCCATACACCGCCTGATGAGCCCCAGTAAGAGCCACAGTCTGAGGTGTGAAGTTCCTGAAGGCCTGGTAGGGGCAAGTGGATGTTGACTGATGAGACTGTCTGCTAATGGGTTGGGGGAAAGAACCAGGAAGGAAACTGGGCAGTGCTGTTCCAAAGTGCTCTCTGAGGTGATGGTGCTGCTCCTCCTCCCAGAGATGAGGCTCTGAAGGTTTTGAAGAAACCTGCTGGTTGAGGGATGAGGAAGGTGGTGTTGCTGACACTTGGTTGCTGGAGATTTGGATCCAGTTGGAATACATTTGTGAGACATCTTCATTAAAGAGGTTTTGCTCTGGTCTGAATATATCTGCCAGGGTGGTGGAAGTAAGGAAAGAGGAATGCACAGGAGAGGCATCAACCACACCTCTTCCTCCCACAACAGCCTTGGTTGACCTGGGGGTTCTACCAGTCTTTATACTTCTGGCTCTTCTATTTTGGAACCATACCTATGTAAAATAGCAAAATTTGTTATATTCTAGCTAATAATTGCAGACAAAAGATATTCAAACAAATCTAAATAAAATATCAGTAGGCCTATCACAAATACCACATTGGCTTGCCAGTAGCTCAGTTACATTTATATCTCAAATCCCTCAAACCGAAGGATCCAAAATGAATTTGTATCACATTGTATCCTATTGTATCCTACTGTGTCATGTTCTTTTGTATCATACTGTATCGTATTCCATGGTATCATATCATACTTATTTCATTAAATCGTATACTATTGTTAATTATCCTATTATACCACATGGTGTCATACAGCATAGTTTTGTAAAATTTCTTTCACATTAATATGTACTGTTGAGAATTTTTCTTTGTTGCAATTATTCTTATAGCATATGTGCAATGTTATTTGAAAAATAAAGTACAAAAGTCAGTACCTCCATTCATCTAAGGACTGGTCATGAATAAAGTTTTTTTATTTTATATTTAATTCTCTGCTTAACATTGTAAAGAATTGGATTTAAATAAAACTGTAGGAGCTCTCAATTGTTGGACACGGTTATTTTGTTATTCAGTTGATACCTTCGTATATGTATTTAGTTTGTGTTGACTCATAACAATTGTCCATCTAAGGATAAAATGTTGGTCTATCTAACGGTTGACTGGATAAGATAAGATAAGATAACCTTTATTAGTCCCACAATGGGGAAATTGCAGTGATCACTCAATAATCAAACAGATTTGGATGACGTCATTTGTGAGAGTGAGGATATGATACAACAAACAATCCAGTAGATTCTGGTGGTGATCCCGACCTCTTTCTGGATGCAAGATTTGCCAGATTTGTCAAAAAATCTAGAATGCTTGGCAAAAATGACATGGAGACATCCTGATGAGATGTACACACATCAAAGTATGATCTGCATCAAATATCTAATTTAATAAGGGAGGAGGAGTAACAAGGGCTATGTTTTATTTGTTAAAGATAGTTTCATTGGTAAATCAGATATATCTATTATATATGATTATAATATTGCACAGGACACTAATTTGGTAATAGTTATCAAAATAATGCGCCACGTATAGAAACGGCACCAACCTGGTGGAATTTCCCATCTGGTGACCCAAAATGTTAAAATTTATAGATCTAAAAGAAAATATGCTGTTCTGAGATAGCTCACATGACATGCAACTAAGGTACATTTGAATTATAAATTGTACTGACTTGGTTATGTGTCATATTTTATGCATCTTCCAAAGTTAGGCTAGAGTCTATGGAAAGCCACCTTCAGTGTTACATATTTTTTCTTGAATAACTATCAAATTAATAATCATGCTAATGTGATTCCAAATTATTGGGGTGGGTCCAGGAATAAAATTACGTGGGTAAAACTATGGGACTATTGAGTCTAAATGCGTAATGGAAACGAATTTCTGCCCAAAGTCCTCTTCCATGACCTTCCTATTTAAAGTTACCTGATCTTGCTCTCATTTTCAAATATTAAATGTATATTATTTTTTATTTCCAGTTACAACTGTAATGTGTTTCTTGGGCTTTCTAAGCGGAAAGCTGCCACAGCGTAGCAAACTCACCTGTATCTTGCTCTCGGGCAGGTGTGTCTGCGTGGCCAGCCTTTCCCTTATGGTGATGTCTGGGTAGGGTGTCACGGCAAAGGCTTGCTCAAGCTCTAATAGCTGGGCACGGCTGAAGATGGTCCTCTTTCTTTTCCTATGGCACTCCATCAAGCCTCTGTCCGGCTCTGGTGAGGACACCGCGCCATCTGGCCGGACGTCTGACGTCATGGAGGTAACAGACAATCATCACAAAATGAAGCTATATAGGCTATATCTATACATCTATATCTATATAACTATATATCTATCAATATATATCTATATAGATAGATATATATAGATATATATATCTATAGATAGATATAGATATATATTTATGGAATGGAATCATTATTCGTAGCCAATTATTTTGTATTATTTAGTGTTTTTGTATAAACTAGGCTAAATATAGATTGAATGACTTCCAATTGTGTAAGTTGTAATTATTTTTAAGATCTAACCAAATATTTTCAAGAGAAATTCAAGAGAAAAACGAATAACTCTTTCCATTAAATGGGCCAGTTTCAATGGAGTTGTCTCGCCTATTTAAATCAACTATTAATTTGCATTAAGAGTAATTTCTTGACTAAAATCAAGATGAACTAAGACACGACATTTAATTGGATCTATGGGATCAACTCACCCATAGAGTGATTCTGTCCTCCAAATAACGCTTTAAAATCCATGACGTCTTTCCCGTGGTTCTGCTTAAGAGCAGAGAAGTCTAAGCCCACGAAGAACCATGTATCCTCACAAGAATACTCACATACAGAGAGGGGGAGCGTTCTTATACCCAGATCAGCTGGGACACCCCACATGAATGTGCTTTATTTAACCAGATTGGTGGATTACATTTGGTGTTAAGGTGTTATATGGATATCTTCTCAATTTCATTTTTGGAATGTGTAAAAAAATATTTTAAAATCCAAAAATGTTAATGTTTTCAGATGGCACAAACAAAAAACTTTTTTCATATAAATAACAGTTTAAAAAAAAGGATAATAGCAATGGTGAAAGACCATCAAATTCAAAATAGTATTTTACTGTAGTAGATGTACTGAATTAAGCCTGCCCAAAATTGAGAAATAGGACCTGCATTTACATTTTTATTGTCAAAATGTATTGCAAACTCATGTTTTCTATCAGAACAATTTTTCTAAAATGAATGGGAAAACTACCGTAATGTCACAATCATCTAACTATACTGAAAGGTAGGAATTATTTTGACAGAATTACAGATTTTGCTGAAATATTCAAAAGGTAGTTGTAGCTCAGTGTGAAAAGCGGACTTTTCTTAGTTAGTGAGTCGGCAGTTTGGTCTCAGCAGCCTACATTCTTGAGCAAGACCCTAAACGCCTGCTCAATGCGGGGCTCAATGCGGGGCTCAATGCGGGGCTCAATGCGGGGCGCCCACCGGGGAATGTGGGCGGCCCCGGGCGTTTCAGAGGGGCCGCCCACTGCTTCTCAGGGATGGATCAAATGTATAGAAATAATTTCCCTTCATTGTATTGTATATGACTGAATGTAATTAGGTAAAATCATTATTTTTAAATTAAATGTACAACATTTCACCACTAAGAAAGAATAAGCCTTTACCTACGTTACCACAGAACAGGATGTTAATTTCAAAGAAACAGGTATACATTTTGTGTAAATGCTCCTATGTAATGTATCATAACAATGATAATAATTATTGTTTTATATTAGTCAAAGTTGACATTATTATTTATTTCCTTTCCCTCTTTTGCTATATTATCTCATTATTTTCAGTTTTCTTTTCATTATATGGCAGAACTGTGTCTTCCTGAAGTCTAACAAGAATCACGTGCCCACATTTAATAGTCAAACAATACAGTTTATTGATTTTGTCATTTCAATAACACAAGCATAAGCGGAAGTTGATATCAGTTAGCAATTAGATGCTTTAGAGAAGTACATCATTTCTCCCCCCGTAATATTTAATTAGGGCTCACAGTGTGCTTTGATACATACTTGCCATGGGTGCAATACTAAAGTTTATACTCTATTTTAAACAGGTGCAATGATAATCAAGATGTATACAACACAAACATAGTTCCACAAACTTATACACACAAAATAAAATAACTAACAAACTACTCTTGAACTTCTTCATGGTAGTAAATACCCCCAATCCATCCCCCACTCACACCCAACGCACCCAGGACTCTCTGCCAGGACTCCATGTTCACTATGTGAGCACTGACTGTGAGCACTTCCACTGAATGTTCACGAATCCACCACTAGGGTGCATTGAAAGCTTCCCTTCGTCCTGGCTTCCCTACAAGAGACATTCTGCACTTAACCTTCAGTTCCATACGTAGGCTGAAGAACAAATTGAAGAAGGGATTTATTTTAGAAATCCTATCCACTGCTTTTGAGCCTCACTCAAACTTCCGCAGATGGTTATAGAGGGACTGGACATAGGTGAAGACGCACATGGGGTCTGGTTTACGGCCCATGATCATCATGTCATCGACCTCGATCAGCCGGTCGCAGCCTGCCCTCAATCTGGAGACATACAAAGAAAAACAATTCAGAAGGGAAGGCTTTATGTTGCAAAAACAATAAAACATGATTTTCATTTTGAAAATAAAATGTACAGATTAAAACGGATCAAAATGTGTCAACTCAGTTTAAGGTAACAGTTCACCCAAAAGGAAAGTTTACTCATATTCTGCCACCTCCACGCAGATATAAAGTCAGGTAAAAACTTTTAAATCATGAAACTTTTCTGGAGCAAACAAACCATTAAATGTGAAATATGTTATATGTATAACTGTTGTATTTAGGGAAAAGATCTATTTGTGCTCCAAACAGTTCTATTTGTGCTCCTTTGACATTGGCGAGTGACCAAACTAAATTTTGTTCTAGTGACTACAATGAAATATCTTATGTCTTATGTCTTATGAGCAATTACAGTAAAACAGAGGCAGTAGGTTCAGAAGCTTTTTCCAGATATCCCTCTCCATAGCAACACTCTCTGGCTCACCCTGGGGGATCCTGAGGCGCTCCCAGGCCAGATGGAAAATACAGTCTCTCCAGCGAGTTCTGGGTCTACCTCGTTGGACATGCCTGAAAAACCTCCAAAGGGAGACATCCTGGGAGCATCTTTGTTAATTTCCTGAACCACCTCAACTGGCTCCTTACGACGCGAAGGAGCAGCCGCTCTACTCCGAACTCCTTTCTGATGTCTGAACTCCGTATCCTATCTCTAAGGCTGAGCCCAGCCAACATACGAAGGAAACTCATTTCAGCCGTTTGTATCCTTGACCTCATTTTTTCCTTCGCTACCCATAGCTCAGGACCATAAGTGATGGACCGGTAAATTGAAAGCTTTGCCTTTTGACTCAGCTCTTTCTTCACCACAACAGATCAATACAATGCCTGCATTACTGCTGGTGATAGATTTTCCCATCACCCGAGAACAAAACACCAAGATACTTGAACTCCTTTGCATGGTGCAGGTACGCACCCCCCATCGGAAGGGGACGATCCACTGATTCCCGGCAGAGAACAATTGTCTCAGATTTGGAGACCCTGACTTTCATACCGGCATTTTCACACTCTGCCAACCGATCCAGTGCATGCTCAAAGTCACGGACTAATGAGTCAACAGGACCTCATCATCTGCGAACAGGAGACATTCAAATCTAAGCTCCCAAAACCAGGTACTCCTCACCTCGACTGCGCTTTGAGATTCATTCCATGAAACTCAAGAACAGAATTGGAGAAAAGGGACAATCTTGGCGGAGTACAACATTCACTAAAAAAATGTTTGACTTTCTGCCGAACAATCAGTCACAACTCTGACTTTGTTTATATATAGACCAGATAGCCCCTAGCAATGGCCCCAGTACCCAATATTCCCGCAGTACCCCCGACAGGACCCCCTGGGGGACACGGTCCTCAGCCTTCTCCACATTCAAGAAACACATATATACTGGATGTGCAAATTCCCATGACCCTGCGAGCAAGCTTGAAATAGTAAAAAATAGGTCCATCATTCCACTACCAGGACGGAGTCCACATTGTTCCTCCTAATAGTGAAGTTCAACAAATGGTTCTAGTCTCCTTTCCAGAACCCTGGAGTAAACTTTCCCAGGCATGCAATGGAAAGAACACTTTGAGGAACTTCTTAACCTGGATGCCACATCCTCTATAGTCCTCCATTTCACTTGCATAGGACAGGTAGTTTAGTGGCTGCCCAATGGCAAAGCCCCAGGGGTTGATGAGTTTCTCCCTGGGTTTCTGAAGGCTTTGGACATTGCTGGATTATCATGGTGGGACCAAACATTATGTTTGAAAAACAGTGCTTTTCATTAAAAAAAAAAGGTGCCCCTCCTGTGTAAAATGTGACCAATTAGCGTAAAATATGACTAGGGGCTAGACAAGACAGATCTCCTGGAGTCAATTCATATACACCAAATTTAGTCTAAGTGGCTATGAAGCTATGGTGGCCCCGAAATTGTGTTGATAAAGCTTCCCCTAGTGGCATAAATATGCAACTGACCTTTCCCAAAACCAATCCAATTTTTCTTCACACTTAGGGTATGGGGTTACAAAATTTAGAAAAGTATATGAAATGATTAAATATTTTTTAAATTGTTGCATTAACACGAAGGATCTTCTACCGGCGCGGTCTTGGCGGCAATCAAGATTCCATATTATCCCCGACCTTTAGGGGAAATAGCGAATACTTTGCTTATGTCAAATCCCTAACTTGACATCAACCTCCAATGTTTGACAGATGTTAAACTTTTTGGTTTAAAAGAAAACCACACTAATGTCAAAACCCCGTGTTGGCTGGACATCAGTCAAAGAGGGTACCCTACCAACTATCCAATGTCAGATTAGACTTTGGGCGACCCACCCACAGCCCAAGGAAGCTGCAGAAATATGGATAGATTTTGACTACTTCAAGAGATAAAAATTCAATATCTTTTGGAGGTTGATGTGTAATCAACCATGGTCTTGAAACCAAAAATAATTTTAGTTTCCAACCAAAATCAAACATCTGTTACACATAAAGAATCCAACATCTTTTGATGTTACAGTGATAACCTATGCAGGGAGAAAGCACTGATGAAACTGAAGCAATAAGTAGGACCTCTGTCAGATATAACATTACATGTTGGGGCTTTTTTTGTTGTTGTGTGTATTCTGTATATGGATCTGTTCAGTGGTAAATTTTCATTCATTCAAGCACTGATATTTTCCTTGGACATGGTATGTGCTTACACCTTTAGCTTTGAGGCTACGGTATAGATAGTGTCTTTTCAAATGAATTGTAGATTTTACATTGTAAAAGAAGTCCACTTCTTCCTCAGTTGTTTCAGTGGAGTTCTTCATCATTGTTTTACGATGGAGCAGCAGAAACATTTGTCGATTAAAGTATTTCACCTGACTTTTCATTATGCATGAGGTGACTTTATTTTTGGTGACCTGTCCTTTTAAACACCTACGTGGTCTGTTATCTGCCCTGAAAACTGTCACATAATAAAGGTAAAAAAAATGTATTTCCTCAAAGCCTTTGTGAAATATTAAAATAAATGGAAAGGACATGCAAGCTAGTTCAGATAGACAACTCATGCTCATACTTTTCATTGGCCATCAAGCACATCCCTTTCAAATAGCGGCCTATTTAAGCAACAACAACTTCCAAAGGTTCGGTCTGCCTCCCTTACCACTGCCGCTCTGTACCTGTTTTGTATACATCCACCTATAGGCTTCATTTGAAGGGGTTCAGTAGTTTACTTATCATTTAAATTTCAAACATTGCCTTTGACACTCTTGTTCTAATGTACTGTCTCATATTTTGTCTGAGAAACGATATACGTGCCCTACTGTCTGACATGACATGTCATTGACATGAAGTCAATGATTATAAAACTTTGCAGCTGTATCTCGATTGCAGCTCTTGGTATTAGACTTTGAGCATTTGACCGTTCCATGACATTCTCTATTATAACAGAACTGTTCTTCCCTTTTCTATCACTCCCTCAAAAACTCTCTATATAAAAAATACCTGCAGGGAGCGATGAGGTCAAAGTATGTTCCACTGCTATAATAATATTTATTAAAATTTCAATCATGAGTTGTCTGACTGAACTTAGTTTATTTTAGATATGTATTTCTAAATGCATAAAATTAGTTTTAAAATTATACAGAGCAGACAAAGGAGGCAAACCCAAACATCAGAGAAGCTGCAACCAAATTTCCTTTGAAATTTAGTTGGTTATCAAAATGATTAATTTCTTGTTGATAAATTTAGTAGACCAGCTCTTTCAGCTGAGAGGTGAAACGCAACAAAAGAAAATAATGACAAGTATCAGCCCAATACGTTGATCTAAACTTTTAAAGTTATAATCTAAGCTTAATAGCATCTTGGATATTTCTCATACAAAAACAGACTTTTCTTTCATATTCTAATGAACATGTTTTGTGGAGTTAAAGGAGAACACAATAATTCATATACATTTTGTGCGTTGTTATCTCTATGTTAAGAATTTCTGCTGTTTTATCTCTTTAAGAGCTCAAACCTAAAGCTGCTACTATAGGTGAGGATTGATGTTGCGACACAGTGAATATTATTTTTCAGTCAAATCGGCTCAATTCTGCAGCAATGTTATCAGCTGGAACAATAACACATTCTTTGCAGTGGCAGTCTTTCAGCCCGAATAAACAGTGAAGACAGGCTTCTGCTACAGGGCTGTATAGGGTCTAATCGTAAAGTATGCAGCCTATGTGCAGTATTGGTCTGTCGCAACAATAGGCCATGCACTGGCAATTAAAAGGAATGCACACCTTTCACCAAGTGTAAAAAGAAAAAAATCCAAAACATTGGTGAGCGAATAGACAGAAATATCTATATCTATAATATCTATTTCATTAATAAATTCAAAGTGTTTTACATGTTCACATATAAAACAATACCTTTTTTGAGGGTTATAAAACAAAAGCAATAAAGAAAGTATATTGAGAGACTTTCAGCCACAAGAAAGTTAAGACTTGGATTACTAGGATTGTTGATGCAGGTAAGGCCAATTCAATGTTTTCAGGGCAACTCAGCCAAATTCAGAAACCTCAACTAATTGTTTTCTAACAGGTCTTCCTGCTGTTGCAAAATTAGGTAATTGAGATCAACTTACATTTATTTCAATATTTGGGACATAATCTGAGACTTAGTTAGCTTAAAGAACAGTTCACCAAGAAATGGAAATTCAGTCATTATTTAATTGAGTAGTTATCAAACGATTTCGGAAAACATTGATTATCTCGTTATAATGGCTCTTATCAGTGGGTGGCATATATTAATCAACAAATGAAATAATCCAAGTTGATATGTTTGAAGCAAGAAGATGGGTAAGAGTTTGAATTGAGCGAATACGACAATTGCCAAATTGTGATCTTGCCTGGCGTGTTATGATTCCCTAAAAACAAATAAAAAAAATAAAAAAAAATCCCTATAGCTGTCATTTCTTATACCCTATTGCTGTTAACAGTTTGCTGCTCCCGTTTACAGTGAAATGTTGCACTTATGTGCACTTTATTACCATGCCTATCTAGAGTCCTCATGACTTGGTTGAAGTGCTGTGTCTTTGATTTCATCATCACCTCCTCTAGTTTCAGTTATTAGGGTTGCTTTCAGTGCCATAAACAAAGTTGATGACTTTCAGTGCACGGAGGAAAAAAGACTTACATTTAATTGTACTTCTCCCTCTGCCAAAGTGAAGACCCCTATACCTGATTGCGCAAACCTCAGTTTGTACTCACAATGTAAACATTTTTGTTAGTATTCATTTGAAAGTAAGTATAGAAACATTGAATGGGTTGATCATATTACACTGAATTGCAACACATCATATCGAATCATTCGATAAAATTTAGCGTTCTTGATTTGTATTGTACGTTATGTATCCAGATACGTATGAAGTCACCTCATAAGGATGAGATGCACACCCCTACAAATGAATATTAATAAATAGACTATCAGGTTGGGAAAGCCTGTAAAACAGCACTCGTATCACATACAATCGAAACATCTTGCAATTTCCCAATGTTGATCAAATCTACAATGATCATGCATTTAATTCTTCACGTTGAATACACTGCATTCTCTTTAATTATAACATCCATGCACTGATTTCACTCACTCTGCTGTTCCAAAGGCCAGCTCAAAGTTGTATTTGCGGTTGACGGGTGACAGAGAGTTGTAGTCAAACTCAGTGGGAAAGAAGGAGTGCACTAAAGCACAGAAAGCCACACCATCACTCCAGCTGGACGAGAAGTTCTGGATGTCAATGTTCTGAAGAGAAAAAAGGAAAATTTGTTGACCATGTGGCTTTACACCTTTTTGTACTTGGGGGAAAGCAGTAAAAGGTGAAAAACTGAATGAGGTAAAACTCAGTGGCTTGTAAAAGTGACTGCCAAGTTATTTTAGCTTCATAAAGCCATCTCTCCATCGCTTACTAACTCATTATCATAATATTTAAAACAGACTTCTCCCGTTTCCACCTTCTGCTGCTCTCACACTTCGGTCTGTTGCCCACATTTGAAATCATGTCATGATTAGCCTGAATGAAATGTACCATTCCAAGTCATCGAACGAACATCTGTCTCTCTTTCCCTGTGTGTGTGTAGGTGTGTGTGTGTGTTTGCTGCTTTTAATAAGAGTCTTGGCTTTGGTGACTCAACTGTAACCAAAGCCACATGAAAATTCTGTCTGTGGTGAAAAGGGCACCAGCATGTCAGTATTCTGTACAACCAGTCAAACCACCATAACTCTGCATCATGAACCATCCCCAAAATCAGATACGTTTATTCGCTTCCATGCACCGCTGCTTATTGAGAGGTAGAAAATCATTCATTAGCATTGTACTGTGTGAAACCGACAGGTTAAAGACAAGCAGCAGTTTGGCTCAGTGAAAAATTACATTCTTGTGCCTCTCATCTCAATAGAAATGCCAGAAATGTAGCATGTTTGGTCCATTTAGCCCAAATTGTATAATTTTCTTTTTGACTCCTGTTGAAGTTCTTCCTGAATGTTTCCCTTACCTTGACCACTTCTAACGTTCTTACCTAGTTTTAATCTAAGCTTAGGCTTTTGTCAGAATCATAATCAGAAAATGGTTTATTGCCAAAGTAAGTTACATTTACAAAGAATTTGACCTGGTATCCTATTGCAAAGCATGCAGTAACATAAATCCAAGCATTCATATATAAATGGAACCAATTCCCTGTGATGTACAAGCTATCCCCCTGATTGAACATCTCCATTCACATCCTAAATGTAAGGTATTGTCTGACAAACAGTGTTTTCATGTAAAAGATATCCCCTTAGTGAGTAAAATAGGATACCTACAAGCTAGATCTCCTTGTTTCAATTCCTGCCACGCACACAGAATCAACCCCATCCTCGATGAGACCTGCAGAATAGTGACTGAATGCATTAAAACAGCCCCAGTACACTGTCTTGATGCTCTCTCGGACATAGATTGCCCTTACATCCGGAGAGCAACCACCAAAGATGAGCGGACAAGCAAGCCAATGAAACCCGTCACCTACCCCATGAACACTCTGTCGCTCATAAACGACTCGGTTCCAGGAGCAGTTTCTTGGACACCACAGATGTACTAGAGTCGAGCCCAGCCATTGCCAGGGTCAGCGAATGGCTCAAACAGTGGAACAGCCTAGGCAGCCAGACAGCCCAATGGATGGAGAGAGGAATCACCCCAAATGAATGCCTTGCCTCTGGCCATGTCTAACCCTGGACTGTCAGGAAAACCCTGAACCGCCTGTGAGTCGTTGAGGGACGCTGCAAGGCATCCCTGAAGAAAGAATAGAACATAATCATATCTGACTGATATGTGTGCGGTGAAGCCCAAACCATGGACTATCTCATGAGATGTGGTTCTGCTCCACAATGAACCGCAGAAGACCTGGTCGAACCAAACTCAGCTGCACTCGCCTGTGTCAACTACTAGAAGGACATGATATAGATGATGGCCGGTCATGAGGAAGAAGAAGTAAATAACAGGACAATGTTGCCAGACTGGAATTCTGAGGCAAGTAAGACATCAACAAAAAACTAGTAGGATCACCAAACTGACAAGCAGCAGAGGAAGAGCAGCACCCCTTGTTTGTTATTGGTGTTTTACCTGGTAGCCAATGGTCTTTGAACGGCACCACTCAAGAAGGATCTGTTTGATGCTGCTGGCACTGGAAACCCCAAAACTCTGGGACCGCGTCAGTTTGGGTTTATTGTCCGCTGGTTTGGGGCGACTATACGATGCAGAAATTCGACAAAGACTTGAAACTTTTAAATGCATTTATTGCTAATGCTACCTTAATTCAGCAAACCCTTGCATTTACCTATTACTGGCCTCCGAGTCGAGTCTTTCAAAGATAGCGCAACGAGCATGTGCACCGATGCTACGTGGCAAAGTCTGTGACCGCACCAGCTCCCGCCTCCTCTCTCCCACCTGTCCAAAGGATCTATTACTGCAAACCTCATCGTCTCTACAGGATTGGAGAACATCAGGGTGAGAGGATGCAAAATATATTTCATCAACACCAAAAGATGAAACCTTCCACACACCTGTCATGCAACAGCAACTCTGAGTAGGTCATCGATTTAGCAGTTGCGAAATTTGCATTCTCTGAAAAACACAAACATTGTAAAACATTTCTCAACCCCTGTCTTGCGGCACACTGGTAGTACAACATTCTGAAAAAACATGAATTCTAATATGACCCTTTACATTCATGTCATATGACCATGCAAATTACATGTATTTTTTATCTAGAATCACATAGGAAATTGGCTCAAACCCAACGTGAGGAGACCAAATTGTATGTGTTCAAAAAAAAAAAGGGAAAAAAAGAAAAGATTTAAGTCAAATTAAGGAACAACTTGAGTCACATGTTGACAAAGAATACAGTGATTCTGAAAGCATGTCTCACCTTGAAGGCGGGGAGATCCCAATGATCTGATTGGTGAAGAGGGGGACCGCGTTGACGCTAACAGCGACAGAGGACGAAACAATCGGATGTGTAAGTACATTATGCTGCATTCATTTTGAGAAAGTACAAGAGAGAGCAATTTGATGATTTTTTAACATGTAGACTTTACTTTGAGATCATGTGTTGCTGATATTAACAGTCATAATCAATGATAGATCTGTATGTGTTGCCAAAATCTAACTGTGCCGAAGCTCCCAAACCACATCTTATTTACCTTTCATTTTAAATGTACGATTTTTCAAGGTAGAACAGTTGTATTACCCGCTTTATCCATTCATAATAAATTTAGCAGAGAGAAACAAAGAAAAAAGAAAGAAAATCTGAGATAAAAGCCACCTGGTTGAACTGGAGACTCCTCTGTTTGAGTCAGTTTGGTGCTAACAGCTGATTGGCTGGTAGCTGAGGCCTCAGAGAATGGAAAGGACCAAGAACCAACAGGGCTGCTGGGGAATTCCGGGCCCTTCATTTCTGCCATCTTAGTCATAGCGGTGATAGGTAGGTGTGACATCCGTTTGGTGACAGAGGCTGCGTGCTCATGCGGGAAGTCACTAGATGGAGAGATCTTTCCATGTACCAATGCAGAATTTTCTGGTTGGGCAAAAATAATAATATTGAACAGTTTAATCCTTAAATATGTTAAAGATGCACAAATTAATAATTACAAATTGCTATTTTCACAATACACAAAACAACTATGAATAATGTGGTTGCTGGCAGCGGATTAACAATACAATCTATAGTTTCTCCCTGTGCCATGCAGTGTTATATCTTTTATGACTCATTGTTTTGGGTTTCTGGTCAGCAACAGACACTGACGAAACCATAAACCCAACTATGTGTCCACCACTTGAACTCAAAGCTTTCAAACAAATCTTGATGATCGGACGGTGCAGTAGAAGCACACCAGATGGTGAGCATTGGCTAACAATTGTTTCATATGGTATGAATGGAATCAACAACCATGAATCTGAATTTGTGCCGTGTATCAGCACAAGTTCAGATTCATGTCATGTATCAGCCCATCTTAACCCTGATCTAAGAGTGCTCACTGTGTTAAATGTAAATGAGATGCTTCTCATCCCACCCTATAAACAGAGGGAGTGTTCACTTTCTGTTTCTATAGCAACTCTTCCACCATAATTCTGGGAAAACATGCCGAAGAAGAGCTAACTTGAATTTGAAGCAGATTCTACACTGAGGCTCAGAAATAACTTTGGGGTGCCAAGGATGTTTCTCATGGTAAGTTATTAAGTTTGTTGCTGACATACCCTTTCAAATGTAATGGGTTACTACAAGACTACAGCAGCTTCAGAACAATGTGTTTTCAATTTACAATGAATTGAATGTCTGTAATTTATATGAAAGAAACTAATACATGAAAAAAAGTTGTTATAAAAATTAGAGCGAAGGCAATGCCGTAATTAATAATTTATTCTATCTTCTATACTATCTGTGGCTGGCTTTACTGTTGGTATGGCTACTTCTGTTAAGAAATCTTGGTCGGCTCTGTTGTACTGATCTATGCTGGAGAAGCAGTCAGTTGTGTGTGAACAGCCAACAACATAGGAGTTCATTCTCCAAGGCTGTTCCCTTTGGCATGGTGCTTGAAATAAAGCAACTTGCCCCCTTGGGTTTCTTGAAGGGCGCAATATAAAATGTATTATTAACAATGGCATGGTATACAGTCAGTGCATGGTCATGGTTTGAGACACTCCGGTATGGGTGGGGTTATTCAGTCATTTCCCCCACTTTACGACTGTGGGGAAGGATTTGAATGGCCAGTGGAGGTCAAGCTCTCACAAAAGCTCACAGGGTGGCCTCGTTTCAGAGTTTGTGAGTCAGCAGGCACTCAAGATACCCAATGTAGAGAAACACAGAATGAATGCGAGTGAGATTAATTGTTCTTAAAATCTTTCCTTTGCTAATGTTAGTTTGAATGATATCAGTCATACATAGCAGCGATGCGGCCAAAGACACGGAGAAAGTAGTGAAAAAGACTACAACAGAACTAAGAAAATTGTAATTGCAACATCAATGCCGTTAAAATCATAATGCGTGATGATAGGAAATTGGTTTGTCATGAACTTAACGGTAGAATTTTAAATATAGCATGGGCTCCTTCAGTCAGTCAGTAATAAAATTGGTTATTTAATACATCAAACACTGATGGCTTTGTCTGTATTGTGTGCATTTATAAAAGCATTTTTCCTTCCAAAAGTGTTTTGCACTGATGAGGGGTTACTTGACTGACAACCAGTTATTTAAAAGGGATGCATTGTTGAATATCATAACCACTGATCTATAGGATTGATTATTTTATAGATAACTCAACCAAGACACTGATTTGTACATCATGATTTTTATTTCCTGATGTGACTCAGGTTGAACAAACAAATGAACCCAGAAGCCTGCATTTTCCCTGAAGAATTCTTTGCATGATCTTTGATTGATCTTTTTGTTAGGCTTTTCCTGCGTGAAGGTATCAGTCTTCCAAAATCCCTTCCTTGAGTTAGTAACACTGTGTGGCTGCAAAAGAGGAGGATGTGACACATCTGTAGTCACCTGTTGTAGCTGCATGTCCATTCTGCAGGCTTGCATGTGGTGGGCCATTGTCCACCTCAAATGGCTCCTCTCTCTCGATGCTCTAAAAAAATAATACATTTTTGATAAGAACATACCAGAATCCATATTGCTGTCCATTTCTATAATTATTATTACATAGTTTTGTAGACCAGCAATTAACAAGTATCTGTTGAATTAATAATTCATACGATACATTTTAAATAAGATTGATTGCCCAAAATATTTGACAGCAATTTTTGCCCCTGGGAACTTTTGGGAGTTCTGTTTTGTAGTAATTCGTAAATTTGGTTTGTCGTATCACACATTCCAGTTTGAATAAACAACAATATCAACAAAAACCCCCCAACAAAAAACAAAAACAAAAAATCAAGGAGAGAGCGAGAGAGAGAAATAGCTCATTGAGAAATTGTTGGACCTTTCCACATTTCAGTTTTTGGACTTTTCTCCAGCATCTGTGCTTTCTTGATATGGTTCCAGTCAAATTAAAACAAATTGGCGAACCACGACACAACTAAAGTGGCCTCAATGTCAGTCAAAATATGCCATTAAAGAGTCTTTGTTTCAAATTAGTCACCTGTCACTTATACACTCAGCTGCAATCACATATGCACTGATTTAGCATTCTGGCTGGTTAAATGATTGAGATCAAGTTTTAATGTCAAACATCATCAGTATCTTGAGTTCACATTTCAATGGGCCTCATGGCTGTGCGATCTGCAGCGGAAGCTCTTTCATAAAAACAGCCAATCACCATCCTAAAGAGATATTTTGAGCTCTTAGCCTCATGCTGCTGCTGAACCTCACAGGTTTTGGTACGTGATGCTGTCTTTCAAGGTGTGTTTACATGGGACACTTTTCTCCTATCCGAATTGAACTTTTCCGATTGCAATGTCAGTTGCCTGTTTAAATGACCTGTGATCTTTTCCGATCCGATGTTCTTTTCCCCAACTCCACTTCATGAGGTGGCGATAATACTACAATGAGCTGGGTGCCAACAAGCACTACGACAAGCACTACGACAAAAAGGGCATGCGCGGAAGTGACTTTTCTACCATTAACCGTCCGGATATGTTTAAGTCTTACAAAGTTGCAATGGATAAATGACTTTCCGATGTACACCAGTACTGTTTCAAAGTCATTATATTTAAAATGTGTCACAGCACTGCATGCTCTGAAAAAACTTGACGCAGGGCATACGAAGATACAACTCAAACAGAAAGCTCTTCGAAAAAGTGTTTACGTGCAGAGACTGGCTATTGGAAAGCTATTTCGAAAGGACTTAGGCTACCTCCTTGCAAAGGAATGAAATCTCGTACGGAATGCCTTTCTTTCGGAAAGGAGTTGTTATTAGCCGTCTTTTCCGAATCTATTCAGAATTTGACTGTCCATGTAAACCCACCTACAGATAGATGGAGCTCAGTTTGCTACTCTTGCATAGAACAACAGATAGTTGTATGTGTTTTCTCAAAGTCCAGTTTTAAATCAGTAACATATTCTTAGTTATACAACTATTGTGTACCTTTTTCCACCTTATCTGACCAATATCATTCAGAATATCATTGGGTTTTATTGCTTTATCTCACAGGACTTATTAATACTGTCCCTCAAGCCTTCAATGAATAATAAAGATGTTTTTGAGTAAGCTACTCCTTCTGCCTGGATTCAATTGTAAAATGACCTGAATCTCAGAGAACTAGTCTCAAGGACTATGATGCAGGCACATCTGCATGTCGGTGTTTTGTTTGACTTATTAAGGTGATGCCTGATGTCAATGAGTTGTAACAAATACCACTTATTCATCTTGATTCCTTATGTTTCTTGATATGTCTTCATAATTTGTTGTTTGAATAATTTGTTTTTATTGTTTTTGGTATGTTTGCAATACTATTATATATGCTGCTATCTGTCTTGTCCAGAATACTCTTGAAAAGGAGATAACTTTAATCTAAATTCAATGTTTTCTGGGTAAATAAAGATGTAATAGAATAAATTAACCAACGGATTTCCAAAAACTTGGTTAAATGCTAAATCTGATCAATTTTAGTGTATATATAGACACAAGGGCAGATGTAATTGCAACCTCAATAACATGACTAAAGGAATTTCATTAACATCTCAGAAAAGGATCCTAATGTCATTATGTGAAGGTTCATAATTTTGTGTCAACATCTATGACAAACAGAACCAGATAATAATAAAGATCTGATGTATCTAATTATGTATTTACAAAGCTTAATTTAAGCAGGGTAAGAAGTAGGGTTTATTTGTTGCACTTTTTACACACGTGACCATAGTCCAGCGGTGGCAAGAAAGATGATTTAATTGGGGTTATTTCCTCTGCTACCTATGTCAGTTTATCTGGTAGCAGGATTGCGCAAAAACTGCTTGACAAATTTGGATGAAAAATAGTAGAACGGTCATGCTTGTAGCAAGGAAGAAACTTTCAAGATTAAGAGTTCTTTCGAATAAGGGGGTGAACCTTTTCAGTAACCATTTTGATGCTTTGATTGTTGAAATTTGAAATGCCCCGAACCCGGTACAGGGAAGGTAAATCCATTTGTAATATGCAGGGGTTACATCCTGTTCAGGTTTGATAATCCAACAGCCTCGATGTGAATGGTCGAGGCTCTCATTGATTTAACTAATGGTAGCCCCAATCATCCCTCTCGTTGAGGCACTCCCCGCCAGCTTTGTTGACAAAAGGCTCTGGGTCCACGGTTCTCTTGAAATGCCTTAGTCCTGGTTATTTGTCATGCTGTTTTTACTGTTTTCTTTTTTTTTCTTGACTTTTGTCATCCAGACGCTTGATATCTATACACTCCAAAATAAAATGGATTCTTCTTTGCTACGTGCTCAAACATTCTATAGTTTGATGAAAATCTTTTCTGGTAGTTTCAAAATAGTTTCTCTGCTTCCTTGGCAGAGGTTGAAAGTCTCAAGGAAAACTTTTTTCCTTGCATTCTCTATATTTGTTGTAAAAGGCACACTGTTGGAAGAAGTTCTTATTAAACCCATTACTATGCCTGCCTCTGATATTGCAGAATTACTCAAAATAATATACTGTTCTTTCTGTGTTCACTGGAGGAAATAGCTAGGAATGTGTAAATGTATTTTTGGCTGAGCTCACCATATAAGAATGCTAATATATTTGAGAAGAAGAGAGAGTGTGTGTCATGAAGAGTAGAGAGTGACACACCTGAAAAGAAATAAGTGCGAAAATTGTATGAAAAAGCGAGGAAGGCAGAGGGGAGCTGTTTAATATAGTGTGATTGGAAATGAGGCAGTGGGCCAGGGGCAGAGGGTAGAAACAGCTGCTACCCAGAAGGAGGAGGGAGAGAAATTGCAACTGTCAATTCTTATGTACTCAGTCTAGACATCCAGAGAGGGTCAGAAGGGGAAATCTGATAGCTGGTATCTCCGAACACAGTGCTGCTGATACTTAACATGGCACAGTACTGACGCATACATACATAAACACTTTATCGATGCTAGACCCTCTTTACTATTCACACAAACATCAAGTTGTACTCCGTACTTAAAGGGCTTATTTTGAACATCGTCAATTTTAATCAAAGTAGAGATCTGAACCAAACAGTCTTTCAAGAGTGATGTTGACCTCTATATGAACTTCAGCTTCCTGGTTTGGACCAAAGGCCGAATATTATATTTCTTCATCCTTGCTTTATTATTATTATCACTTTCTTCTTACCAGGTTTTATGTTAAATGTGTGTGTTAATAATGAGAGAATGGAGAAAGAAAGTATTTTGTTTTACTTAATAAGAATGTGAACAATTGATTAAGTATATTACCATTCTTTTGTGTTATTATCACTGTCAGGATGCTACCAAGTGCAATGCAGTACCAGAGTCAAGTCAGGTCAATATCAAATATCTTCAATATAGAAAATATCTATATAGTGAGTAGGTGTATATGTCAAGTATTGTGCTTTACTGCATTGGATACCCTGTGGAGATGCACAGCTACACCATGGAATGGCTATCTGTATTATTTTAGGAAAAAAGTAGCAAATTGATTTAGCATTTGATTAGTCTGGGCAGCTATAAGCACCTGTGCATGCCTTAGAAGAGAAGAAACCCATAGGCCTGGGCACAAAAAATATCTATTCTTTCAGTCTCATAATGGAGTGCAATGAGTCAAATCTTCCTTTTCTTCCCTTTGGCAACAACAAATTCCTTGCTCACTGTCATCGCAGATCACAGCAGGGGAGCTATAAAAAATGAAAACGAAAGAGAGGAAGAGCGTTCGCCGCATATGAGCGCATTGAAAGAGTATGAAGAAGAAGGATCGGGAAGGACAACAAGAAACCATCTTTACTGGGTTTTTCAGAAAACCTTTCATGTTATACTGAGGTCAATTATAAATTGGTGGCCATCTCCAAATTGTTAAATCTGAAGGTAGCCGGTTCGAGTCCAAGCAGGGTCTAGCTGTTGTAGAGTCCTGGAGCAAGACCCTGAAACTCCAGCTCCCCGGGCGCTTCAAAGGGGCGGCCCACTAATCCCTCAGGGATGGTTCAAATGTAGAGAAATAATTTCAGTATGTTGTACTGTGTATGATTGTATCTGATCCATAAAAGATACATTATTAAATGTCTTGTTCTTTAGCAGACTCTTCTTCAATGGGCATATCAAATTCTGGCGATATTACCACTGTCTGGAAATTATTTTTACCAACAGAAAAAGCTTTTATCGTTCTGTGTTGACTGAACCCGACTTAGTAAGACTGTAGAACATCAGCATCACCTCGCGTTTTCCACATAAAATCTGTAAAACTGGGTCTACCAGTTGGCATTGTTAATAAATACATAGTTTTCTTTTCTCAAAACTCAAGTCAAGAGAAAGCTTTCAGTGGTACAACACATTGAATAACCGCATTTATGTTAAATATTGCGTAATGAATTTAAAAAGGGTCTTTCCAGTGACAGTGGGATGTTGATTATGAAGTAGCACATATTGAAATCAAGTAATAATAATTTCTCTCACAAATAGCTCCAATGAATTTTAAAGTATTGTGAACGTTTTTATCACATCTACAACAAAATGTATGAAGTTTAGTTTTATTGTACATGTATATACCATGTTAAGCCTAAATGTTGAATGTCAAATTGAAATGTTGAATATAAATCTGAATGGTCAACTAAATGTTGAATATGAATATTGAAAGTTAATCCTAGAACTCTAAATCTAAGCCAAAAATCAAACATAAAAGTTGAATTAAAAAAGGAAAAGAAAAAGCCTAACTGTTAAATGTTAAGCCTACCTGTGTTTAAATATAAATATAAATATAAATATCAAATCTAAATGCTAAATTATGTGTCAAAATGTTAAAGATATATTCAAATGTTAAATGTACCAAAATAAAATTTGATGAAAAGAGTGAGGACTATCCACACTAATCGCCAAGCTCCCTTTGCATTATTGCTGTGCCCGTCTTTTATTTAACATTAAATTTGATACTTTCCTTTACCGATAGTGTGAAATTAGATTAATATAATGTTAAATTATATTTAACATTAAGATTTAGATTTTAAATGTTTTTTTAACATTTAGATTAAATATTTAGGTTTACCATTTGACATTTATAATTCGATCTGATATTTGAATTTCGATTTAATTATTTAAGTATATATGAAACACTGAGGCTGAAATTTAGATTTTCACATGAAAAATACAAATTTTACAAAGTTCATATGTATGCTATAAATATTGACTTGGCTACAAAAGCTTGAGTTTTTGATGTGCGTAAGCTGTACTGCTGGGAAACAATCAGAAGTATCAGAACACTGACTGTGCTAGCTTTGCAGTCCAGTACTTAACATTTGAAATTAAACATTAAAGTATTAATTCTAGATATATTTTTCATTTCAGTTTATTCACAATTCAAGTTGATTGTGCTTTTTGAATGTAAGTTTTTGGTACATTTCAAACTTTATTTATAATAGTACTTCAATATAAAGTCACATATTCACTTATATTTCAGTTCTATGACTGAGGAAAGAAGCTACTAGAGTACCCAGAGAGAGCCCACACAAAACATAGGGAGAACATACAAACTCCACACGGACAGGCCTCCCAGAAGCCAGAAGCATCTTTCTATGAAGTGACTGTGCTAAATACCGCTCCATTATGCTGCCAAGCTTCTGTACAGAACAAATGTGTGGGTGGTGTCTGGCCATAGACTGTGTGTGTATGTATATATATATATATATATGTGTGTGTGTGTTTACTGATATCAGAAGCCGACCAAATTCATTCATTATGTAATATAAAAGGTGATTAGCGTTGAATAGCGTTAAAGCTAGAATTTAAAAATTTTCAGTGCAGATATAAGCTATTAATAATGTCCATAGGCATTTCTGTGTATTACAGCTCCAAACACAGGTAAATACCGTATGATGACAAGTATATACCAATTGTGTTGTTTATTTACTGTGGGTTATGTTGACCAATATTAGATCTTCAAGTTTGGAGGGAGTGGGACAGCTGGGTGAGCTACGGTACATTGAATTTTAGCAAGAGAGAGAGTGGTGCATTGAGCTAACCATCATCAGTTTTCTTTCCCTGAACAGAATACGTTTATACAAAGCAATTTGAAGAGGTGAAACAGGGAATTTTCTGCTCTACCTGCTATCTGGTGCACATACATTAGCAGCTCTGAAATCAAATAAATTTTGATTGTAACTGCAGATATACGCAAACTGATTAGCTACAACATTAGAACCATTAACCGGTTTATTATTGTATTATCTGCATATCTACATATAACCACATACCTGCTGAATCACAGCTACCATACACTTCTATTAAATGATCCATCCTGGAACTGGTAAGGCACCAGCACTACTAGTTTTGGGGTTAGTAAAGATCTCAAGTTTACTAATCTGTGTCAGACTGCATTTCTATATGGGCTTAGGTCACTTTGACAAGCAACCTATTGGGACATGCTCAGGCCAACGTAAAACGTAATGTTGTGATTAGTCCAGACTTCACAGGTGATAGAAGCTTCTTCCTTTTTCTTCTTCATCTTTTGGCTGTTCCCTTAAGGGGTTGCTACAGCAGATCATCGGTTTCCAATAACAGTTTCATAGATTCTGCCAAGACCCTACTGGGTGACAGTACTAGTGGCTGTCGTTTTTAACCAGGGCCCAAAACTGATCCAGTTTGGAAATCAGTTTTATGTTTTGCAAATTTGGCATAGGTTTTACGTCTAATACTCATCCCGACAAAAGGTTTTCTATTCATCCAGACTCAGGAATGGTACTAGTACACTGACTTGTGACTCCACCGCGGCTAGTCTATAGTAGCTTTATGAATGTTATCTTTTATCGACAGGAAAATAGCTGTTTTAATGTTTAGGATATAGTAAATGATTGCCTTGTTTTGCTTTTATGGAAGTTGATTTCCCTAACGCTCGTCATATCCTACACCATGTTCACATCTATCAGCGAGATAGCATATTCTCCCAAATTTCCTGAATGTCATACGTTATTCATTGCATTTGATATCAAACCCTTTGCAGTTATTTTCATCTTAATAGTGCTTTACCGGTTAATGCTACCATCTTTAATTCTTCCTTGTTATAGATATTTCAACTTCAGCTTGGATTTTAGCAAGATGATTATGGCAAAATGAAAGTTCACATCCGGAATATCTGTAGTAGTTTTTAACTAAAGATGTTCCTGATACTTTTTCATAAACTATTGACTTCCTCTCAACTTACATTTTGTAATCTGTCCTCAGTCCCTCAAAGATTTTACATCTCGTTCCACTTCTCTGTTAGGGTGATGTTTGATTGGGCCTTTGAGTTGTGGAGGAATAGAAGACTAGGACAATGGGGAAAAGGCTGGCACTCTTCTAGTGAGTGTGTGTGCAAGACTGTTTGAGGGAAATCTCACACAAAGATAAACTGTCCTCTGAGGGTTTCTAACCTTGGTGGCAATTACTTCTGACCACGTGGTTCATTTGTCTGTCTATTTGTTTATTTAGCAAGGTTATGCAAACACTATTGAAATTACTTCCAAGAATGTGGTGAAAGGTTGAGGTATAGAGCAGAAGAGAAAACATTCTATGTTGAATGAATCAAGGTTTAAAAAAAAAAAAAATCCTGAATATTGCGAAAAAGTTAATTTGGTAGGTTTCTTCAGCCCTGGTAGAGGTATGCAGAACTACTGAGGGCCATTCTAGTTTTTATTATTAGTAAATCCATTATTAAAGACTGCCATCAAGACACATGGTTTGAAGGCTGGGTGCTGTACACAGCTGTAGTTCAGTAGTACACCTGCTAAGACATCAATTTTGCCGCAAGTTATCACAGGAAACAGTAAAAAACTCATGCTTTGAAATCTCCTCCTGTCATGGAGAAATCCTCTCTAAGGAAAAATGACACAGTCAAACCTCCCTACAAGTGGAGTGACTAATATTGTCACAACTCTCTTACGTAAACAAACCATACAGTTAGCTGCACCAACCGAAGCAAAGTGATAGAGGTAACTACAGAGGTTTTATGTCCATTTATATGGCCAGCCGTTTGAATTTGATGAATTTACTTTGTTTTTTCCCTGCTTTCTCACCCATGACACTACACAGTGTCAACCCACCGCTATAACCAATGTCCACGATTCCTTCTGGACTTTTCTGCAACACACTGGTTCTGAGTGCAGCTAAATGAAATGGTGGAGTATTCACACAGTGGACTGAGTTGACAGAGCCCAAGCGGCAACCTTAAAATATACTTAGATGGTAACTTTGAGTAAAGTTTACAGGTTCCAGAGGGCAGCAAAGCTTAGCCGTTCCACTATCCAGTCGGTTATTAACATGTTTCCACAGCGATGATGACAGGAGCACGATCTATTGTCTGGAAGTCATTAAGGGAGCTCGGGGTAGCCAGGGAGTGGCCACATACCTCTGTTAAATCCCCTGCATTGTTAAACCCCAGGTACACACACACACACACCCCCACACACACACACACACGCACACAAACACACACACACACACACGCACACACACACACACACACGCACACACACACACACACACACACACACACACACACACACACACACACACACACACACACACACACACACACACACACACACACACACACACTCTTTCCCTCTGTTGCTCTCTTCAGCTGTGCCTTGTTTTCATGATTCATGTCATTCAAATTAATTAAAAAATGAAAGGTAAGAGTTGATACTGAAATAATAAGGCATTTTAGATCCGTGTTAACTCACAAGTCTGCTCACAATATGGCATTCTCCCACGTATGAGTGTGTGTGCCTGTCTGTGTTTCAGATTCTGTTTTTTGTCTAACTCATGACTTATTAATAGCCACAAAGGGGAAGTTGGTGCCAGGAATCCAGCCTTAAATGTTGCTGAGGTCTGAGGGGGGTAATGGGGGATGGGTTAAACTGCGAGAAAGGGGCCACAGGCAAGGAAGGAGTTCATGGATGGATGGTTAGAAGGATGAGGGCTGGTAAAATAAAACATACAGCGAGACTTTCCAGTAAGCAGTGGTCACACATCCTCACATATATTTTAAATGATTAGATCTGCCAAGTTAAGTGATCAGTCCTGTCTAGCTGATGGACTATCATGAAACGTGGTGGATAATGTTGGGCAAATGGCAGTTTGCATCTATATAACATATTTGACAGATTTTGAGTAAACGTATTCCTACAGAAAAGGGCTTATTGTCGAGACCCACTCATTTTGGAAAGTGCCTTGAGATAACATTTGTTGTGAAGAGAACGGCCAGGAGAACCTGGACGCTCTCCTGCTAGAATCTGAACAAGCTCACGGATGCAGACAGTCTGAAAGTGGACTATCGGACACGACTATGACCAAGGAGGACATCATACAACGATGGTATGATCTATGTGCATTCCTTGAACAGCTGCTGACAAAAAGCAGAGCTCTTTACAACAAACAATCTCCTTCATTGTTGCCATAGCAATACAGTCGCCCACAGACACCAGCGAATGTGTCCCACTCTCGCTTCATTACGCCTCTCATCGTCTTCTTATGTTTGCTCAGTTTGCTTAAAGTTTCCCAAGTTGACCTTGTTTATGTTGCTTTCTGATTCAAGTTGAAAAGGCTGGTCAGATGATATTTCTAACTGTTGAATTAGGATAAGCAGTTCAGAAGCTGGCCAGGGCAACCATTTGATGTCACTACCCAGAATGAATTTGCAATGTAAACAGCAATGGCGCATTAAGTGTTAAATTACTTTTTCAAAATTTGTTCGAACTAAGGGATGCAGAGTATATTGAATGTTTCATTTATACAGCTGATACCATCAAATATGTTTTAAAGCATATAAGTCTTGACAGTCGGGCTACCCTTTAAAGTAGGAAAGGAATTTATATTGAAATTTAGTCTGGAGGTGTAAATGTGTATTGAAGTAAAATCTGTCTTTCAGACAATTCTTTGACTATGATGCTCTCTCTTTCTCTCTCTCTCTCTGTCTGTGTGTGTTCAGAAAAGTAATAGATAGCATCAGGGTTGAGCCATGAAATGTTAATGGGAGATGCAGCTAATGGAACCACAGGGAGGACTAGAAGGAAACCATGTCAGTGTTAGGAGGAGTTCAACATGTCAGAATGAATACAGACACACACCCACAGACACACTTTCTGAAGCCCCTGAAGGACCAAACCAAACCATCAGATAGTACTCTTACATTTCTCTCTCTGACAATATGATGTGACTCCAATTGTAAAAGAACCTGTATTATTACAGTCAAATTACTTCATAAAGTTTGGAATAATTGCTTTAAGAGGTGTGTGCAGACAATGGATAGCGTTTGTCTCACAGCAGTTGTGTTGTGAAGACAGACATCTCTCTTAATTAAAACCATATTTCCCCATAAACCCTGCTGCTTCTAGCAACAATCTAGTGAATTTGTCTTTCAATCCTTGCCCTGGCGGTCCCCCATAGACTAAAACTTCTACTATACCACTGGCAGTATAAAAACCTCACAATGTGCATAGTAATGATTTACTGATGTTATGTTGTAAGTAGAACTCTTAAGTGGAAACGAATGTGGCATATAATATACAGGCCATACAAGAAACACATCTGCCCAACAGACTCAAAAAATTAGTTCTTGTGATGTCCACGTCTTATATAACACAGCTGATTAAGAACACCAGTCTATGTGCATTACTAAGAAACAGTATATTAACTCCATGATCTGTTCATATGCTATAGCACTCAAATAAAAATAGGATAAACAATGGAAGTAGTAGTTGTGCCCTCTGTAGTTGTGTAGTTGTGTAGTTAAATATATGTCCAGTGAGATAAGTGAGAAGGTATGAAATGAAGAAGAGAAAGTGATTTGGTTAACGATTGATTCACACTAGAAGAAATTAGGAGATGGTTCTGTAATACACGCACAATCAATTTATTCCCAATGAATCACAATAACCCACACAATGGCCCATTGAGACCACTGCTTTGATACTGTAAACGAAAACGGTGTTGTCCGTTGATGTGGTATATTTGTGAGTGGGATGTTATAGGTCTGTATGTGTTTGTGCTTGTGTAGGGATGAACGGGCACATCAATTTTGCATAAAATATTAATCTTTTGTCAATAAAGGCAAAAAGAGAACCTACTTTAAAAATATTTTCTTTAATTTTCGATCTTTTCATTAAATGTGTTTTTTTTTAAAGAGCAGAGAGAGGAATACAGTTAAAAAAGAAAAATAACAACAGATAAAATGATAAAAATAAAGCAATACAAATGAAGGAAGGGAAAAACACTAATAAAATCATATAATCATTCTTTAATCATTATTTAACATTCAGTTCAGTTAAAAACACAAATTATTTAACATTTTACCTCATCAACTTCATCGACTGTAATTATATGGTATAATATATATGGTTACTCGGACGAACATGTCTCCAAAAAGAAAAAAGGAAAGTTTTTTAAGCTCCTATACACATAAATGGCCCATTCCACACATTAAGAGGTTCACTGGCGATAGGATGATTGAGTATAAAGGGGTCATCATGTAAAGGCTTAGTCATTCACAAGGATGGGGACTGGTTCAACATCTTTGTGAAACCAGTCAGTCAATAGTCAAATAGTTAAACAATGTTACCCCACAAAATGTTGTTTTAGGTTCTTTAAACCTAAAAAGAATTTCATTTCATTCATTCATTATCCATAACCAGTTATTCTGATCATGGTTGCAGGGACCATGCAGACACAGGGAATATATGCAAACCCCGCAGAGAAAGGCCAGTAAAGGTGGCTTTGAAACCGGTACTTTCTTGCTGTGAGGCACCAGCGCTAACCACTGCCACCAGACTTTGAGTTGACAATCCTGTGGGTAGTCCCAATAGAGTAGAAAATAGTAGGAAATATGTGACACATTATGAAGTACCAACGACAAAAAACTTATAAATGATTGGGTTTTCTATGTTTGGCAGGAATAGCACTTTCAAAACTTTATATGTTATTGTCCTCTCTTCCCAAATGCTTACTGAGTGTTGTTATAAGAAAAGGTGATGGACACAATGGCAAACATGTCCTTTTACAATATTTTTTTAATATGTTGCAGGCATCAAACCTAGAATTCGTGTATATTTATAAAAAGAAAGAATAATGTTTATCAGTTTGAACACAACATATCTTGTCATTGTAATGTACTCAGGGTGCACTCAAGTATGAAATATTATTTTTTCATTGTCACTTTACGTGACGTCCTAGCTTTTTTAATAAGTATTTCATATATATACATGTTGTACGTGTGTTTTCCATATGAACAAGAGCATGTGGACATAATTAGCTTCAGCGTGAATTTTTAGGAGTTAAAAAATACCCACATTGTATTGACCTGCATGTGTTTGTAAACGATTCACTTACCAACCTGAACCAAGTCGGTTTGAAGAGCTAAACTTAATATACTGTATCTTCTACACGTCTGTCTCTGACTAACAGTTGAAAGTTGTGGCAGGAAGAGTGAACTGTGAGTATGAGTCACTCACCAGTGAGTCTGTATAAAAAAAACAACCCATAAAGCTGATTGGCACATAGTCAGAATAGAAGGAATAAATGTCTTTATTCCTTCAATATAATACTTCTGAGCATGCTTGATTTGTTTCTGCAGTGGTATTTTTGGCAGACAGTAGGGGATATCCCACAGCAGAGACGCAAAGAAACAAAGGTGCTCTTGTCTGCTTTTGCTTTGACCACATGATTTCACAGAAGATAACATTCTTCTCTTATATCCACCACACACATTGGTAATTATAGGTACAGGAGGAACAACAATTTGCATAATTTGTACATACACCTGCGTGTGTTTTTAAAACCTGCCTGTAATAAATGGAGCTGACTGTAGTTGCAGCCTGAAGAAGTTTAGAAAATAAGTTCAAAACCTGTTGATTTCTGATAGACAGCTGACATTTGACAATGGTTTATACATTTTCGACACTGAGTAAATGGTTAAAAAGACACCAAAAAGACATTGCAGTCCAAATGGATTTTATCCCACTGCAGCTATAATTGTAAAAGTATGAATTGCTTTTGTCGAGTCTTAAAAGTCTCAGCCACACAATGTTAAAAGATATTTAATGTTAGTAACACATCATTGAACCAACGCACTGGCACAAGTAAGTCTACTTCTAGTGCCGGTCCCAAGTCCGAATAAATGCGGAGCATTGTGTCAGGAAAGGCACCGGACGTAAAACCTATGCCAAATCAATAAGCAAAACACAAAAATATTTCCAAACCGGATTGGTCGGCCCAAGTTAACAATGACCTACATTGGCATTTTTTTTTTACCAGAAGGGTGCAACATGGAAACTATGGTAGTATTGGTTGAAGAACAAGAAGGCTGAGACGCAGGGGACGTTCCTAGAGACAGCGAGACATGAGGAAATAAGAGGATTGTGAGGTTGATCAGACAAGGGTACAAACTGTTGTCGGGGATGTGAAGAGAAACGGGGTTGGGGGTTTTCCTAAAGGACGATTATGTTGAGATTGTTCTGCAGGTGACAGAGTGATGATTATGAGGATAGAAATTGGAGTTGTGAGGATGAACATTGTCACTTCGATAAAGACAGGAAAATGGAAGGTTTTGGTGTTGGTAGATTTTGCGGAAAGCATGGAAATGGTTGTGGTGAATACGTATTTCGAGAGTTAGGGAGGTAGTAGAGAAGAGTACGCAGACGGACTCCATCTTCAGAATCAATATCAGAATCAGATTTATTGCCACTTCCATACTACACCTGCATGTGGCCAAACCCCCACATGGGGGTTTGTGCTGCCCCACAAACCCCCATGTGGGGCAGCATTTGGACAGTGTTCAGAATTCTGATGGACTGGGGCAAGAAACTATTGCGCAGTCTGGTAGATCTTGCACGGATTCTCTGAAGCCTCCTACCAAATGGCAGGAGTGGTAGGATGGCAGGTGCCAAAAGGTGGTGGGACGGGTCAATCATAACGTGTTTGGCCTTTCTGAAACATCAATTGGTTTACATGTCAGCTATGGAAGGCAGAGAGAAACCTTTGAACTTTTCTGCTGCTTTCACTATGATTTGCAGGGACTTGCGGTCGGCATATGAACAGTTCCCGTACAGAGAGTCATGCAAGGTGTTAGACGCGCTTGCTCTCACTTTTTCTCAGTCTTCACAGGAAATGGAGGCGTTTCTGGGCTTTCTTGGTCAGCGATGTGGTCTTAATGGACCAGTTCATATCATCAGCCATGTGCGTCCTCAGAAACTTGGTGCTGTTGACTCTTCCAACAGCAGTAGAGTTGATGTGAGGATCAGCGGGCATGCACACTGTGACCATTCATAAAATGAACAACCATCTCCTTAGTTTTCTCCAAGTTTAGGGAGAAGTTGTTATTGTAACAGCACTTGGCTTTTGCTCCACCTCCTCTATGTTCTATGTGTCGTCATCATTTGTGACAAGACCCACCGCTGTCGTGTCGTCAGCAAATTTGATGATGTGGTTGGAGCTGGACCTAGCAGAGAAGTCGTTAGTTAGCATAGTGAATAGGTGTTGGCTGAGCACACAAGGCTGAGGGGAGCCAGTGCTCAGTGTGGTGGTGCTTGACATTTTGTGCCCTATTCTGACTGACTGCAGTTGAGAAAGTCCAGTATCCAATTACAGAGAGGTGTGTTGAAACCCAGTGTGCCCAGTTTCCCTATCAGCTGTTGTGGAATGATAGTGTTGAACGCAGAGCTGAAGTAAATACACAACACTATTCTTATCCTGAAGATGCAATGTGAAAAAGAGTGCTGAGGGAAGAATTTTGGTATTGCATGAGAGCAGTATGAAAGCAGTGAGGCGTGTAGTAGGAGTAACAGATGGGTTCAAGGTGGAGGCTGGACTGCACTAAGGGTAGGCTCTGAGCCCAGTCTTGTTTACTAGTGATGAAAGACTGACAGATGAGGCAAGGCGGGAGTTTCCATCGACCATGATGTCCGCGGATGACACTGTGATCTGTAGTGAGAGTAGGGAGCAGTTGGAAAAAAAAAATAAAAAGGTGGAGATAAAAGTTGGAGAGAAGAAGACTGAAGATCAGTCCAAGCAAGACAGAATATTTGTGTGTTTCTGAAAGGTAGGCAGGTTGAATGGTAGGGATGCCAGGAATAGAGGTGAAGAGCATGGGGGAGTTTAGGTACAGCTCTGCTGTATAGTTTATGATTAGAGACGGTGGCAATGACCAAAAAGACAGGAGGCAGAGCTGGATGTGCAAGATTTTAAGAAGTAAAATCTTTGGGAGTGACAAGGATAGACAAGGGTAGAAACCAGCACATAAAAGGGATATTCCAGGTTTGAAGTCTTGGACACAAAGTTAGTGTGGCCAGAATGAGATGGCTTGGATATGTGCAAAGATGTGATTGTGGATACATCGGTAGACGTATGCAGGAGATGTAGCTGCCAGGCAGGAGATAAAGGGGAGGACGAAAGTTTCTGGATGTGGTGAGAGAGGACATTCAGTTGGTGTGACAAAGGAAGATTCAGAGTACAGGGCGATATGGAAACAGATGATCCGCTGCGGCGACCCCTAAAGGGAACACCAGAAACAAGAAGAAGAATACATCATTGACCCCAGAATTAACTTCGGGATGAAAGATATGGTAGTGCTTCTTCTCCTACAAGCTTAATTGACCCCAACATTGACATTGTAATTTGACATGGTGTTCAGCATGAGTGATAGATAACCGATTGTGTGATGTTCAAATATTTTTGTTGATTAGTGCTCACTGTACTGCCCCTGGGCAAGATAGCAACTGGGTGGTTGGCCATGTTTCCCGTATATACATCCGTTGCTGTCTAGAAGCTTTTTACACTGCTAACTTATCCACAAAGGTTTCTTTCTGTCCGAAACAAATGGAGCTCAAAATACAAGGTGGTAAAAACCCTGACTTAACCTCCTAGGACCTGGCGTCCACATGGTTGGACATCACATTTTGGCTTGTCTATACCATAATACGTCATAATACATATATGACGTGCGCACTGTCGCATCACAGACGCGTCATCTGAACGCTGTTGCTCTTCCCACTAATGGCACTGGAGTTTCCTCCATAAAGCTACTCACTGTGCGGGTTAGAAAACATGGTGTGGATTTCAGTCTTCTTCGGCCGATACAGATTCTCACTGCTCCATGTAGTATCACATCACTGTTCTACTCGAACATTATCAAAACCACTCCTGGAAATTCTAAGCAGCTCTTTTCCACTATCAATCATCTTCTTAAACCACGAAGTCCCCCACTTACAGAAATTACAGAACAGCACTCAATCCTTTCTGTCCTTTCTGGTTCCTCCACTCTACGTATCCAGTCTGCTTACTCACAGTTTGAGATCTTCCAGGAGGTTGAGGTTATCATCAGGACGATGAAACCCTCCACCTGTGCCCTCAACCCCTTTCCTACAGACCTAGTGAAAACTAACATCTCTTCCATCAGTCCCTGGATCACCGCTGTCATAAAGCAATCCCTCCAGACTGGCTTTGTTCCACCTGCCCTAAAGCCACCATAATCAGACCTCAAAAAACCTACTCTCGATCCAGAAGTTTTTGCAAATTACAGGCCCAAACTCCCATTCCTCTCTTAAAGTACTGTAAAAAGTAGTTGCTGCCCACCTCCAGGACCAGCTCAAATACTACAACCCTTTTGAAACCTTTCAGTCTGGTTTCCGCTCCGCCCACAGCACAGAAACAGCTCTGCTTAAAGTCACAAATGACCTACAGATGGCAGCAGATGCTGGTTCACCTTCACTCTTGATTCTCCTCGATTTGTCTGCAGCCTTCGACACTGCTGACCATGGAATACTCCTACACAACCTACATCACACCATTGGACTCACTGCCACCGCCCTAAACTGGTTTCAATCCTACTTCACCGGCAGAACAGAATACATTTCTCTTGGAAGTTCAAGATCCCACAAACTGTCACTTTTGGGGTCCCCCAGGGATCAGTCCTTGGCCCCATTATCTTCATACTGTACATGCTACCCCTTGGCCATGTCATTAGTCGATACGGACTACGACTGATGACACGCAAATCTACATAAAAACTGACACATGTTCCTCCACAGCTTCTCCATCCTCATCATCATCATCATCTCCCCTGTCAACTCTCTGCGGTTATCTGGAGGGGATAAAGGTGTGGATGAAAAACAACTTTCTGCAGTTGAACAGCTCCCAAACCAAAGCAATTTTAATTGGCACCCCACATCATACCCAGTCTTCCTTCATAACCAGCATTACTTTCTATGGTCACGACATTCCCCTCTCTTCATCAGTCACCAACCTCGGCGTAAGATTCGACCCTCAACTCACTTTTGAATCCCAACTGAAACACATCTGCAAGATCTCCTTTCACCAACTCAGAAATATTTTCAAACTCCATTCTTCACTTACTTGAAGTGATGCTGAAAAGCTGGTGCATGCGTTTGTCTCCTCACGACTGGATTACTGTAACGCACTTCTCATCGGGAACCCTGATAAAAGTCTTCAAAGACTATAGTATTTTTAAAACAGTGCTGCAAGGATCCTGATGAACACGAACACATCACCCCCGTTCTTCATTCCCTTCATTGGCTTGCCATCTCCGAAAGGATTGACTATAAGATCTCTCCTCACTCACCAGTGCATCCATGGCAATGCAGCCCCCTCCCTAAAAGAATTACTCACCCCACTGACCTCAACACGATCCTTCCGTTCTACCCACTCATACCGCCTCCTCCTTCCCCGGACTAAGCTCAGCAACATGGGTGATCGGGCCTTCTGTTCTGCTGCCCCTCATCTGTGGAATGTCTTCCCTGACCATCTGAAGGCGCCACAGACGACTGAGAAATTTAAAAAATGAATAAAAACTTTCTTTTATTATTGAATAAAACTTTCCTTTTTAGCAGAACCTATAACTTTAAATTAACATTATGTATGTGGACAGAGGGACTTCATTTTGTTGAAAATGTTAATAACTAAGGGAAAATGTTAGTAAAAAATGTGAGTATAAAACGGTAGTTTGGGAAGATTTTTGTGCTGATTTATCAACACCCACCACAGTAGCCGAGGAACAGTGAGAAGGACAGTAGAGGGGATGGAGACCCAATTGCACAGGTGACGAAAATGTCTCCGTGGTGAAAACGATGGTTATCGTTCAGACCGTGACGTTACAAGATCACACAATTCCAGACGTCGCCGTCGGTCTCGGCAGGTTTAGGCTGATGGCTCAAACGAGCACCCTGAAGAGACAACACCTTGACCAAGCCATCAAGGACAGTCGAAGAAATGACGGGGAGTGCACTGGAGGGCTACTGACGCCAAACCAAGCCCAGTTTGAGCCTCAGGAGGAAACCGACAAGGACAGAGAAGCTTGGACCCCACTTGGACTATGTAGAACAGTATATTAATAAAGATTTGATGAAAAGTATTGTAAAATGCTCTAATAATAATAATAATAATAATACATTTAATTTATAATGCACTACGCCACTGGCTCGAAGTGGGGACCTATGCAACACCTCGGTTGACAAGATTTATAATTTTGTGTGTGCAAGTATTTTGATGTCCTGCCTTCCATACCATCAATAAAAAAGGATGGAAGAGGTACCCCAGCACAGGTTACCATTGGAGATAGGAAGATTTGCGTAGTGATGTTGGTTTTTTGTTCTACGCGGCCAGAAGATACCTGCCAGTGATAGGACAAGAAACTGAAACGATATGTGACTATCTCGCAGCCAAGTATTGTCCGTGAATGCAACTCCAAGTTCGCCGGGGTTGACTTGACAGGATGATGACGCATGAGCGTCCGTTCTAAGAGGTAGACACTGCGGATGCTAATACACTTCAAGGATCTGGCTTTAGCCAACAGCTGGCTACTGTACCGCAAATACCTTACTGGAAGTGGTACACCAAGGAAAAGCATCATGTAGTTCCTTGAGTTTTTTATGGAAGTGGCTAAGACCTTCTTAAACCAGCATGACAATGGTGTACCATAAGATGACGAAGACCTTTCGGAACTGGCAGATAATGCAGACCTTTCGGAACAAGGGAAGAAAAGTCTAGTAAAGGCTGTGCCCCATGTCTCAGTCCACAGGAGGGCTAATGTACATGTTTCAAAGGTGGTAAACCTGGAGAATGAAGCGTGCTGCAGAGCGATGGGATGCTCAGGGAAAACTCAAATGCAGTTTGTGACATGCAAGGTGTTCCTGTGTTTGCAAGCGGTTTGCAGCTGTTACACAGCCTTTCACACATAGTTGTGAACATGTTCCTACAGAAAAAAAGGGCATTCCTAGTTTGATTAGTTATTACACAATAGTGACTTTATTGTTTTCTATGGAAATTCAGGCAGAGTGTCCCCGTATGTGGACATTATTTTTCTCAAAAACTACATCAATTTCAGAAGATGATGCTTGTTTTTATACTTATCAGGTCCCAATAAGCCGAACTATCTAAGGAAAATGCATACCAAAAAAGAGCTCAGGTCTTAGGAGGTTAAGCATTAACCTTTGGAAAACAGAACTAGCCAGCAAAGTTTCGAGGGTCAACACAACTGAGGTATGCACATGTGTATCAGAGACACTAAATGTGACAAGAATGAACCTCACAAATTTAGTCAGCAGGGATTCTAGACTTGACCTGTACTATTTACACTGGTGATTGGAGTTTTCCTCAACAATAGACGACAACTTTGTTTAACAGCATGATTAAAGGTTTTCAGTTTGGCTAAAAAGATTAAAGGTAACATGGAGCACAAGATAAATACTGGTTAAGGTTAGTTAATTGCTAATGATAATCTTATTGACATATGTCTTCATTACAATTGCTAAAATATGTTTAATATAATGTTGATAAAAGCGTCCAACAACATCTACGAATTATACATCCACAACCAGTTTGAGAAGATTTTATATGAAGAATTCCCCTCTGGGCAATTGTTATTTTGAAGTTTCAAGGCAAAAGAAAGGTTTCCTGAGACAATTAATAATCAAAATAATATCAGAATAAATCCCAGTATATTAAAACTCCGACTCTTAGTCTCTATTTCTTTATTAACTAATCCAACACCAAAAATATACAATTTTAAAATATAATTTCCTCATGCTTCTCCAACTTTTGCTGGGGACCTGTTAAAATCTACCGTCAGAGCCTTCTGGATCTAAAATTGGATCCCACTTTGACAAACCAATTAAGTATTAATGTTACATAGTATGTAACTTAGTATTTAACTTTGTGTTAAATGGATGGAGAAGAACTAGAGCCGTATGGGTTTATTTTAAAGGGTCCAGTTTACATTGAACACTTTCCATACAAACTACAGGCATAAATAAACTGATAAGAGCTAACCACATTTATTGCAAACAGTGATGTAGGACTGTATGCTACAAGGGTATGCTGCAAAATTGCTTTAAGATGAAGACACTGCAAGAATGCTGAAAAGATATCATTGGTCATATTTCGAGTCACTTTTCCATGCATACTCAAACTCTTCTGCGTATTACCTCTTATTTCTAGATAGTCAAACTTGTAGGACCAATTTTCCCTCCTGCTCTTAAAAAGCCATAAATCTATGATCTGAAAAAAGGATACTGCGCATTCAACATTTACTGTCCGAGTCATGCATCAACCACAGGATGGATTCTGTTTTTTTATTTTAAAAGATAAAAGTTAATTTATTCCCTGCAACCACTTATTTTGATCAGAAGCGTGAGGGGCTTGAGCCTTTACCAGCTCCACCCTAGACGAGACACAATTTCTTCCCAGGGCAGACATACAGAGACAAACAGCCATTTAAGATTATCTTTAATATTTTTTAAATTAAGAAATCCCAGCCTCCAACAGTATGGCAGCAACAAAAGCTTCACAGGGTGGCCGGTTTAGCCTCTGAGATGGCAATGTAGGTAGAAATAGTGTTGAAATTGTCATCTATGAATATGCTAAGTAATAAGACAGGATAAGGGATTTTAAGATTACATATTATATTTGTTGAAGTTTTACAAAGCAGCCAGTGGGTCTCAAATCAAAGAAAGGTTAACCATGTCCTGAAAATTAGGGAGGCAGCAGAAGGTACGGGAGCTTATTATCCTCCAAGCAGAAGATGAGATGGATTACCATGGAACAGGGCGGGTACGTGGTTGTTTTAGCCAGGTTATTTAATTGTTCACAGCACAACTCTATACATTTACAAAATGTCTGATTAGCCACAGAAACTGTTATGCTATATCAAACCTATTTTACTTGTGGAATGGCGGTATGTTGTTTATAAACACATATTGAGATTTTGCAGTGACGGTGGTTTGTTTTATCTTCTGTCTGTGTTCAAAAATGACTACTCTGAGACAGGACTACTGTCTTGGATCCACTTTGAGAGATTTATGCAGTTCTTGACAACTAAACTTGTTGACAGGCGGTATTTTATCAACAAACAAAGACAAACTCTATGTTTGGAAGATTATGATGTCGTGTTTGGGATGACATGAAAACTTGTGCGCAATCTAGAAACTATAACCTGGTAGATCAAAGACCGATAAATGAGACATGTTCTCCATCATTTATTACCCAATAATTGCTGCAGTCGTCATAGAAGAGAAACCTGAAGGAGCACCAATTTTCACCTCTCTTCTGACAAGCTGCTAAGATGTGGTTTAAAGTTTGGACAATGTTTTTTTCTTTTACAGCAGTTCTACAACATACTCCAGTCAGAATTAAGTTTGTAAGAAAGACTGAAGTAAAAGAGAGGTGACCATAAATACGTCACTGTTTTCAATGCTGCTTTCGAATGATGCTGTAATTTCCAATGTGGCACACCGGAAAAGAACACTCAGTTAATTTTGCAAGATTGCCTACGTTTGAAAAGAAAAATCCAAGTGAAAATATAAACGTCCCTGTGAAAAAAATTTAGCAGAAAAAGAAAAAGGAAGATAATGTCGGAAATTTTGTTGAATTGCGGCCAACGATTTCTGACAAGATGCGAACAAACAATTGCACGAATGAATGGATGGACGGAAAGACAAGGGGAAACTTATAAGCCTCTTTTGGCAGGCACATAAAAAAGCTTGAAGTAATGAATTAGTAAATCATTTTGGTAAAGTAATGGATAGACTGTTAAAGTAGTTAAATATAACAACTTGAAATAGCTTAAAGTGCTATATGTGAAAAATCATGACTATGACTCCTAAGTGTTTGTAAATAAAATCATGTTTTAAGTCATTACAAAAGTGTTAATTAGAGAACAGAATTGCTACATTAGGGAAGATAATGGGTACTGTATGACCTGAGTTCAGCTGACAAGTAATCTTTTTTCTACCCACATGCAGTACTCACATTAGTCTTGCTGGACACTGCAAATGTGGCTCGGCTAGAGAAGCGAGTGGTGGAGGGGCTGATGCCTGACACTGGGCCCATCATTGTTGAGGAAACTCTTGAGCTTTCAGGAGGGCTGCTAGAACTGGGAGAGGAGCAGGAGGTTGCAAGTGGGGAACCAGGGTTGGACTGACTGCTGAAGCTGCTGTAACTCTGAGATTGGCACCCTTCATTGCAGGTCTGGCTCTGAGTGTGAGCCTCTCCCTTCCCATAGATCACCTCCTTTTTCTCCTGGTGGCTCTCCTGGATGTCACTAAGGTGGTTCTTGTGATTATGACTATGATTGTGGCTGTTGTTCAGCAATGTACTTCTGTCAGTCATTATTCCACTGAGGAGCTCCACCTGTCTAGTGAGAGCCTCCACCTGAATCCTGAGCTGCCGGTTCTCTTGTTGCAGCTGAGCAAAAGCACGTCCAAGAGCCCCATTCAGGTTGGTTGTCTCCTCCATACGACGCTCCATACCCAGTTTAAATCCACTGACATCCACGTGGATCTCCCTGATGGCATCCCTGAGAGTGCTCTCATAACGAACTAGAGCCGCGCACACTGTCTCTCCCTCTGGAGAGGAATACCGGGGAAGACACAATTCTCCAATATCAGTAAGGGTTTGGGCATCCATTGCTTCACCTTCAGCCACTCTGGAAATGGGCTGGACAGCCCCTCAGTCCGACTTGATATCTGAGAGTGAGATACTCTAGCTACTAGTGAAATCTTCACTCAGTGAGCTGAGGGATTGGCATGAGAAGTGGCAGACGAAAAGGATTTCAGTGGTTATCAGGGAGGGCGAAAGACTGCTCTGTTTTATCCCTGATCTGTCAGCTTCCTCCAAGGCTGCTTCTACTACGCTAAATTCTTCTTTCCAGGTAAAGATATCTCCCTCTGTCTTCTGTCTGAAATCTTAAAAAGACATACATTTGTTTTTACTTAATAGAAACTCTCAGAAGACATCACCAAAGTAACATTTTTAATAAGATATTAAACCAGATAAAATATTAAACAACTGAGTTTTGGATTTGGGATTAGGCAACAAATCTAAAAAATGTCACAAAGTTCATTCAAACAACTGCCCAGGCTGATTTCTGCAATTAGCTGTATTATGGAATGTTGTTTATAAGGAGTCAGAATGAAAGAAGGCATACATCTGTTTGAGCCAGTTATGTTTCATAACTGCTTTGAAACTCAGCGGTGAGGTCATCTTCACATGCAAAAAACCTACCTCAGCGTTACTCCCTGGTCCAGCTCAGTAAAGTTTCCTCAGCCCTCAACAGTTGTATGGGCATGGTTGTGAACCCCCCAGACTCTATGGTTTGTTTAAACTATCAGGTCGATCACTGCTGTCTTTTGGCCTGGAGGAGGAGGGAGGAAAAGGGAGGGATAAAGGAGGAGGGTGTTGGTTGTGGAGTGAAAAAATAACATGGAAAGAGTAGTGAATGTGAGGGGAGGGGAGGAGGGCTATAGGGGGAGGGAAGAGGCGGGTAGGATTACTTTCATATCCTTACTTGGTGTAAATTATCAGACTCCTCTCTCCTTCTTTAGTATTATGCCTCTTCCTCCCTTCTCCTTTCTTCTGTTAAATGTGTGTCTTTCTCTCCTCAGAATCATCCATTTCCTTTTCCTATTTTGAAAGAAATATATGACAAGAAAACTCAGACCCAGAATCACTCTAAATGTAATTTCTGTAATTTTACATGTTGTAGTTTATTTTAATAAATTATAATGTTTTATTATATCTGACATATCTCATTTAACTTACTTAAAATGTGCTGCTCTTGATTAAAACAAATCAATTTTATTCAGTTAAAAGGAAAAAATAAATGTGCAGTTTCTTTTCATAGCCAACTATTTGCACGTTCATCGTGTGTCTGTGTTGGTCCAACCAGTTAGTCCAGCCTCCTCCCATTACTCTGTACACATCAACTCTAAAGTAAGATAATTTTAGGACAGTATAAATCAACAAAAATAATAATAGCAGTTGTTAGTACTTACCAAAGTGGCCTAACAGAGGATAGCTGGTGAACTGGGGACAGGATCATGGGTATGCAAGACTCACTGATACATTTGGGTTGTGAAAGCCAGCTAACCTACAGAAGAGCTAGTGTAGCACAATTTGTTGATAATGTTTAATGTAGGCTCTGACAGAAATGGCAGAACACACAGTACACCACAGACCTGTTTTGAGAACAAATGGGGGACCGACACAATGTTATGCAGGTGGTTTTAATGTTATGGCTTAGTAGTGGTGTGAAGTGGTCTGAAGTGAGAATGCTTGATGACACATCATGTACCTTATTGCTATATTCTATACCATTAACACCACCTTATGAAGCTGAAAATGTAGATTTGACAACACTTGCAACATGGGACAAGGTTCTGAAGATTTTGTTGATAAGATTACCACCTATGTTTCTGCACTGGGCATATAGTTGCTTGTGTGACTTGAATGATCCAATGATTCAGTGCTTCTCCTCTATTGATAGCTTTTGCGGTCTGTCAAAAGAGAACTGTGATTTCTTGTTGGCTGCATTCTGAAATCAGTAAAACATCAGTCCCTTCCAAATATAGATGTGATTTAAAAAAAAAAAAAATTTCAGGCTGAGGAATGATCCTGCCACACAGAAAGATTCTTTTGCCACTCAGTAGGAGTAACCACAGATACATCCATGACAAAGTATCCCTTACCACCAACCCCTACATGAGTAGAGATTGGTGTTGAGTGATGGACACACTTTCACCCACAAGACTGGATTTTCATATCCCTTGTGAAAGCAAATAAGTATTCCCATTTTTTCTATAACCTAATCACATCCAGTACTGTTTCATATTAGGCATATGTTAGAAAGGCTCTCTAGCGAGAAGGTTTTGCAATGTTCATGAGAATAAGATGCACAAGAGCGACCATATATATGAAAACTGGCAACAATTGGTATATTGATAAACCTCAAAATAAACTTGTGTCTCCCCCTTTGGCAGTAAGTGTACTTACACTGTTGATGTGATTCTGATCTCTGAGGCTCCACCATCTGCTGTTGCCTGGCTTGTTGCTGCAGAGACCATTTCTACTACTAGAACAGGAATGTAACCACAGACTCCTGAACTATGGTGAGTGAGTTTGATTTGGCATTGTAAACAGTTGGACTGTAATGGGTCAAAATGGAGAATCTGGTAATTTTTAACAATGTTGTATCAAATGAATATATAAGGTCCTGTCATTGCCCATCATGTTTTACACATCCAAAGTTTGACACAATAGTAAAATTTATTCAGACAAATGTTATGCAATAAACTTAACTACTCCACTATATTTAAAGGTGGGCTATATTTGGATAATTCTACACTGTGATCTTTTCTCCAATCTAATTGTCTGCTTGCTGCTCTTTCAAAACATCAGGCATGGACTAGTAAATCTGTACTACTGATCTGTCTCGTCCTGAGATGGCAGTACGAGACAGATGAGCTTGCTGCTAGCGACCACTACCCTCCCTCATGTAGCTGGGCCCCTGCAGAGCAAACAGGTGACACCAGATTGCAAGTTTGTTTGTGCGTGTGTGCAGCTTCGTCTTTACTGTCAACAGTGTGTGTTTAAGGAGTGTGTGAGGTATGGGTACAACAGGGAGTGTTGGAAAATGAGGAGGGGGCTTGGTGAAGTGATTTACTGGAAGACTGTGTCCCAACTTTCTCTTACACATTGATACTCATCAACACTTCAAGGTAATATGAAAATGGTAACTCATTACAAACACATATTCAAAAAGCACAGCACTTTCTTGCTTTCCCATTAATGCAGATCAGTGTTTTATCTGGCTATAATCAGCACTGGCAGCAGCAGTCGTTGATCTATCAGCTATTGTCTTTAGCCAGTCATATCTATCCGACAGCATGATGACACAAACAATCATTGTTCTATTGCAGGGGTCACCAACTTTTAAAAGAGCAAGAGCTACCTAAAGGGTTCGTAATGATATATAGGGTTACTGGTTTGATATAATCAAAGCATAACCTCGGATGACCTATTTTTTTCAGCTTTGGAGTGGACAAAGTAAGTGATTTTTCACAGCTGGAGTAATTTCATGATCACAGCTAATCATATCGCCCGCAATATTGCAATTTTATCATCATTAATTAATGTTTTAAAAATAATATGTGCAATGTTAAGCTTATTGAACGATGAAGAAAAACTTTTGAATTTTTTTTTCTTCCGATTAGATCTCTAAACCTGGGGGATCCCGAGGCGTTCCCATGCCAGATGAGAGCTATAGTCCCTCCAGCGATTTTTGGGTAAGACCGAGTGTCTCCTGCCAGTTGGACGTGCCTGAAAAACTTCCTGAGTGGAGTCGTCTTGGAGGAATCCTAAACAGGTGCTCGAACAACCGCAACTGCCTTATTTCGACAAATTAATTAAGTAAAATTAATTTAAAATGTTAACAATGAAACTGTTCTCCATTATAGTTTTACAACCATTTTTTTGTAGCCTCCATCTGGGTCCATGGATCCCTCCTTGAGAAACATTAAAAATGAGTCAGTAGTATGAAATGAAAAAAACGTCTCTCCTTCGGTCTCCCTGAGTCATCAAACAAGTTCTGAGCAACAGAGGCAGCAACAGACCATAAGCTGGGAAAACAGCTGGGAAGACTTACATTCACCCATCAGAAGGGCAGTAGAGTGAAAACCTCCACTAAGGCTTAACAGTCCTTTTTAATTAAATCAAGTCCTAAATTGCAATTTTCCAGACCATGTTCCATATGCACTCCAGGTAAATGAGCTTGAAATGAGTAAATTATAAAAATAATAAAAAGTAATTTGTACGCCTCTAATGAATGACTACTGATCGATGATGTCCGTCACGACAAAGACATGCAGAAAGACTAAAAGTTTTATTCATAATAAAAATCTAGAGGGCGGTTTTGGGAAATCCCTCCTGGGTGGTAGGAGTAAACAGATGACAAGTAAGATGCACTAGAAAACGTTTTCTGTATTTCTTTATACTAAATGAGTTTAAACCAAATGGAGATCTATCGAAAGTTTAGTCAGAAAGACTATCCTCTCACACTCATGTGCCAAAGTAATGTTCATAACACTGTTATCCATACCTTTCGCTCATGCTAAGTCACAATTATCTGCTCCACAGTTTGATGCATCAATTGATATAACCTGCGCTCAATCAGGTAGCATCATCAATCCACTCATTGTCACACCTACATTTTCAGCCCATCACCATCAGCTACATGTCGTAGGGTCCTTGATATGATATGATATATAATGTGGTAGTGACTCATATCTGCCTGGCTGAGGCATCAGCCATAAAGCAGCCCAGCTGTGTGAGGGCAAACTGCCAAACTGATCCAAACATTTAAATGAGTGCATGTGGGTAAGCTTAAAACACTGTCACTGATAATCACAAATTGCACTTTACAGAAAATTCATTCAAAACTATAAGATGTTTATTCCGTATAGTTTGACCTATCCCAGCTTCATGGTATTCAGGGCATATAGTGCACTTGAGCATGATTTATACGTTATTGAGAAGATTTTACTAGTGTGCCTATATTACGCCTCGTATATAGGCATCCTGTATAAACAGTGCATTAGAGTATAATACAGTATAATATAACAGATATATTATACTTATTGTCAAAATAACTCATTCATTTTGAAAAAATTTTGAAAAGCAGCAAATATTATGGAATCGTCTTCCTCACAGCCGTGTCTATCACGTCTGCCTCAGATCTTTCATGTTAACGCATGGCTCAAGAACTATTTATTGCTATGTGATGACGAACCGGATCGATTTTGGGAAAGAACACTTGTATATCTCTTTATCTCCAAACCTTTTCACTTCTAATTTCTCCACTGTTGGTCCGATTTAGAGAAAGTTTTGGTGCATATGAATCACCTCAAATAGATCAATCTTTTATATATAACATATTTTACTCTAATAATTCATATTGGACTCATGAGAGGGAGCTTTTCTTTCATGAAAAACTGTGTTTCGGACATAACATCACAATTAATTTGAACAGTTCAATCAGGGAGAGTATTGTTGTGGGGGTTTTTGGGCATATACCCTTGCTGTAGGGGACAACAGCGTAGGCCTAGTTTGCTCAGTATGGATGAATCATATGAAAAATAATAGAAAACATTTTTTAACACTGATTAGTGGTGCTCTGTGATATCATACATCATTGAACACATTACATGCACAAATATTTAAAAGTAATGGATGTATGTATGCTATGTATGTTGGCAGACACCTGCACATTGTAAAATCATGCTAAGTTGAGCAAGCATCTATAAGCTGAGTTGAGCACGCACAGAGCAAAGGTGTTGCAAGCACAAGAGAGACAGAGTGAGTACATAGGTCTGTACAAACCCATAGAGATCTAGAGAACAAATAACTAAATGTGAGCAAGGATGTTGTTATTGTGCATTATGCTGATAATAGCTTCTAGGATCAACTGTTTCCATCTCGAATACTCTTCTCCATCTTCCTCTGTTACACCCACCAACTGCATGTATGTTGATAATACCAAAAACAGAAATTCACTTTTTGAGCACAGAGTATGTTTTTGTTTGCGTAAGTTACTCTTTAAGAATATTTTTTCTTTATGGCTCAGCAAACATTTCTTTGCAAGAACAGAGAATTTTCGTTCCCTTAGTTAGTAAGTTGTATTTTTGTTTTTCTACAGCAAGGATGTACGGCATAGGAAATATATTATATACATATATATATCGCTTCTTAATTAGCTCACATTACCAACAAATATTGCGACATATACTATAGCAGCTTGTTTTTTCTACTTAATAAGCTTATACAATATGATTAAGTATTATCTGTATTATTGAAGTAAACATTAAGGTTGAAGTTAAAAGGTACTTTAATCATGCATGGTTCTTGGTGGACATTTTTAAACTAATCTTTCTCAGAAAGCAGTATACAGATGACAACTGCTATTTTCCACTGGCCAATTGATGTTGAGACATCTCTAGAGAGAGGAGTGATATCAGTCGAGTGAAGGAGACAGCGAATGAGTCTGTACAGAAGAACAACATCAGGATTAGATAGGTGTGGAAATGGACAGGCCCCTAATGTCAACAGAACGGAGGATACTGGGGACTGCTGTGAGGATGTATACTCAAGAACTGGATAAACTCTGGGTAGCAAACTGCATGAAGATAAACAAAAAGACACTGCAACAACAAACTACATTGAAAGAAAAATTTAATTTCACTACATCAGTAATAATCATGAAACCTGCTACCATGTAATTTCAATGTAAAACCATGATTCAGGGCATCCTATCTGGTGAACGTTTATGACCGAAAATATCCCCATAACATGTATAAGTTCATGACATTCACTCAAACTGAGCCAAAACACATCTAAGTCATTGCTTTTTTCAGCAATTTGTACAACCACACACACACACACACGCAGACATACAAGCACACTCTCACACATACACACACCCACAAACACAAACGCAGACTTACACGCACTCACATGCGCACTCACATACACACACTCACACACACTCACGCACGCACACACACACACACACACACACACACACACACACACACACACACACACACACACACACACACACACAACACACACACACACACACACACACACACACACACACATGTAGGCCTCCTGTTGGCAGTGACGTCCTGATTCAGCATTACATCATCTTTTCGCTGTCCAGGCCCTGGAGCTGAGCACACATGTATGCTATGAACAAAGCCAATTAGTAGGTTTTTTACAGAACGTCCATCACAGCCAAGCATTTCTTCTTAAATCTGAAAGTTCACAAAGATAACTTTATTAGCAATAGAGGAAAATAGAATCTTTGTGAGCACTTCAAAAACACAAGCTGCTGATTTTAAACAGATGTCAAATGCAACAGTGCCACTGACGCTGCTGTGGCCAACATTTGAGATTGAAGTCAAACTCAAAGAACAAAGCTTAGAACACAGGTTTGTTTCCAGATGTGACAAAATGAGTAGTTTTCTAATGAAAACAGTTTAAACCATAGGGTGATGTCAGAATCGGGGAAATGCGCATGTTTGAAAAAACAACTCATGCAAATGGTTTTTTAAGTCGCAGAAGGTGTTAAACCTTCATCAATTTTGGGTGGATTAAAGTTTAAATATTTAATTAAGAAGTTTTCACCTTTTCCCCCAAGTTTCAGAATAAGTGGCTTCTGAAACAGTGTTAACAGTATACATTAAAAACTTTTGCAACACAGCAACATTCTTTTTAGAGGACCTTCATATGCATACTTTCCCTAATTTAACCATACATGACCAACTGACAGATTTGTTTCACCACCTGATTTGTTGACTAAGTACATTCACCAAGCCATTTTATCTGTTATTTTCTACTGCTATAAAAAAAAATTCTGTGTGCAAAAGCACCGCAAAGGCAGAATTTGCATTTTTTTAAATCATAAATAAATACAATTAAACAAGATTTTATTAGCTACTCTTGTTAGAATAAGATCATCTCATAAAGCAGAGAGAGATTAATCAATAAATAAAAAAGAGATACTAATCAATAAATATTCTAGAGTGACAACCATTAGAACATATAACTATGCCAAGGTCAAACTCTAACCTTTAATTCTATCTAGCCCTAAACAACATGAAACAGTTGAACACTTATATCAGGCGGGTCTAGATTTGTATTTGACTATACACCTTGAGATAACCTTTGATGCAGGAAGGCCTTATACAAATAAAATTGACTAGAATCGACCAAACTCTGAATAGTGATAGATTCTAACACCTGTCCTAAATAAATCTTTATTAACGCATTATTCCCTGAGAAATTAAGGAAAATGTTTGAAAAGTTTTCATGACATTAAAAATAATTAAGTTAAATCCTGAGTCAACAAAGAATTTTAATTTGGGTTTATTCTGACCCATCCTCCAATTAAGGTTTAAATATTCAGTAGTTTTGCGTTATCCAGAGAAAGCATACACTCCTTGGAGAAGGTATTGATCCACTGGAAGGGCAGCCAGACTGTTCAAACTTCCACCGAGGCTACATTGTATCCAGGAAAGAAATAAAAGGGCCAAAGCAGCGACAATTATTAACTTTATCTGCATGATTATTTGTTTAATAACACACTTTGTTGTTAGCAGTCTCATGTATTTTCATCTACTAATCTCCTCTGTATCACTGCACAGAGGGAAACCTCCATCTTCTCATGGACTGCATCTGATCATGGATTGTGGTTGTGAGAGGGCAAGATTGAGCTCCTAAGCAGGGCTGACACATTATCAAGCCTAGTTAGCTGGGATAGCATATGATCTGTTAATAGATACAAGCTTAACTTCTGAGGGGAAGAAAATAGTCCATAACATGAAACTATCCACAAGGGCTTTGGATAATGCTGTAACAGAGTTGGAATTTCTGAAAAGAGACATTGAGTTTTTCAAATGCAGTTGTTTGGCGCCTTCACCATCACAAGTGAATTGTAATCCATTATGTTTCAAATCTTCTACCTTAAAGACTCACACACATGTTTTTTTGAATTTGAGGTGAACTCAAACATTTCTAAACATCCTTTTAACATGTGTCAGTTGGATTGTTTCCCATACTTGTATCTCCCCATGAGGAGCAATATGATCCAGTGAGTCAAGGTATCTCTATACACTCGAGATTGTTTTAATCAACCTTTCACTGATCTGCTTTCCTTTTCAGCACAGGATGGTGGACCGCAGCAATTTATGCCTCAACCAAAAGGGATACAAGTGGGCTCTGGATACAAACATACAAGTGCAAACATACGTTAATGACACATATACTGTCTGCTAGTGTTGTCCTTTTGGCCTCACATCAATGACATTTTTGCCAAAAACATAATAAGATGTGATTTTCAGCAATAAAAGAGAGAGAGAGAGAGAGAGAAGATAAGAAAAGAAAAGATAGAGATCTCTATAGAATGGGTATAAAATGGGATTTTAAAACATGGCACCAATCATTGTATCCTCTCTCATGGTGATTTGCAGCTTTGATTTTCAAAAAGCTCCATTATTATAACAGGTTAATCACCACATAATGTTTTTGTTTAGCAAGTATAGTGCCTTGCCGAATGTCAGAGAAATGTACAAATGTGTTCACGATTTTCCATCTACTTTTTGTTTCACCTATATTGATATAATATATTGTAGTAACAAATAGGGATAAATTCCACTTTACACTTTACGATCAATTAACTACTCTTTTACCTCTCTCTTTGAAGCTTATTATTACGTAACTAGGTGATTTTGATGTCCTAACTCAATTATAAATTTGCCATCTTTAACATAGCAGTGGTGGATTAGAAACGTCTTGATTAATCTTTTTGTTGAAGGTCAAATGGGCCACTAAGTACTATATGTACTGTATAACAATGTGATAAATAAAGTTGGGATTATTATTATTGAGAGAAAATTTCCATGTTTTCAGTCAGCTTTGTATCTTTACAAATTGGTGTGCAAATTGAAAATGTGAAACTTCTCCCCTATTTATTTGTAGCCTCCCCTCAATTACCTTGGAGATGATGAAAGAAGGTCTTGGGAGGACTTGGGTTGGTTCAAACTACCGATTGTGCTTTCACTTTGTGCTTGCCGACCTTCATAGTCATAAAAACTCTTTTAAATATTTTGCTCAAGGAAGGACTGTTGGGCCCTAATTGCATCTCATCATCCTATACAGACATACTACAAAGGCATAATTTGGAGTTGCTGTTGTTTCACCTCTTTCACGAGGAGCAGATCCAGCAACAGGCCGGACATGACACATTTTGATAACTTTATTATGTGTGCGACTAACAACCAGAAGAGTTAACAAGTAGTTTGTAGCAGGTAGCAGCTGTCTCAAAGATGAGAATAAAACCTACAGAAAAAATCTTCAAATTGGGGAAACAGTAAAAGGTTCAGGGAGTCCTCAGACCCAGATGCAAGACTGGGTCTTGCATCAAGTACCTGCTTCTTACCTGAAATGTTTTGGAATATATTTTAGGCTTAGTTTACACAGTTTCACATAAAAGGAAAAAGGTTTTCCTCTATGTTTGGTTGAAAGTTCCTATGAATTTTGTGGAAACAAAAATCACACGCAGAAATTACTTTTATAACAACACTATAGGATAGCACTTTGTGCCTGCATACAAATGCTTTCTTTAACAGTGTGCTGAGTAACTGGACGAGGTTATGGCAAATGCACAATTACAGACAGATTTTGTCAGGAGAGACGATGAAGTGGGCTTGGACACCCTTGGTCACCTTGGACTATTAAACAACCACTCGAATTCCGGTCATTGTTTTGCTTGTTGATTTTGTGCTAAGCTATCAGGATAAAGACAAATACCTGTGGGAATTTGGGCCAGGTTTTCACAATTCATCAACTTATGAGAATTGTGTTTTGTCAGTTTACATGGCAAAATTGACAACGGTATTTTCAAATTAAAATCAGAAACAAAAGTTACAAAGTTGGTTTTCTTTCTTATGACAATGAGTTGTGTCATTAATAATTAACTAAAGTGTTGTAAAAGAACCATCCTAACAAACACAAGCACACAGATTTAGTGTCTGTCTTTTCCATCTTCTACAAGTACAAATGAGGTCATTTAGGATGAGTTTTATCACAGCCCGAGAGAGCCAATAAATCTTCAGCCTGTTGTCTCAACACCATGCATATGTGTCATGTGTGTAAGTGTGAAACAGAGACACACCAGGACAGGCAGACGTGCATACAGAGCGACAGAGAGAACACTATGATTGTATTTCCCGGAATGTTCTTTCTTGCTGTTAAGCAGTCTGGGAATCTGTCCGACTGAGCTTTCCCGTATTACGCTGTTATTGCACTCCTTTGAACTTACCACCGAACCAAACACACACAAGCTTACATCTGGCCTTCTCATTACAAATTACACTGACACCAGGGCTTACAGAAGGGTTGCTGTGTCACCACAAAGTGTTTATTCTCCCTTAAACCTCCAACCCTTCAGTTATCTAAATCACATCTCAGTATGAGTTAATCTTGATTATTTGACGAATGAAAATTGTGACAAATTCTACATTATTCATATTTTGACATCTGCTTTTCAATCCTGGTGTACATCATATGGAGAGATACTGTTGATATTTAAAATTTCACTTTTGTGAAGAAGAAAATATCGATTTATCGGTTCAAACATTGGTTCAATGTTCTGCTTCACCAGTTGTTGTTCCTCAGATCACTGGAGACAGGGAACACCCCGCACAATACCTTCAGTACTGTAAATGATCTGACCAAGTTGTTTAGCCATCGTAATTTGGTCATTGTCAAAAGTCGTTTAAATCCTAATGTTTTCCATTTTTCCCCAGATCCATCAATTTTGAAGGCAAGGTTGCAGCTTAATATAGCCCAGCAACTAAAAGGTGCCGTTGTGCTGAGATAATCAATGTTATTCCCTTTTCACCTGTCAGTGATTATAATGCTATGGCTGATCAGTTCATGTGTGTTTCCCCTCCAGCTGTGTCTCGCTGTCTTGTTACCTCAGTGTATATAGTCTGTATTCACCTTTCCTTCGGTTCCAGTTTGTTTTAGATGTTTCGTCGTCACACGTCCCCTGGACTGCCTTGCGTTGCCTACTTGGATTTTTTCAAATTAAATCTTTAAACTGCACGTGCTCTGCCTTTGCTATTTTGTTTCCCCACCTGGGTCCTAAAATTTACTCCTGCCACAGTTCCTAACAATAATTCGGTAAATTTAACTTTTTTTTTCTTTCGCAGCCACGTGTTTCCAGAGTCTAAGTACCTCTGCCAGACACCAATAATCTCTGATCAGACTTTGAATACGCTGTTTAAGCGGTTCTTGATCTTTGCAGACAACCCATTGAACTGTTAATACTGTCTCTGTTCGATATTCCTGCACTCTTGTCATGTAATAACAATTCTCTCTTTCATGTTATAAGTCTTAAGACTATTTTACACACCATCTATGTACAAAACTAGACATATGCTGTATAGGGTAAGTCACCAATCCCCTTCTTTGTACCAGCAATCCCTCTGATAGAATCCCTCAAATTAAATGCGAAATTATTTCCACAGTATCAACATTTTGGAGCAAGGCTCCCTATAGTGTCAGAAATATACAAAATATACATATCCAAACTTTCTCAATAACACTCCAGTTCTGCCTAGTACAAAGGTCTATATGGGTCTAAAATTTGAATAAGGATCCATATTGTTTTTGAGTTATTGCGACCACATGAAGGATATGCTTTGGGATACTTGGACGCCGCAGCGTTGACGATTCGATAATATTCCTGACTTTTTGAGGATATAATTAGATCTCCATATAATTAAGTCTTAAATTTTCCATCTATACCACGCCTTCTTTCCGTCTGTGTTTCTGCTAGTTTCCCGAAGGCTCAGGACTTATTAATTCTCCATGTCCAATGTTCTTTACATTGGCTTTGATACATTCACAAGGTGGATGTTGAAAGTCAAAATTTGAGACAAAATGATGTCAGTAGACCAGGATGTGATATTATAAATGTTAAATAAAAAGTGGCGGGCGCAAAAATGTACTCTGAATGTATATGATATCATCAGAAACAGGATTTGTTTTTTTTCAACTTTTTCCCATTATTCTCTGTCGCATCTATTGCGATTTGTTGCATCTAGATTCCCAGTGGTGCTGCTCCATTTTCATCTTGCCCGGGGGTTGCATGGCGCATGCATTAATTTAAAAAAATCGTAATGGTGGAATCGCTGATTGGTTTTCTATCGCTTATGCTACAAGTCATGTTGATTATAACATCAACATGTTGGTCAGTGAGGCTGGTTGGAGTGGGCGCATCTCTAGTCTGTGAGCAGACAAGTTTCCTCATGCAAAAAGGAATCCCACGGTCAGAGGTGACGGACAAATATTTAGAAAATATGTTCGGGGCTTGGTCATGTCAGAATAGCTCAAGTCGGGTTCAGAGCAGATCACATTCTAATTGTTCAATTACCTGCTGCTGCGCTGCCCCTCCCCATCTCCCACCTCTGACAGTGGGATTCCTCTATGCAGGAAGAAACCTGTCTCCTCAATAACTAGAGGGGTGCCCACTCTGACCAGCTAAAATGTGTTGGTTGCTCTGCTGTGACCCTTTGGGCGACAATATTCTGTTTACTGTCCAACAGGAACTAATATAGAACATAATTACACATCATCATGATAATGTGTGTGGGCTGTAGTAAAATGATTACAACTCTCACACAAATTAGGTAATAGGTGACTCTGAGCTAATGCTGAAAATTATTATTCTAAATTTTATAACATACCATATATTATAGCATGCAGTAGACACTTAAATTAAATAACTAATGTATAAGAAATGATGGTCTGATGTAAAAGTACAATGGTGCTTTGAAAGGGATGTTGGCCCACGGTGCCACACGAGCTAAACTGCCCCTGCTGGTTAGTGTTGTTAGATGTTGAAAACATAAATTATGCAGTATCAAATTTTATGAGACAGGCATTTTAATGTTTCTATGTGTGGAGATTGCTTCAAACAAATAGGGACAGCACATGAACTAATGACTACCAATATTAGCATCGTTAGTTTACGGCTGTCTGCCTTGAGCTGGAACTATCGGACTGGGAGCTTGGACTCCAGGCAACAAAACAGCACTCAGAAGCAACCGGCCAGTGAACTTCACTCAGTGACATGAATAGGAACTAACACAGCCTCATCCATCACGATGATGTGCCACAAAAACTCAAGCACAACAGCACAACATAGTATCATTCCATGCATGTCAAAAGGCAAATTTAATATAAACAATATTGGGGTGCTTATTCGGTCTCAATCGACCCCTGAGTAAAATATCTATCAAGGCATGCTCCACTTGATATCACAGAGATCTCCTGCTCCCTCAGAATTCAACAGGGATGTTGAGAGCCACTTTTTGTAAAAGGGCACCTCAAAGTTTTGATGTTGGTATCAACATCAAGGCTAAGACAATCTGACCTCAGTAAATACTTTATTACATAGCAGAATGTATCAGCAATGGTTCCTCTCCATCGACTAATCTTATGTTTTTCCCTTGGTGGGTCGCTGATACTTTGAACTAACCCCAATTCTTTTAACCTAGTCCTACCCTGAGAGTGTATACCTAATGTGCCCTGCAAGTATCTGCATTCAACATGTTTAACGTCCACTCAAACTTCCAGCTGGAAGCAACCATTTCAAAATGTATGGATCACGATGAAGACATTTAATACTCCTCAAAAAAGACGGGCAAGGAGCAGTTGACCTGTGTGAACAGGCATACATAGAGACACCAAGTCTCTGAGGTCCACCTTGAATTACAGTAATTACCCTTCACTTTAAAACACTGGCAAGTTGAGTTACAATTTAAAAATACTCATAGTAATATCAAAAAGAACCAAACAGTCCCTTCTCAAATTAATTGCCAATGCTTATCTCAGTTGTTGCTTTCTTATTGTAATGATGCTTCACAAACATATGCACAAGGTTTTTTGGTTTCCCCAAAACACAACCAATATAATGCCCTGTGAACTGATCCCACTATATTCCTCCAACATTTCCATGATGCTTGTCGCATAGCTATGCAATGACGCATACTTCTTTTACGATCTGACTTCAATGTTGGTGTGCGGAATGCCTTATAATACACATTTCACTCTCTCTTATGTAACTGTTTTGTTTCAACTGGAAAAAAAAGAACAGCCATAATTGCAAGCTGATAGCTGAACACCATCAGCTAGGCCAGAAATTTATTGCATGAGCTCATCATCTCAAAGCTGTTGCATGTTTCTTTTATTACTTCGGAAGACTTTGTGCAACCTGACCTCACAAGAGAAACTGGCAGGGTTGAGCTTAAACATAAACTACAAGAGTCAAGGTCTGTCAGTTAGAACAATGATAGCAATTAACTGCTTTACATTTACAACACATCTTGTGTTTAAAATCAATCTGTTGTTATTCTAAATCTGTCACAACAGCTCCGGAGAGGAGAGCCAGAGGGGTGAATCATCATTAGAGCTGTTTGTTATTCAAGGATTGCAGGAACTGTGCACTCTTATCTTCAAGCTGAAGTCAAGAGACTGACACAGAAAAATGAACAGCGACGAAGGATTAAAACTAGGACTATCTAGAACATATGTGTTTAGGAGGAAAATGTGATGAGAGAGAAAAAAGGAGAGTTGAATCCACACACCGAAGAAAGACAATAATACTCGTTCAGTGAATTTTTCTATTTGCACATAGATATTTAACATGTATCCAGTAGTTTAGTGTGTGGCAAGTGGTTTTGGTCTTAAGCTCTTGTGGGCTACACTCTCATGAAAGGGACATACGACTTGAAATTCCCAGAGTTAAAGTTACCAGTTTAAAGTTGGTACACAGCACCATTGGCCTACCATAAGTTTAAATTAGAAAGTCCGTCTGTAAATCTTTAACACCCACTTTGTCACAGCCGTCCTTAATTTAATTAATTAATAAAAAAAGTTCTCCATATCTACTTACCGACTACCGAAAGAAATAATAACCATTTGGCAGACAAACTTGAAAGTATTTTGCTTCCTGAACTGGCAAAGTGTGGATTGTTACACTGACCTAGGCCTATTATTTAGGCCGATGTCTGTTGTAATCAGGAAATACTAGAAATCTTAGTCAAAAAATATTTTATGTGGCGCTGCAGCTGACTGGAACACAACATGTAGAGGATAGAGGAGGTGATTCATAAAGAAATATTTTAAAAAAAATCAAGTTTCAGAAAATGATGATGATCATGATGATGAAAGATTGCCACAATGTTTTAAATCTTTATCACTAAACCACAGTAGAGGATGGGGCGTCTTAAAAAAAAAGTGTAAAAGGGCACAGATGCTCCCTCTACTGGATTTACCCTGTAAAATAAATTTAAATATATGCTAATTAAAGAAACCACTTGAGCTAGACAACATAAGGATACCCCCAAAGCATAATTGAAAATTCCTTCAGTTCTGTCCTGGAGTTTTTGAGGAGATGTGCATAGACCATATTCTGGTATGTTAAGAAGGAAGGATGGATGGACAATATATGTCCCCTTTGGTGGGAGACTTTACATCTGTACATCTGTCTGTTTTGATCAGTGTTCTTTGAATGAGCCTGGACATTACCAGAAAATGATCACAATGAGATATTTAGAACCTCTAACTGATGTTATCTTAGATATGTTAATACATTTATTTTACACTTTCCGCAAAGTGCTCATGATCTGTCCTGTAACATACCAATTTCCTTCACTAGGCTCTTATTTGTCAAACCAATGTCAGTTGCACATACAGAGCGACATGGATGATACAAGCAAAGTCCAAGTGCCGAGCCAACAAATAGACCTCAAACAGAGGGGCTTGTATCAAAAAAGAATGCAATGTCCATTGTTTGGACAACTTTTGGCTTCAGAGAGCTTGACACCGTACAAAAAGAAGTCAAAGGTAATCACTAGTAAATCTTAGCACCCATAGGTAACATCATCCTTTTTGTTTAATCACTTAAATTCAACAACACTGCCAAATAAGAAGAGAGCAGGGCTAAAAAAAAAAGAGACAGATTAGCGCCTAAGAGCTTCAGGGGACCAGCTGTTGCCAACAGAAGTATGAACAGATTTTATACATAATATGCAAATGATTTAAGAAAATATTAAGAAATAGCAAATGCCATTACAAATTCTATTGCAAAAGATATGGCTACTGTAGAAAAGAAGTGTACAAATCTTGTGAAAACCCTTGACCAAAAATGCACTGTTCCATTACCAAAGAACTGTTCCAGACTGAGACCTCTTAAACTAAAAATGTCTTTGGTACCTTGCAGCCACTTCTGATCTCAGATAGGGTAAATGATATGTATTTAAGAACGTATGCGTTGAGAAAGTATATTTTCCTGATCATGACATCACAAATGATCACATAGGCATGAGAAATAAGCCTTGTGTACAGGACCTTATAGATTTGAAAAATATAACACAGAAACTAACTCTTATATCGCAGATTCAAGAGTTCCATTTATAACATATACTTTCTTACTTTAAGATAAGATAAGATAAGATAAGCCTTTATTAGTCCCACGACGGGGAAATTGCAGGGTTACAACGGAACAGAACACACAGACCAATATAACAGAATAAAACACAAATACAAATATAAATATTAAACTATACTAGAATATTAAACTATACTAGAATATTACACTAAAATATAATTATTACACTATACATGGAATATACTAGAAATATTAAAATATACAAAAAACATTATACTATACTAAAAATATTATACTATAGAACAAATATTACACTATACTGGACATATTACACTATAATAGAAATTTATTAGAAATATTGTACCATACAATAAAAATATAAAACACTAAGAAGTGGCAATATCCAGTGAATTAAATGTGCAATGTGAAAATGTAAACATGTTGAATAGTACACTGTCCCATAATGTAAAGTGCAAGTGAGGCGCGTGTGTGTGTGTGTGCGTATGTGTCTGTTTGTATGTGAGTGTGCATGTGTGTGTGTTTTGGTGTGTGAGTGTGCGTGTGTGTTGGTGTGTTGGCGTGGGGTCTACTAGCAGTCTGACTGCTGCAGGAAGGAAAGATCGGCGATATCGCTCCTTCACACACTTGGGGCTAAGGAGCTTCTTGCTGAAGGAGCTCTCCATTGCAGAGATGGTGTCCTGCATGTGGTGGGACACGTTGTCCCAGAGAGTTCACAGCTTGGCCATCATTCCCCTGTCTTCCATCTACACACTGGGTCCACAGAACATCCAAGGACCGAGCGGGCCTTCCTGATCAGTTTGTCCTGTTTCCTCCTGTCAGCAGCAAAGATGCTGCTGCCCCAGCAGACCACTCCATAAAAGATGGCTGACGCCACCACAGAGTCATAGAAGGTCTTCAGGAGCGCCCCCTGCACTCCAATAGACCTCAGGGGGGACTTCTGCAGGCGACACGTGGGTGACTTTTATGTGTGAACTCTGCAGTTTAGTGGGTGAAGAGGAACCGAGCCAGGACTTATCCCTGCGGGGCCTCCGTACTGCAGACAACCACGTTCAACACAGGTCCCAAGTCCTCACATACAGTGGACTGTTAGCTAGGTAGTCTAGGATCAAAGATGTGTGGTGTTGGTCTATTCCGGTCAGGCCCAGTTTGTCCCTCAGAAGCTAGGCTGGATGGCGTTGAAAGCGCTGGAGAAATCATACAACGTTATCCTCACAGTGCTTGCAGGCTTGTCCAGATGAGAGAGAGCTCGGTGGAGCAGGAAGATGATGGGGTTGTTCACTCCTATGTTAGACTGGTAGGCGAACTGAAGTGGGTCCATCAACGGGCTGACCAGCGGGCGGAGATCAGCAACTGGAGCAACCAGTTGCTCCAGGGTCTTCATTAAGTGGGATGTTAATGCAGACGTGCCCCACAATCCCACACAGCTGGTCTGCGCAGCAATTCAGGAGCCTGGAGATGATGCCGTCCGGTCCTGTAGTCTTCCTCACCTTGATCTTCTTTAGTTGATTCCTCACCTGGGGTGTTGTAAGGGACAGACTGGTGCAGGGGGCTGTGTGTTAGGGGATGTGGATGGTGAGGGGATGATAGCTTTGGGGGGTGGGGTGTTAGGTAGAGCAGTGGGGTTGGCTGGGAGTTCAGTGTAGTGAGAGAGGAGGTGGTGGTTGGGGCAGTGCACTGAGAGGGGTGAGGGGATGTCCAGCTGTGGGAGCTGGGCTGGAGGATGGCGGTTGTTCTCCACACAGAAGTTGATAGTCCGTGATGCAGTCTGTAAGGTTATCGATGTCCTTACAGACTGCCCGTGGGAGTCACAGAACTCCTCCCGCAAAGTTGTGTCAAAAAAGTCCTTCGGAGCTTTTTCAGTCTCTAGGGACATGGTTGAAATCACCAGAGATCAGGAGGAGAGTGTGCGAATGCGGCGCCTGCAGCCTGCTAGTCACTGATTGGGTGATGTCACAGGCAGCGTCGCCGTTAACAGAGAGGGGAAGTGTACGCTATTATCGCGATAACATGCAAAAACTCCCGCGGTAGATATTTCGGTCTCATGCTAACGACTAACATCTCGATGTCTTTACAGCAGTGCTGTCTTTAATAGTGATGTACCCAGGCTTACACCATCTATCATTCAAAAAAACTACCAGCCCTCCTCCTTTCCTTTACACCAATTGCTCAGTAATTGTGATCGAGGTAAAAAGTTGAATTATCCTGATTATGATATGAAGTCATAATCGCCCAGCCTTACCTTGGACAGAAATAATGTAGTTTAAAATTAGAATTGTACCCATACTTTGCTGTTGGTATCCCTTAGAAGGGGTAAGGTGACCCAAGTTTAGAAAGCTAGAGCTTTCTTTAATGTGTCGTTAATGAAAAACATTAGTTGTTGGAGGTGTGAGTACTCTTAAGTACTTTCATTGTGTCCAAATAAACGTTACATTAGAAACACTCAAATAAACTTCAGCCTTGTTTTTTTTTTTGTCAATTAATTTATTTTAAGCCTATCAAAAGTAAAATCCGATGTTTTACTCTGCTCCCTCGCCATCTCTCTCTCTCTCTCTCTCTATATATATATATATATATCTTTGTCCTCTGTGGCCTCCTGACATGTATATTGCTGAGTTACTTTTTGCTTCTCTACACATTAACAATCAGACCACACACTTACATATTTAGTCTTTTGGGTTTAGGGTGCTGGCAGCATATACAAAAACACATCTGGTATCAGTCTGAAAACCCGGATTAGCACTATAAATGGAGGCAGACCTGACCAACTTTTCTACGTGTCCTCTGTGTGGGTGTCATCTCTAGATTCATCAGTCTACTTCAAAGCTGACAGTGGATTCCATAATTTACAAATATATTTTCTTCAGTGGATTTTTAGATGTCATCCAGAACTTCAATCAATCAATCAATCAATCAATCAATCAATCAATCAATCAATCAATCAATCAATCAATAAATCTTTATTTATATAGTGCCAATTCACGACAACAGTTGTCTCAATGTGCTTCCCAGAAAGAGCAGGGTAGACCAAACTCTTTATATAATTATCTACAGAGACCCAACAATTTCCTCCGTGAGCAATCACTTGGCGACAATGGCGATAAAAAACTGCCTTTTTAACGGGCAGAAACCTCGAGCAGATCCAAGACTCAGGGTGGACGGCCTACTTTCATGACCGGTCGGGTTTGAAAAAAAAGAGACAGAGAGAGAGAAAGAGAGAGAGAGGGTGGGGAGAGATACAGATGGGGGGGAAAAGCAGCAAAGATATCAGCTATAATCCACTTTCTTCAACCTCTGCATGGTCGGGAAGCGTTAGCTTATGGGGAAATACTATACAGATAAGTTACAATAAGAATAATCAGAATTAATTAATTTTTATGAAGCTCTGATGTTACTGGATGTTAAGGTGCATGTGGGTTTAACAGGAAGCAATGTTGACAGAATTAATTAGATTGTCTCATTATGACCTGTGATATAAGACCTATATTAATCAAAATTTCAAGAATTAAAGTGAAGAACACTCTAAGAGCCAACGTATCTTTTAGAAAGTTCACTAAAATAGAATGACGGGGTAAATTAATCTAGCCAATCAGAATTTATCTTTTATTTCCCCATACTTGCAAGACACGTGCAAAGCAGATTCCAAAAATATTTTAAATTGTTCATCAGCTGTGGCACCAGGATTTTAATTTTGGATAGGCCAAAGTATTTAAGGGTGGGCTTTAACATTCCTTGATATCAATACTATTTATTTATTCATAAGTTTTTTTTTTTTTTTAATCTGATTATAGAACTGTTTAAGTTTAAATGCAGATATGTTTGTATTTACTATAAGTGGTACACAGAGGTATGTTGTTCAAATAATTTTAAACAAACAATGACATGAACCTGGAGACTCTGTTTGAGGTTTCTTAATATTTGATGCACGTTGCTCAATAACAATAAATTAGCAGCAGTCTACAATATTGAAACAACTTTTAGAACTCACCACTTATGCATTATCTGTTGTAGATCTAGCTTGTGAAAGGCTACCAGATACATCTACTACATGATCTACCCTGGTACTAGTAAGGACACACCAGTTTTACTGATCTAGGTCTAGGTAGACAGTCAGCCAGGTAGGCAGATTGATGGAGTATCACATATAATGTTTTCAAGACTACAGTTGAATCATTCTCAAGATCACTTACGCTGAAGAATGACCTCCCTAGGACAATGTACTTGCATACTACCCTGATCAGTATTATCTTTAACGTGTAAAGAGATGAAAAAAATTGTTTTGGCATTCATGGTATATAAATAATATTACAAACAAAATGTATATGTAAATGTTTATAGAGAACAAGAGAGAACATACTCACTTGGCTTTCTGCTTAACAAATATGGCATGCCTGTTTAATCTCCATGCCCGTTTGTTAACTAGCTATGTTCTACCTCTACAGGCGATGGTGGCTCAGTTGTCCACTCATCTGAAGGTCAGTGGTTAAATCCACATGTCAAAGTGTCCTTGGGCAAGATACTAAAGGCTGTTCCATTAATGATGGTGTGGATGGTAAAAACGCTTTGAGTCAGCAGACTAGAATGGTGCTATATAAGTCCAGAACATTCAATGCTTCAGTTAAAGAATTGGATGGATTTAGCTTGCCTACCCCTTCTGTTACACAAGTATTTAACCCTAACTACCAAGTTTACCCTACTAAGTTATTTTACCCTTTGAATAGAATGATAATGGTTGTAGGCAAACCTATATCCAGCTTTTAAACAGTATTGAGGATATAGGTCTGGCCATGTTAAACTATTACTTAAATTTGCTTTAAACACAAACATGTTGTTAAAATAAAACATGAAAAATACCCGTAGTTTCACATAAAACCCACATATATCCTAAAAAAGAAAAGAAAAAAAGAATCACATCATAGACATTCTCTTAATTAAAATGAAAGAAGGAGTGAGTGGGACAGTCGGCCTTTCCTGATTTTTAGTTGATGTGTTGATACTTCCAGGAATGTCCAATACGTTTCCTCTGCTCAGAAGACACATACATAAATATGCAATAGATATTGATTTGGGTTGCTGTTAATAATTCAGAAGATAAATGGAACATCAGTTATAAGGATATCATCTTACCTGAAAAGACTGTTTCCTTGCTGTGGAGAAAATAAATGACAATCAATCTTTCAGTTATTAACATATCAAATTGATGTGAACATTGATGACATTGCATACATAGAATTGTGTTTACCGTGGAAGTGTTCGGGGTGAATGATGAATAAACTGTATGCATGTTTCAATGTTTTTAACTCCCTGCTTGTGCGAGGGTGTCTATGCTCACCTGAGTGAAAGTGATGAACCAAAAGACACAGAATAGCCAGCAATGAGACAATAATGAGGCCAACAGTGACATTGAATATCCAACTCCTAGGCTCTGGGAAGACAAAAAAGACAAGCATGAGGGTAGCTGCCAGCTGCATTCCTCTGCTACCACTTTGTGGTATTCCATGGTACTACAGTGCAAATACTGCAAGTCCTTTTATCATCACCATCAACAGTTAGGATAAAGCTCTTCTTAATGGGCACTCTCAATGACTGGTGGGAGACGCGGCATGTGAACTGTTTCCCTGACTCCCTGAGCGAGGCCTGGAGGTAGAAGAAAGCCGACACAGAGTAGGTCTTGTCTTGGTTGTGTCTGTGGCTAGACAACAGCATGTTCTGGAGGACCTTAGGGAGCGGAGCGCCTACCCTCTGGCCTAATGCTGTTGAATCTTGCTCGTACCAATCTATATCCACATCCAGGGGAAAGTACCCCTCTGCTTCACAAACAACTTTCTGCTCACTGCCATCCAGCAGCGAGAGAGTCGGTCCAACATTAAGGGACACACGGGGAGCTTCTGAGGATAGAAGAGAACAACATGAAATTAAACTTTGAAAAGGTTTCTGTAATGAGTTTCAGTCCAATTGCTAAAAAACAATTATTTGTGTGTCATAATACCCAATTTCAGCCATATTTAAGAGACAGAGGTTTACTCCTGTTGATCTGACAAAACAAATAATTTGAGGATATCACCTGTAACTGAGCGTTGTCCATATTAATAAAATTCTCAAAATTCATTTAGCCAATCTTTTAAGCTGTAATTCATGGGGTTTAAGAACTTAATCAAGGAGGTGTCGATGCCAATGAAGTGAAACATGCATGGGAGAGGGACGAAGTTAAGGAGAGGTTACTAAAACAAGATTGAGGGACAGAGTGAGGAAGAGCGGAAAGCAAGCGTAATTGAAGTGGACAGGAGGGGCTTATAAGAGGGACTCGTAGGAAGGGAAGAGATAGCCTGTATTTGTGTGCAATGCCAAATGGAGAGAAGGATTATTAATTTGATATGATAACCCCCTGCTACCGATCAGCCAGTCAGTTTCAAAGAGCACAGTATAAGTCATGTATTTTCAGTATTTCACTCAGTATTTTTGTAGAAAAGCTACTGAGGAAGATATGAACCTTTCAAGTAAAACATGCTATATACAAAGTAGACCTCATCGAGTCGATTCATATTTTTTTCTAATAAAAAAAGCTCCCTCTATAGAGAAATATGAACTATCAGAGTAAATCAATCCAGTTATTCCTTGCACTGAGATCTTTGCCGGTAAAATATTGGGAAAGGATCCCAATATGAATCCCAGATGAAATGAAGTTTTAGAGTTTATCAGTATAAGACCAAGGATCTGCAGCAAACACGGCGACAATGACCATTCCAGATATTTCAGGGATATTATAACTGTCACCATAATATTTAATAGGGAAGTTCATTCTAGACCTTTAACTATGTGATTCTGACAAAACAAGTATCTTTAACTCAGTTTCACTTTAGAGAAATCCTCCACTTAGTGACAAATGTCATGTGATGTAGTTGAATATTTCAAAATAGGTAGGACCTACATTTTTGACACAATAAAACTGTTAATAGCCCAATATCCATCTTGGTATTTGGTTCTAGTATCTTCAGCCTCACCTTCAATATTCAGACTTATGTCCAGACTGGCAAACAGTGGAATCACTGATACTGAACATATATATGTCCCTTCGCTGGTCATCTTGGCAAATGGGAGAGTGTATGAAGCATCACCGTCTTTGAGCCTGTTTAACTTAACACCTGTCCCATGTGTCTGGCCTAAGCGGCTGGCATGGCTGAAAAGTCTGGCTCTCTCTCCCCGATATTGCCAGTGCCACTCCACAGTGATGTTTGGTCCCTTGTGGTCTAGACCAAACTGGCAGTGGAGATTTTGCTGGGCACCAAGGCGTACTTTCACTGATGGAGATATTGTTTTCATGACCAGGGAAGCTGTGGTAACAGATGTCAAGACCACGGTAAGTAGGACAGAGCTGCATTTTAATTCTTATATATCAGAAAGGTAAAATAGCAAACTATTCCAGCTAGAGTAAGTATTACCTGTTGTGGTAATAATCTCTCTATCGGCGATGACGGGCCAGCTGAGGTAGTCCTGCTGCCCTGAGGGGAGTTCGTCGGTTGGGTTTCTGAGGAAGCTAGTGACTATAAACAAAGCGCTTGTATGTTTGATAGTACAGCTGAACCAGCGATTGTACTCCTTGGCACCCTGGGCTGGCCAGCGGACATGGATGCCCTGTGTGCTGTACCTACGCAACTCACAGTCCATCTGCTCTGGTACTCCCTCAATGTACCGCCGCAAGTCCAACCTAGATCCTATAACAGAACAGTATTTAATATAATACAACACTTTTCGGTCTGGTACTTCTTTGGCTATTGATCATACCAGTGACTAGGAAGGTAATGGCTTGCGGGTTAACAGGACTGTCTCCTTTCTGACCAAACTGCAGCATAGCCTCTCTGTGGATGAGCTTAGTTTCAATGTGACTCTCATTATTCAAAAACACATGTTCATCAGTGAACTGACAGGGTATCCATGATATCAGACTGCCACACTGCACACCTGAGAGACACAAAATTAAACTGAATTAGTCACATAACATAAACTGTCTGCAACATAACATAGTATAGTACCAATACTGTAAAAAAATGATTTAAGCCATTTCCCCTATTTTTCTGTGAATTTAATACTAAACTGTACAGGTTTGTGTAACAAGATTTGATATCAAACAAAGGAAAGCTGAGAAAACACAAAATCTGAGCTTTGTATAATATTTTGGATCTAATAAGGCAAAAGTGTTATTTAATACCTTAATCACCTACTACACGCTAGTTAGGCTACCTTTAGCAGCAACAACTGCTACAGACAGAAGTGTCTGTAGCAGTGAGAAGAGGTGATAACTGTAGAACAGTATCTTACAATGCTATGGTGGAACATCGGCCCACTCTTCTTCGCAGAACTGCTTTAATGCAATCATCTTAATAGGCGTCAGGTCTGAATTTTAATCCTTTTGAACCTTTAAAATTGAAACTACTCTTATGTTTGTTATTATTGTCATGTTGTATGTTAAAGTTTTGCTTGAGTTTCAACTCACAGACTAATGACATTACGAGCTCCTTCAGTATTTTAAGGTAGTTAATATAATTCATATTTCTCTCTTTCATGGCAAGTTTCCCAGTCCTTCAATCAGTAAAACGTTCCCAGATTACAATTTCCCTTCCATTTCTAACCATAGGCATAATGTTCTTTTTGTAGAATGGTTTGTTTGGTTTGGGCCAGATGTAAAAGAACCTCATATTCCAAAATCCATAGAATACCGCCCAAGTGTGGTTTTCAAATCACTACTCTCCCATTGATGCCCTTTTTCTTGATGGTTATTCAAATAGTGGAGCCATTAACACTGACCTTTTAATCAGGAGTTTAGTCTAGTTTCAACCACTGTGGGAGACAGCCGGAGTACCGGGAGAGAACCCACGCAAAAAAAGAAAAATGCAAACTCTGCACAGGAGTCCCGAAGGCAGAGCTAATTTTAAAACCAATAACTTCTTTCTGTGGAGCTTCTGGGTTTACTCATGTAGCCTTTGCTGGGTGTTAAATTTTTTCTTTTTATTATTTTCTTTTGAAGATCTCATCCAATTAAGTATACACGCTAAAATAGAGGAAAACATGAGGGGTTAAATATTTTTTCACAGCATTGCATTGTATAGTATAGTAGCCTATAGTACAGTATATTATAGAATAGATGTATATAGTATAATACAGTAGTGGCAGTAGAATTAAAATAAGGAACGCAACCCTTTAACAGGAGGTTAGGGTTCTATCCAGCAGTCTACATGTCAGAAATGTCCTTGAGCAACATATGGAACCCCCACTTTCTCCTAATGGCTGTTAGCATGCGAGAAATTGGCGCCCTTCATAGCAGTCTCTAAATAAAGCTGTGCATGTATTACAGCAGAAAAGCATATTAGTAGTATCATTGTCATTATACAACAGTTCTGGGCAGTATGGTGAATAACAGTACAATATATATAATAATAACAATACATTACATTATATGATACTTCAGATAGTTAATATATTACTGCACAACATCATATGACATAGTGTATTACACTTTAGTGTAGTGAAGTTAAATCTAGTGCTGTATAGTAAATAACAGGACATTATATTACAAACAGTTAACAATAGTATATTTATTTATATATATAACATTATTATGGCAGTTATTTCATTCTTATCTAATGTGTAAAAATACATTTTTGACATAAATACCTCAGTCCACAACAAAGATGAAAACTGTAACTTACTTGCAGTCAGGTATACGTAAATAAGTATCTTTAAGAGCAGATACATGGTCTGTAAATGGCAAATGTCCACTTGTAGCCCGTATACCATACTGACAGCGCTGGAAAAAAATCCTGCTTTCACTTTCAGTTTAAAGAGAAATACCTTGTTGTTCCTGCCCCTTATTTGCGCAAACGCATAAAATGTCCATGTAACCTAGAAGTAGTTCTCAACTGGTCTGGCTTCGGGACCCACCATCACCACTTAATGAAAAACCTCGACCCAAATCGAGGAAAATTTTCAACTTCTCGATTGAAAAGATGGTTTACATTACAACATACAATACACAAATTTTCCTTGTTGTCGATACAGAAATCGCGACAATTCCCTACTGAACGTGATTTAACAGGCGGCTGTGTTCACGGATACAGACATGCAGTACTGACTCCGTCCCATAGCGACGCTGTGAAGAGATTTAATCACGTGGTCCCTCTTTTCTACCACACGCCGATGTGGAACAGCGGAAGTGCTCTGTACGAAAAAATAAAGGAAAGGCACATCGTGTTGATGAACGTTATCTTTCAGATTGTATGCCTGGTATTTATTTGTTGCTTTTCAAGTTTGGAAGAGAGAGACGCTTTGGAGCAGCTCATGAATGGGGATTGAAAATCAGACTTAAATTAGCAAGTTAGTTTTACCGTATTTAGCTACTTTTACATCAGTTGTGACATCAATGATGAATACAGGTAATGTTTAGTTATTGTTGTATGTGTGGAATGTTGACAAGCCATTCTATTCATTTTTAGCACTTTGAGATTTGATCCAAGTGAAAAGTGCGTTATACATTAAATGTATTATTATTATTATTTGTATTTCAAGCCTTTTATTTTCCCTTTATCCTTGATGCATTCCAAAACGGTCGACGAACAAGTTTTCTTCAAGGGCTAAATGTATTCGCTTTAACAAGTAGACTTACGTTTCATCCCTGCTAAGACTTCATTGCGTGAGAAGACATTTCATTTTTATAAGCCCAACATGTGAAATGCCGACTTTGTGATCAGTCGTTACCCATTCGTCTTAAGTATAACTTAACAATTCCTTTTAAAGTAAATTATTAACTGGCATTCAAATATATTTTCACATAAACATCTGCTTGTTCGTTCATGTTTTTAATTGAGGAGTACATAATGTTATAATTATAATCATGACATTATTACAACTGACGGATTAAGTCAGTGTGGCATTGATTATCTGATTACAGTGACAGCTGTCAGTGGGTGGCATATATAAGGCAGCGGGTGAAAATTCCGTCCTGACTGCTAATATTTTGGAAAATGGACGACTGTAGCTCTGTGGGTAGAGTTATTGTCCCTCAATCCATTCCAGGCTTCCCAGGATAGATGTCGTAGGGTCCTTGAGCAAGACCCAGAATCCCAATATACTACCCACAGGGGTTGCTCACTGTTCCTCAGGAACGGTCAAATTTTAGCACTTTGAGATTTGATCCAAATGTAAAGTGCATTATAAATTAAATGTATTATTATTAAATGCAGAGAAGTTATTTCACTACATTGTACAGTTTATATCTGTATTCGACAAATTAATGTTAAATTATTATTGAAAGGTTCTGAGCAACTTCGACTATGGCCAAATTGTGATTGATGAAAGACTGCAGATGCAACCGATGAAGATGGACAACTGATGAATCACAGATTCATGGTCGCGCAGGAATTAATGATATGAATGTTGAATGAAGGCTAACGCGAGGTTGTCTGATCCCACAGAAGAACTTCTGTAACACAATTTATAATGTTAATGCGGTTCGGGATAGAAAGGTGTAAGAGAACAAATTGTATTACTAAGGTGTTTTGGTGGCAAAAGGGGGGGCTACACTACATTAGGCTGAAGGTTTTAATTTTATGGTGGATTGGTGTATACTTTACTACTTGTGGGTCAAGAAGTCGCCTGAGGCTCAAAACATTATGATGGATAATTAGCATTATTTTATGCCATTTTAGATAACAATAGTCACTAAAATAATGGATGATGAAATGAGTTGCATCCTGTCTTCTTACTTATGTTTGCCAACATTTATGAACAAATAAACAGTTATTTTTTTCAATCAACCAAACATTCTTTCTTTACTTAGTCTTTACACCTGTTCTCTTGTGCTTTCAGATTCCGCCATTCTTCACGGTGTATTCCTCCGGGCTGAGAAGCAATGTCTCCCCTTAACTCTGTCCTCCATTCAGAAAGCTGACTGGAGCGGGGTGGGACATCCACTCCTTGAGGCCATTAAAGAAATCTGTGGACTAGATGAACTTTGTGCAGTTCCCTCCACAACAGCTCACAACTGGATAAAGCAACTAATTTGTGTTGTGTGGCTGAAGCTACTGTACAGGGAGACTGGAGAAGATGTAGATATAGCCTGGAGGGAGAACCCTTTCTTTGCTCTCCAGAATGGCCTCCCCGAAGTAAACCATGTTGTCCTGCTGGAAATGGTGAAGTCAATGGCAACTGCTCAGATATTTGCCGGTTTCCTCTCATATCTTCCCAAATCTCTGATCTGCAATGAGCTTGAAAGGCTAGTGCAGCACATGAGGAGCAGCCCTACTAGCGAGGATGAAGTCATATTTCTTCTGGAGGTCTGGTGGGAATTGTGGAAAGGCAAAAATAAGGCGAATGCAGTAGAAGGGGATAACATAGAGGCTATGTTTGCAAGACAGTTTCAATGTCTCTCTTCTAGGTCTACCAGCCTGTCCCCACAGGCTGCCAAGAGATTAAAACTAGACCCCTCAGAGCCACCAGCATCATCGTCATCTCCTGATGTCCTACACATCCTGCTTCATGCACTTAAATGTTTCAAAGGTCACATATTTACAACAGATATTTGCCTCCAGGCCCTCTCCATTTCTCTTGATTCCATTTACACAACCTTCCTGATAGACCACACCGTCATCCTTTCAACCAAGGAGAAGATGAATTTCTTAAGTAAAGTGGCCAGCATTACACAAAGAGATGATGAAAATCTTAGTCCTGAACTTATTTCTGAAGCACAGAGAGACTTGTATGCTTCTCACACACCATCTCAGTTTCAACCCAGCAGGATGAAGCTCTGTGGAGCCTTGAAAATAATAACAGAACTTGTTCAGTTTTGGCAACGCAGTGGACTCCTGAAATTGTGTGACAATACTAATTCTAGTTGCTCGGCTTTCAAACTAGAACAAAGTGTGCAAAGAGTCCTAACAGCTCTGCAGAACACTGATATGTCAGAAACAGTGGCTAAAATAGATGATCGAGAACCTGAGAAGAATATCCTGAGAGGTTTGCTGGGGTTACTGTCTTTCCCTTCTATAGAGAGCACCCCTGAGGTGAAGACAAGAGTTGCCGCAATAATTATCTCTCATCACCATGATGACTTTCAGAACTTTGCTGCATTATTTGCCAGTGAGAGGAATTGGGCTGCCTGTGAAGAACATTGGATGGATTGTCTGGAAAATAACCCAGGAGCCTTCCAGCAGTGCGAAACACTGATTAAACTGACCTCCACCCTCATGAATAAGCTCCACAGCAACAGCACAAGGTTGGATCGATACAGGAAGCTTATAAAGGTTGTAGCTGATATTTTCTCCGCACTTAACTTGGAAGACAAGAACACAGCACTAGCTGCCATGTTGAGATTATCCAGCAGGGGGTTCTTTTGTAGCTCAGTCCCTCTTGCTGTGAGTGATAAGTATAAACAGGAGCTCAACATGGCATTCAACTGCATCATTCATGGAGGGGTTGGAGCAACAGGGTCACAGGGAAATCTGAACACGGCTGTCTCTTTAGTAGCAAAAGTTGCATTTCAGAACCCAGAGGCAGCTGTGAGGGCTTGTTGTCATTCTGCTATTTTCAATAAAGGGGCTTCCTCTCTGATGGTTAAGATCCTGCAGCAGCTGCCTGGCCTAAGAGGACAGAGGGATGTGACCCAAAGTAATGAAGAAGAAATGAAAGAGGATGAAAATGTAGGCAATGGACAGAGTATGTTGAGTGGTAGTGGTTTGCTCTGCAGGTGTCTACAGGGAATAATCAAGACCAAGTCACTGTCATCCAGTGAAAAAGAGCAGTTACTTGAGTACCTGGGTCTGTTGATGACGCCTGTCATGAAAGTTGAAGGAGAAGAGAAGAAGCAAAGCTTTGTGATCCCTCAGGAGGTTGTCAACATCATAGTCCTACCTAACCTCTCAACTATGGGTGAGTTCATACTTTGATTTTTTATTAACTGCTGTTTTATCTACCCAGGCTGAAGTTATTAATTAAAAAGGTTTGCTGTTCAAATAGTATCTTAATGGAATTAATTGATGACACAGATATGGACCAGGAAAATTAGGTTCTTAGTAGAATCAGAGCTTTGTTGAAAGTTTAAACAAATAAAATGCTTCCAGTTTGATTATGTCGTCGACAATCTTTAATTTGCTATTAAAGTCTGTGAAGGAGAGGGAAACTTTTGTCACCCATTTGTATTCAGTGCCGCTATTTTTATATTTCAGTTGCCCCAAAACAAAGAAAAAATAATGCATCATTCTATGAAATTGAAATGAACATTCAGATAATTCAGCACAAATAGACGCATCTAATGTAGAATTTACCCTTTTGGTGTTAGTAAACAACGATGATGTATTTTGTGGGTGGAACCAGGGTGGTGGCAGAAAGTGACAGTTCTCCATTACAAGTAACATCAAGAAGAACAAATAACTGGGTGAGATCTCCTGAGCGGTTGCTCATGGATCAAACTACATGGCCAACAGTGGCGGGACATCTTCGTATACCTTATGTAAAAACTCATCTATAAAATCATCTTTACGAAAGAAAAAAAGGAGGAATACAAATAAATTGATGCACAATTTCATACTTTGCAGTCATCTCCAGGAAATTGAATACCGCAAATTTGTCAAATTACATTTTTGTATTGCAGACCGACGTAGTGCCTAGCCAGCGGCAACATAAAACACAGCTGTACAAGACATGGGCCGTTGTAACTTGAAATAACAGCTACAAACTTCACATAAAAAATATATCTCTTGTGTTTTTATTTTATTTTTCCTATAACGTAGGACAGATCAGTTTATCACTTATCATTAACAAGAAAAACTTTCCTGTTGATCTAGTGATATAAATTAAAAAAATATAATTCATTATTACTGCTTAAAATACAAATGGATGTCGGGCTAAGCTGGAGTTGACATCAATTTCTGGGGGTCAAATAAAATCTATGAATACATTTAAAATTAATCATTTGATATAATGTCGAGAGGAGACAGACACATTTTCCCAAACTCTTTTCTAGTTGAGATCTGCCAGTTCTTTAAGTCAACATTCCAGACTTTGGTCACACCCATTGATGGACGAGTAACTTCTTGGAATCCTTTGTACATATTTGACACAAAGCCACCAATTTAGGTTTTGTGGTTATAACCTTAATGAGAGGATGCACAGAGAGAAAGGGAACTCGGTGTGGTCTGATAACTGGTCTCAGCTGAAAATTAAAGAACAAAGGATGAAAATGGCAAATGGAAACATTTTCTTGAATCCTTAAATGATCTTAGACCTTCATCATTTGATAAATCTGGAGAGATTTTGAATATTGCAATTGATCCAGGGTAGAAAGTTCATGTCTTTCTTCTCCATACAGATAGAGAAATCATGGAAAATTAGTGTGTGTGTTTGCCATTTCACATTTGTGTAAGCAATTTACAGGCCCTGTTCCGCATTTGAATAGAGTCTGTTACATTGGGACCAAATTTATTACGGCAATATTTTGGGGATAGATTACAAGAGAGTATGACTGAGATTATGAAGATTTACCATGTACCGTTCAATGAGGAGCCATGGTGTTTTTTCATCATGGCAGAACCATTTCTCAAAGTGCCGTAGCATAAAGAACATATAGTACAATTCGAAATTGGCCAAACCAAACCCTCCTTGTTGGTTAGACTGGCAAAGTATGCTATTGCTGAACCTTGGATGTTCCCCTTCCAGATAAATTTAGCCACTATTTTCTGTACTCTGTCCCAGTATTTGGGGGGGGAGAGGTCAGCGCGACCATGCTGGATAAAAAAATGAATCTTTGGTAATATGTTCATTATGATGTTTGATATGCTGCTGCAGAGAGAGAATTTTGGTTAAACAATTTATCAAAATCTTTACAAATAGATTATAGACTGTAGAGTATTATAATTAGCCTGAGATATTCTGTCGAGATGAGCAGATCTGACACTATGGGAATATCTATTAATAATCCTGAGTTATCTGCTGCATTGCTCAGGGGTAGAAGAATACATTTTTTCTTATTTCTGTTCTTGCCTGAATAAATACTGAAGGAACTGAGAATCTTTAAAAACCTATGACCAATCAGACAACACATTACCAAGATTTAATAAAATGTCATCTGCATATTGTGAAATAAAAGTATATCAATTACCGACTGTAATGGGGGCAATATTTTGCGTTTACCTAATTTTCTGAGCCAAAGGTTTTAATTACAGAGCAAATTCCAATGGAGAGAGGTATTCCAGTGAGTACTTGAGCATGGGCATTGTTATACATAATTTTTAACATTTAAAAATATATTTCCACATCCCATGCGTTTCAATGTAAACCAGGGAAATTCCAATCTATCGAAAGCCTTTTCTGCATCTATAGATATCACCGCAGGTATTGAGGATTATACCGAAACAGGAAAGATGATATGCAACAATCTTCTGACATTGTTGGCCGCTAATCTATTTTTTTACCAAACCGGTTTGGTCTGGATAGACCAAGAAAACTGGGTTTACTCCCATCTAGGTAATGAGACTGCTGTGCTCGATGGATTAGAAATTCAGATCTTTTCCCAAGAATACCGTTTAATTTTATTTTAACCAAAGATATTTCTTTTTCACTTTTCTTTTAAATATTGCGAGGGTTTGCTCCAAATTGTTAATTTCTTTTAACTGTGCTCTATTTTGTCCAGATGCAAATGCTAATGAGTTTTTTCTAATAAATCCTTCAACGGCATCCCACAGTATTCAAGCATCTGAAACAGAATTTTTATTAAAACTTATAAATTATTTTAAAGCTTCTCTAAGTTGATCACAATATATGGCATTTTGCAGGAGAGATGCATTTAATCTCCACCGAGTTGCAGGATTGTGTGTTGTATTAAGTGCAAAAGTACATAAAATAGCATGATGGTCTGATATTGACATTTACGCTATTTCTGCCAATAGAGTCATACTTTCGATTCAAGACTAAAATTGATATGGAATTTATTCTTAAGAAAGATTTATGTCTGGCAGAATAAAATGTGAAGTCCATTGTTTCCCTTGGACGGCATATGTCTAAGGGAGTAGTCAGGTATTAAATATTTTAGCGCACGAGTGCTTAAAAGATCACTATTAGTACTGGAAGATTTGTCTAAGTCTTTATTAATTACTGTATTAAGATCTCCCAGAATAATTTTAAAGCAATACATTTCTTTAATAAAGGTGCGCAGAAAGTAGTGGAATTAGACATCATATATATTTGGGACATACGCCAAAATATATGCCGATTTAACATTACTTATTAAGGTTATGAAATAGGCAATCCTTCCATCTGGGCCCTGTCCTTTTTTAATGATATCTATTTTAAGATTTGCATTAAACAGAATGGTCACACCTTTTGATCTGAGGTGAATGCGGCTACTTTAAAATCAACAGTATTTAGTTTACTTATGGCTTGTTGTAGTATATGGGTTTCCTGCAATAAAGCAAAATCTCCAGACAGCTTAAGCGTTCTTTAGTGTCATTAATGCTTTGCACATTCCATGAAAGAAATGATAACCTTACCATATGTTTATCAAATTAGCACAAATGTGTAATGACTAAATATTACATAAAAAAGCAGCCATAAATGAAAAAAAAAACGTCTTATTTATACATTTGACTTTATTATTCATCCATTTTAATTCATTTTTACGTCCAAGGGATGCAAAATATGGTTGCGATCATAACCATATTTTACTGTTTTTCAGCAAGTATAATCGGATAATCGTACAGTAACGCACTTCTCATCGGGATCCCTGATAAAAGTCTTCAAAGACTACAATATGTTCAAAACAGTGCTGCAAGGATCCTGATGAGAGTGCGTAAACACAAACACATCACCCCCGTTCTTCATTCCCTTCATTGGCTTCCCATCTCCACCAGGATTGATTATAAGATCTCTCTCCTCACTCACCAGTGCATCCATGGTAACGCACCCCCCTACCTGAAAGAACTACTCACCCCACTGACCTCAACATGATCCCTCCGTTCTACCCAATCATACCGCCTCCTCCTTCCCCGGACTAAGCTCAGCTCCATGGGTGATCGGGCCTTCTGTTCTGCTGCCCCCCGTCTGTGGAATGCCCTCCCTAACCATCTGAGGGCTCCACAGACGACTGACACTTTTTAAAAAAAGGACTTAAAAATTTCCTTTTTAGCAGAACCTATAACTTTAATTAACATTGCTGCTTTTTGGTCAGGTTTTTATATAGTTATTTTTTTATTTTTTTATTGATGCTTTTATCTGCTTTTATTTCGTAGCACTTTGAGATTTGATCCAAATGTAAAGTGCATTATAAATTAAATGTATTATTATTATTATTATTATTAAAACAGTGCTGCAAGGATCCTGATGAGAGTTCGTAAACACGAACACATCACCCCCGTTCTTCATTCCCTTCATTGGCTTCCCACCTCCACCAGGATTGATTATAAGATCTCTCTCCTCACTCACCAGTGCATCCATGGCAATGCACCCCCTACCTAAAAGAACTACTCACCCCACTGACCTCAACACGATCCCTCCGTTCTACCCACTCATACCACCTCCTCCTTCCCCGGACTAAGCTCAGCACCATGGGTGATCGGGCCTTCTGTTCTGCTGCCCCTCGTCTGTGGCATGCCCTCCCTGACCATCTGAGGGCTCCACAGATGACTGACAACTTTAAAAAAGGACTTATAACTTTCCTTTTTAGCAGAGCCTACAACTTTAATTAACAGATTTGATCCAAATGTAAAGTGCATTATAAATTATATGTATTATTATTATTATTATGACACAGCTCTGTCGATTCAGCTACATGACTGCTTTGATTACATCATTAGAGACTCAAAGAATGTAACAAAGTCAACGGTATTCACACTATCGTCCCTCCCACATACAAAAAATATTCTGGTTATCTGTAGAGGAAATTTACTACCTTGTGTTTTGCAATATATCCATTTCTCTACCAGTGTAGAAGCAATTATTTTATACCTTTTGGAAAAACTACAGAGGTCTGAACGTAAGTGACTTCAAGGGTAAGGTTAGCCATTATTATTGGTTATAGGCCAGAAATTAAATTAAAGCTGTTAAATGAGAGTTGATACTCAGGAATAAATAGATGTATTTTACATAATTCCAACAATTGCAGAATCTAAGCAACTCAACACAGTGCAGATTGCCGTCATGCCCACGATGACACCACTTCACGTGGGTAAAACCATGTAGTGGAAACTGTAACCAATCATGTCATTCATCAGTGTAAATTTTTATTACATTTTAAACATCACAACGTCAAATTTCAGTACACATTCTGCAAGTGTTAAGTGACGAGGGAAAAGTATATTGGTTTAAACACAACCATACTTATCAGAGCAATTGAATGCTTTCCACTTTTGCTCACTAGAGCTTAACCTTTCCAAACCTTTGTTTTTGTATGATTGATATTGACCCTGTGAAGGAGGTAATAATCATATTATTTACTGGCTAAATATCTCTTTCAAAAATTAACCTAATAGAACATAGGTTATTTAAATGTATATTGAAACAATAGCTGGGGACAACCATATGTCCAATATTAATTCTGGCTTCTTTTTTTTCAGTTTAAATTAAGTGGTATAATTGGTGTAGAAAAGGGGTTCCCATGTGCTTTGACATCAGATCTACTTTTGCATTTTTATAAATAACAAGATCTACCTGTCAGGAAAGAACAGGCTTAATTACCCAGCAGTTAATGTGATATTTGGCCCTAAGAAGAGGATGCTAGCTTCTCATAGTCAGCGTTCCTTGTTTCCAATGGACTTAAGAAAAACTGTGTTTGGTGAACCCTGGACCTTCAAGGGCGGTCCGATGGCATGCCCCCCGTAAGAAATTGTGTACTTTCAAAGTTAAATGCATCAATCTGGTGCACATCCACTGATATAAATATAAAAATAAAAAAACAATTATAGGAAAATTCTCCAAATTATAAATTGATATTTGACCATAAATTACAACGTCTATGACCAGCAGCTGGTCAGTTTGCTGTTTTTGTTCATCAGATATGAATGCAGAATGAAGAAAAAGTGTTAACTGACATAAATTAATGTGAATAAAGACTGGAAAATCATCTCCATTGAATGTCCAGTATGAACAGTTACAGAAAATTAATGAATGTCCTGAACCAGTTGAAGCAGACTCACCTCACATCTCTGTCTAGTACTGTGAAAAAACGAAAGTGAATTATATAAATAATTTGTCTTTTAGAATTTTATTTTTACATCCCTGCAGGGTGAAGCTCTGCATTTATCACTACCTTTCTCTCGCGAAATATATATCTCATTATGTCGCGCGCTCTTTGTTTGCATCAGAGCAGACGAGTGGCTGGCAGTCTTGCATTTGCGCTGTGAGCCCGTGGTCCCGAGGTTGAATTATTGCGACCCACCGCTATGTGATGGACTGACTGGTGCAGTGTGCTTCGCAGCTAATTTACTCATTATCTAAAAAATATTTTGCTATCAACTGATAAGCACTTGACAGGTTAGGCACTTCTAGTGTACAATTACACAATAAGTGCACAACAAAAACAGTTTGATATATTCAGGCCACAGGGAAAATTAAAAAAATCTACTGCAAGTACTTCTGGAAAAAATAGCTTAATAGTCTGCATATATACTTAAAGTTGGGAAAATTTGCATTTAAAAAAGAAAAGAAAACACATTTCAAGAAAAGGTCCAAACCCTTTAATGCATAAATAAAGTAAAGACTGTGACTATTCCTATGCTGTATTATGTGCCTGCTGCTGCTGGAATAACAATTATAATCTGCAAACTCATGATTGCAAGTGACATTTTGCGCAGTATATTTTGTTATTTAAATTGTGTATCTGATTATTCATAGTGTCCAGAAGTAATATGTAATTCATTATTGCTGCTACTCAGAATCTGCTGAGATACCCACAAACTCATTTTTGTGGTGAACAAATGAGTGAAGCACAAGATTTCCAGAAATTGATGATTTATTGTTATTATTTTTAGATGAAGTTATTTTCATTTCCCAGTTTTGCAGTCTTGGCAATAAAACTGATCATGTCTTAGGAACGAATTGGGGTTATGGATAAAACGTCTTCAGACCGTTAACCAGTTAGAAAGGCTACCTTCTCCCATTTGTGAGAAGGTTGCTTTGCCAGGTTGCAAAGCATTGCAAATTAAAAAACCTAACCATTGCAGAAAAAATGCAGTTGCAGTTGTATGGATCATTTGTGAAAAATATTAATATAGAATTTGGTTTATGTGAAGAAAATAAATACATGTATGTCTGCTCCAACATTCTTGTTCGTATTCCCTCCAGGAAAAAGCTCCTTTGATGTAGAATTAAGTCTGCACGTTCTCCACACGGCTTTGTCTGTGGATGTACAGCAAACTCCTCACTGGGTGTTGAACTGCTCTCCCTGTCCCCTTCTCTATGTTCTGGCCCAATTGCATAATCAGACTATAAGGTTTGTATGGTCGATGGTTTTATGCTCTTCAGTACAGATACCTTCTCTCATTCCATTTTTTAAATCTTGAGCTGTTTGCTTTACTGTTCATACCAGCCTTTGATTTCTCACACACCCATTCAAATCTCTTTTAGGTGCAGGGAAGAGCCATCAGAGGGTGCCATCCAACGCTTACCCATAGAAACTAAGGAGCTTCTGGTGTCACTACTGACTATGCTGGGGCAGGTGGTGGGTGCAGAGGTGGTGGCGGCCCCTAGCAGCTGGTCAAGAGCTCTGTTCTGGCTATACAACAATATGGAGAAACTAGATTGGACAATTCGTTTCTACCTAAAGCCACTGTGGGGGGAGCACTTTAAAAATGAGGTTCCCTCGTCTCTCTTGACTGTGTGCGATCTACCTGAGCAGGTAAGTCCTTAACTTTTCTATTGAGGGCATTGAAATGTACAAAGATTAACTGGGACTTGGTCAAGTGGTCAAAGAAGGGGAGGCCTACATATAAAACCCACCTGCCCTTTTGGACAAGAGCTGAGGACATCACCAAGATAAGAAATCTCAGCTCAACGTCTCCAAACCACCTTTCCACAGCAGTACGAGCTCATATATATCATTCTGTGTGGATTCAGTCATTCCGACTAAATGTTGGAAGTGCCTTTTCACCCATATAACAAACCTTGTGTAAATAAATAACTCAAATCTGCCATCAATTTGAAAAATAAAATCTGTTTCCAGAGAATGGAGGAATGAACAAAAAGAATATGAAGCACAGAAAGAAAGAGATGCAGTGTAGTAGTGGTGATTACAGTTCAGCCTGACAAGAAATACAATTAATGGCGTCCATTATGTACTACACCCGTGTGACCAGGCAACTAATTATTGTTGATGGTGAGGGTGACGCTAACCAAGAAAATGCTTACGATTCCTTTTTTAATGGCTTGAAATGAGCTCTCATGTGACGTTTCCATGCGCAGTCTCATAATCCTCAGAATGATATTGTGATATTGGAAGAATGTGTCACAACTTAATTCCAGAGGGCAAACATTAGACAGGCTAGTGTTCCTTATGCCATCTATGGAAGCATGGTGCAGTACTGTCCTGATCAGTTCAGTGAGGTCTTCACTTTTTTTTTAGATGTATGCACCTACTTTACGAAAAACATCAAGAAAAAAGACTTGTTCTTAAATCAAGAAATCTAAGAGATTTAGGTGGTTAAATTAGTGTTTGCCTCCTGTGTTTTCATGAGCTCACGTGACGTTTGACCACTTTGCCAAAACTTGTTGCAGAAAAAATATTAATAAACTATTTGTGAAGGACAAGAGTAGTCTGAACATTGTTAAATCCAGCTTCAAGATCATGGAAGTCAAACTGATATATTTGCTTGAAGTCTAGAAATCAAAATGAATTATTAGTCAATCTTTTCATGGTCTTTTGCCTTAATGCCCTCAGCCTATGCAATCCGGAGCTAAAAAACAAACCCCTACTTTAATTCTTATATTTCATCTCTTATCAGACAAGTTAGGACACCAGCTGGTTTAGGACTGCTAAACCCCTCCTGAAGGAATCCTGAAAAGTTCATATCCTGAGCGGTGGTTTGCTGTTTTTAAATGTCTTCTTAAACAACTTAGTCATATAGCTTTTTGTAATTGCTTTAAAAAACATATGGCTTTTGGAAGTGAGGATGACATTTTGCAACTAAGCTTAACACGGAAGTTGGATGTGTTAACTTTTTATCTGATGCTGGTTCATCACTCCTATTTCAGTCTTACCTTTGAGATATGGTGACCATGGAGCCTTGTACACACTGTATGCATTATCATTTGTTCTAATGCAGGAGTCTATTTTGCTCGAGTGCACAAGATAGTGAATATGGGAATTCACTTTGTTTTTTGTCATTTTCTAAAGTTAGGGACAAACTTGATATCATCAAGTCATTATCATTTCCATGCAGTCCACTAGGGAAATTCAATTCAGCATGTGACAGAGAGCCATGCAATGCAGTCGTGATCAGAGAAGAAATAGAACTGCGAGCACTTGGCATGTTTGGTCCATTGCCCAAGCATTCCAGACGGAGCCCTTAACAAGACGACCTTATGTCGGTTCCGTCGCACCACTATGAGACGGAATGGCCAGCCAGCATGCCAAGTTGAATTCCCAAAGTGGACCTGGCAAACCCCAGTATTAACCTCCTTAACGGCTTCATGAGTCAGGTCTTGTGTTTCCTTCCATGTTTCCTTTGAGTGGAAGGTTTTACGGCTCTGTTGCGAAACAGCTATTCGGTATCAATGTATTCATATTCTTATTAGTTGGTTTTTAGAGGCAAAGAGAGGAATATTTGAAGTTTGCATCCGTTCTTCGTTGATTCCATTTGACAGATATTTTGTTTGCGTGAATAATAGTGTGTAAAAGGCTTGACGTTTTGGCTGACTGCCTTGACATACGCTAAGGGACACAAAAGATGCATTCATCACCAAGAATAGAAATTCTTGGACTAAGTATGCTCCATCTATTTACTGCTTTTACCTTTTTGTTTCTGTTTTCCTTTTCCCTCTAAAAGGGACCACCCTTGTAATAAATTATTTATATAGAAGCAACTTCGGTTTTTAGAGGGGAAACCTTGTCTCCATCATCTTTCAGCAACTTCGAGCTGAAAAAGACCCCCACGAGCCAGCGCCCAGCTTTTCAGCTCAGACGAACACGGCCTCCATTGAAGAGGAGCCTCTGCCTATGATACATTAAAAGCTTATGGTTAAAAAATGTTTTTTTTATCTTCAGCTGATTATCCACTGATGGATATTATATTACATCTATTCAAAGAGAAAGCCCTAAATCTTACACAATGCAGCTTTCAGTTACAATGTTGACGCAACCCTAAGAATTGAATCAGTGTCATAACACTGAAACCCTGAAGTTATCTTGCGAACCAAAAAACCTGCTTTGTAGTTCTAGTCTGACTCCCATCATATGTGTTTGAAGTTTAGTGCTGATTTTTTTACTGTATGATACAATTCCTGCTAATGTGTTTGTCCGTGTTCATCTTTCTTTCTCTTAAGGACTGGTCAGGGCTGGACCTGCCTCAGTACAGCCACGGTACAGGTCTTTTGGCGTGGATGGAGTGCTGCTCCATATCTGACTCACTGCAGTCCACCATGTTGTCTCATCTGACTGTGGACCAGCGCCAGCTTGACCATGTCACCATGTTCAGCAAAGGCCTAATGGTGGCTCTGGCCCAAATCCTACCGTGGTGCTCTATCTCCCAGTGGTCCAGGCTTCTCAGAGTCCTGAAGGCCCTTATCACCTCTGGACGCCTACATGTTCCCTTCTCGCTTGAGTATGTGGATTATCTTCCCCTGCTGGATCTGAGGAGGTTTTCATGTGAACTTCGCTTGTCTGTCCTCCTACTTCGAGTCCTTCAATTGCTCTGCGGATCAAGCTGCTCTCACTGGATGTCAGCGGGCAGCTGGGAACACGTTGGTCTTTTATACGCCCATGCTGTGAGGGGAATTATAATATCCCTCAGAGCCAAGCTGCCTCATCCTTCATCTTCTGCTGCAGTGTCTCCTACAATACCAGCATCTACAGTCTCCAATCCTTCTTGTACTTCAATCAAATCTAATCAAAGGATCAAATCAAAGGACTCAGAGACACAGGAGGAGGTGGAGACAGCTCCTTGCCAGGAAGTCCTGTTTATTCTCAGCCAGCTGTTTTGCCATGTTCAGCATGTCCAGGTATGAATTATTAACATTAATATACTAAGAGATCCTAGCTTCTGATTGGCTGTGTTGTGTCATCCAACCTTTCTCGACAATACAACCTAAAACTTAGAGTAACCTCTGTAGGTGCAGTTCTGCTTCAATTGTACACTCAGTTTTGTGACGAGCATCACAGAGATAGGCATATTCTTGTTATCGCAATCATAAATAACAAAAGATTTCCATGCTATTGTAAATGTTGAATTGACAAACAGGATGGTTCCAATAATTATTTAAGATTCCAACAGAAGTTCTGATGCATTAAAAACATTGTATTGGAATAGACTCTAATATATACATTTTTCTCTGTATACTGTATTTATCATGAATAAACTTCCTCCTCCCAGGTTATGAAGCCAGCGGGCCAGTGTGAGCCATTGTTCCTGTCCAGTCTGGAGATCCTTAGCTACTATGAGGCCATCATGGCCGCTTTTCCAGACAGTAGCAGTGCGTTGGAGAGTGACAACATTCGACACTTCTTCTCCACCATCACAGACAACCTGGAGAACCAGGCAATGAAAGCTGTACTGCAGCAGAAGATAGCTCAGCTTGTGTCAACAGCAGCTTAAGACAGTATTGTTTCAACTGGAAATCCTTACTTCCTAGCTTCCATGTTGAATAAATACGGGCAAAATTTCAGTTTTTGATGTCATACACAATTTTTACAGTAATGGGTAAGGGATGTGATTGCATAAATAAACAATATTTCACAAATGTCTTTTTTGTACCTTTGCTATAATATTCTACTTTTAAAATCATAATGCATTTTATTTTCATTGCAGAGTTGTATAAAGAAATTAGGTACTTTACTCACTGGAGCAGACATATATAAAACCAGCATCATTCATCAGTAAGGAAATACTGCCAAATGCGATACAACTTTAATGTCAGTTTACACTGAAATTCATTTTGCATCTTTTGGCAGTTCCATTTAAAAGATTTAAATACAGGCTAAATGCTGTTGCATTTGGATTGTGGGACTAAACTTAAACTAATTGTATTCTCACATTAAAATATGAAGAACCAGATGTGAAACTGTTTGCTTATCTGACCATGTTCTTATTGTGAGTTGCTTGGAAGAATTGTGCGTTCAATAAACAGGATGTACTGTAAAGTTCAACTTATAATACTAGAAAACGCACTCCGAGTTTAAACCGCTGTCATGGCAAAATTCTCAATTAATGTATGAGTTATTGTCAGACTCTAAATCTACCAACAACTCCAACATGCTGTAGCCTGTAATCTCTTGTGCCTTCCACTACAGTGTCTTTGTTCAGCCCAATAGGCCCAACTATGGACAGTTGCTAGAGCGCTTTGCCACAATGTGACGTTCCATTACCACTCCATCTCCTTAGTTATTATATTTAATTTAAAATCCTATGACACACATAACATCACCAAGGTTAAATCATGTATAGGATATGCCAAAACCTACCTCGGGGTAAATTTTCATGCAAATACGTCCTGTAATTTCTTTAATCTTGCTCACAACAAACAGACAAACCATAGGGGTACAATAATAAAATCCCTGGCAGATGTAAAAATATCTTAAAAGTATCTACAGTACACTACAGATATGTTTTGCATAATATGGAAGGTACCACAATGAAAGTGTTGGTGTATATACTATAAGCTATCTAATACATTGGTCCACAGATCTGTGTTGTATCGAATGGCTGAATACGGAGCAACAGCGCTACGTCCATTTGGGCATTGATACACAACAAAAAGAAACTACAGCTACAAATCTTAGCAGCAAACTATTAATTAGAAAACTATTGCTTCTGAATTTAAATGTATGAATTTTTTTTTTTACATCCCAACTGTACTTCTGTATGTTTTTGGTACATGCATACATAGCAATGTATTACCTTACTGTCATCAATCTCTTCAAGAGCACACAATAACTACCCACACTTTAACACACTATAATTTGAAAAATCAGTTTTATTATTACAAAAATATATTCTGCCAATATTTATTTTGTAACAGAGCACTTTATATTTACATATTTTGGCTGACAACATTCAAAGATGGATACATAATGGCAAACACTCATTTACACATTTAGGCAATAATTGGGGGAAAAGAGATTAGAGAAAAAACTGTAAAAAAATACTATCTGAAAATGAAGTTCGTAATAAAAAAAAAAAAAAGGTTTTCTATAATAGAAATTTGAAGACTAGGAAATCTGTGTCGAAGGATATAGATAACAATTTGTGCTGATGCAGACAGTCCATAAAATCCATTATTAAACATATTGTACTATTTTAGTACAATTTTTCAAAAGGGAAAATTATCCAAATTCAATGCATTAAGAAATGTTAGATACGGCCTAAAATGAAAATGGCCTCGGTTCAAGTGACTCCCAAGTGACTATTTTTAGCCATATCAGAAATCTATTAGGAAATGGAAACCTTTCGGGTCACCAAAGGATATGTGAAATTTAGTTGAATTCTGTCCTTTGGTTTTGAAGGGATATAGATATACCATGTCCCTATCAAACAGACATACGGACAATGTTTTGCAAATTTTTCCATTTCAAAACATTTTTTCTTCCATTGCTCATTTTCTAAATCTCTTACTAAGCGGCCAAAATGTTTTTTATGATTAGTTCTGATGTAAAACTAGTTCACCTCGTTTTCTGACTGTATTTGTTTCAATCGCTCTTCTCACTCCTTTGTCTTTGGTACAGTCTGTTAGCTTTCCTCAGCAGCAGGATAAACCAGTAGATCTGCGGAACAAGGATCACCACATTACCCATGTTGCACTGCAGGGGAAGATGGAAGGCCACTCTGTGCAGGGGAATCCCAAACTGCTGGCCGTACTTCCAGTACATGAAAGGAAAGATTAGGATCCGACAAACGAAGAAAGTCATAAGAGCCATTATGCCGTTGATTCTGTGCATTTTGGTGTCATCAAGGCCCATCTGGATATCAGAGAAAAGGATCCGCGTGAAGAAGAAGATGGGGAAATGCAAACAAGATTAAAAAAAAAAAGGCTGTTTCTCAGAGACATGCAAAGCAGCAGGGCTAACGTATTTGTTTGATTATGAAGCTTGACCAATGCTCTGTCCTGCCGATTACCTGGATAAAAATCTTTCCTAAGGAGATGAAAGGAGTGCTGAACTCTGTGGTGAACAGGCAGCCAATATAAAAATCACCCAATCCCCTCCTGAAAAACTGCAAAACACAAAAACCGCAACGGTCAACAGACATTTTAACCATATAATTAAGTTGATGTAAAAGTTCTTTATATGCAAATATAATACTACTTTATCAGATTTAAGCACAAATGTATTCAGGAAGAATATATAAGATATAGATTATAAAAATAGGAAGATACTTAAATCACCAGTGATGGAAAATTCAGGTGTCTAACAGTCAACAGTTACAAAGTAGATTTAGAAAAGTGATCATAATAAACACACAATAAAATAGAGTGGATACTGAGTTTGTAAATACTTGGGTGGATCTTTTTTTTTTTTTTTCTACTTTTGCACTTCAAGTTTTGTCATTTGTCAGGTCTTTCTTGAATTGTGACTGCACTGCTCCTATCGTTATCCAGTGGTACTGAAGTGGTTCTTCCATACCCAGAACTTCTTTGAAAACGTGCAAATACGAATTAAATAAGCGCAGGATATGGATGGAAGGCTCTGTTTGTAAACGTCTTAAACATTGATCAAGAATGGAACTTAACGTGGAAAAATTTGTGCTTAGAATATGATATATAAATAAGACATTGTTCTAAATGTATGATCATATACTGTGAAAGATAGGAGTATAGACAACAATATTGCAATCCCCACACTTACCAGAGTGATCGGCATGAAAAAGAGGAGCAGCACTAGGTGATGGAGAACCAACATCCAGTCCCTCACAAGGAAAGCTTTCACTGTCTGAAGAGAGTGGCTGCTGTCCGACTTCAGGTTACCTCTGACCCTCTGAATGTAGTAGTGGCTCAGATACATGGCGTAGATGTCATACACCATATAAGGAGCTCCAAACAAAGCGAACCCATTGGCCAGCCAGTGACTACACATAGTCCCATTGGTAGTGTTAATATGCAAACAACACAATGTGATAATACATTTATTGTATAAAGGTTAACAGAAAATTGTTGAGGCTTGTGTAAATATTCTTTTTTTGTAAAATCTCCAAATTCAAAACCTGTCAGTTATGGTATTCCTGCAGGATCTCACAACTGTGACTCCAGCTGCAGAGGCCAAAGATGCATGGATCGCAGAGACCAGTCTAAAGAAAGATGAACAACTAAGTATTGCCATATTCTCAGAAAAGCATCCTTCTGTCTGAAGGATAAGCTTGATAATTTTTCAAGCTTATCGCTAAATGCATATAGATCAAAGGCAATCAACTATGATACCATATCCGCTGGGCCTATACGTGTTTAATAGTTGTTGTTGGGTCGTTGTTGTTTTTCTTAGTAATTCTACCTTTATTAAGTATTATATTATAAATCAAAATCCTAGTACATATGTACTCAAAAATACGAAAATGAAATCTTAAAGTTTTAAGACTATGTGATTTGAAATAAGTAAGTTGTCCCAGTTGATTGCAACTCTCCTAAGAAAGAGTTCAATTTTAAAAATATAAAAATATGTTAAAGAAATAACGGAAAAATTCCAGAATGTTAAAAACCACATCTCTAGTATATCGGAGTTGCATAGATTACATTTCAATAAATAATTATTGTTTTAAAAGTATTTTAGTAATGCCCTACATACCATCATGGATATGAAAGAGTATTATGACAAACTTCCCTTTTTTTTTATATTACGGGAATAAATCCTAATTCTAAAATTGGGGCGAGAAGGTAGTTTCGCAACTTTAGCTTTTGTCATCAATTGTGTTGGGACGCACATGCATACACTCATCCACATGTATTAATAAGTAGTCAGATTACTTTAGAATCACTGTTAATGGTATTTAAGACCCCCCTCTATTCCATACTGAATCTGTAGTTTCAACATGAAAGAGACCGTTTCCTCCCAGACCTTTCGTTGGAACAAACCCCATTTCTTACACAGCGTTTCTAAAGTACTGATAATTATGGCCGTTTTGATTATGTGCCAAAAAATTCAATATGTATTGGTTTTTCAAACTTATATTATTATTCAAATAATGCTAGTCATGACGCTCCCCTCCAATGAGTATCTTAAAATTAAATTTAAAATTAAAATTAATTAAAATTACGACTTGATTCTCGTAATGACCCTAATCTCTTAATCTCAATTTTTTTAGTTATGGTGAATATGACCCTGATACTCCGTCGTAGTGGGTACGAGAGACTATGTTAGATCGCCGTTATATTTAAAGGAGCAAAGTAAAGCGGACAGTGCTGACCTCTCGCTGACAGAAACCACGTCGGCGTCATTCCAGTGTGTGAAAGTGTATCTTATCCATTTCCTGAAGCTGTAGAAAAGCCCAGGAAAAAACACAGCTCCAGTTGCCAGTGCAATATACATTTTAGGAAACTTCTCCTTTCAGTCTTCGCTGCCCTGATAATCCAGATGACCCCCTTTAAATGACCACCTAAACAACTCAGTGAAAGTACGTCCACCTTACACGAGATGTAGCTTTAGCTTTAGCTTTAGCTTTAGCTTTAGCTTTAGCTTTAGCTTTAGCTTTAGCTTTAGCTTTAGCTTTAGCTTTAGCTTTAGCTTTAGCTTTAGCTTTAGCTTTAGCTTTAGCTTTAGCTTTAGCTTTAGCTTTAGCTTTAGCTTCAGCTTCTTCTTCTTCTTCTTTTTCTTCCTCAGCTTCTTTTTCTTGCCCAGCTTCTTCTTCTGCTTCTTCTTCCATTTAAGCTCTCGTGGCCAACGAGTGCTTAAGACGCACTACGGTCACCTACTGTTGGAAAGTGAAACAGACTGTTCTATATCTATATTTGGTGAACGCAATGCTTTTCCTTAAAAAAAGAAGAAAAGAAAGCGGAGCGCTTCAGTATTAATGAAATCCACTAAGAAAATAATTCTTCTTTACCTGTTTTGTTTCTTAAAGGCATTTATAATTGTAATAACTTAAACTCTGTAAGTTTCACCATAAAATAACAAATCGTTTTGGTCAGCAGTAAAAAATAACATAGGCACTACCTGTCAAATTATTTAAGGTGTATATTAAATAATGACAAAAAAGTCTTATCAATTTTATATTTCATGGAAAATACTGCATTTTCAGTTGACAAGATTATCTTCACTAACTTTATGTAAAAGTGACAACTCAAACGTTTGGTAAATAATCTATTCAAAAATCATTTGACCTTTTTGGTTGTACAAGCTTAATAATTCTGTTCAGTAAAATCGAACATGCCATTATATGACAAAACCTATATGTTCTTCTTTTTTACCAAACGGAGACAAAATGTCTTAAAAAAATTTTTTTCTGCCAATTCTGTACGGTGGCCGACCGGGGCAAACATCAATTTGACAACATGTGAATGCTGCTAAATAAGAAAACATCTTCATGAAGTTGACATGCGCACAGCAAAACATTAAGGAGGAATTGTAAAAAAAAAATTACAATTCAGTATCCCGTTATAACGTGATAATTTTTTCACGTTTTTACATGATCATTTTTCACGTTTTTACATGATCATTTTCACGATATAGGGTGATAGCTGGTTTTTGGTGGAAGAGTATGCCTCCTCCAGCTCCACTTCACATAACCTGCAATAAACAGGCGTCTGTATGGCCCAAAACACTGCCACTCCACTTTTAAGATATCCTCTCCGTCAAATATCCCCCAACGTCATGGCTAGCCTCGCATGGCACAGTCCGGTTTACCGAACTCTGCTTTAACTACAAGTACGTCTACCGCTGCATAGATTTTCTCTTATCTCTAATATCTCCGTCATAATGTGCCTCCTTACTGCTGCCATAACATGCTTTAAGTACTGCTGCCATAACTTGTCTAATTACTGCTGCCATAACGTGCCTATAAAGATTACTTCATGGCCTTAAAATTAGAATTGAGTAACAGAAATTAACAGAGCTTACGTTTTCTGCAGCAGTATGTCAGAGGACTGGATGATGCAGGACTCAATAAGATGTTGAAGTTTGTCACGGGTTCAGAAGTTATTTGTATTGACAAAGTTGAGGTCTTGTTCACACCAAAAGATGGATTGGGACGACGACCAATAGCACATACCTGTAGCAAGGGCACCTCCGCGTCTGTTTCCTAGTCACTCAGGAGAGTGACAGGTTTACTTTGCCATTTGTTCACCACAGGTATTAAGAACAAAGATGATTCTGTTTTTCCTCTAGGAAACAATTAACAAAGGAGACTTTCTTTCTGAGTTGAGAATCCCCGGTGTCAGGAACTGAGGTGCAATAAAACTCTCCTGGATTGCACCTAAGCTCTACTCCCAACACTGTTATCACTTTGCAGACCACATTTCAATGTAAAAAAAACAGTAAGGAACACAGTGCTGCTTGGACTCATCAACAATAAAACTAAGGAACTGTTTGCTTATTTCATTTTACAACTTACACAGTTTGACTGTATGTTAAAATTATTTCCAACGATAAAAAATTATTATCGTAAGTTGTTCGATAAGTAACCTGCTTTTTCATCTTATCCGTTTTGGATTGTTTTACAGTACCACATTGCCATCTAGTAATCATTCATAGAAACATCACTTAGGAAAATGGTGACGCCTTACTACTGTTTAAATATGTGAATGGGTCTTTTTGACTTCTTCCAGGTTAAGTGGAAGAAGAAGAAATCCTTTATTTATCACATACAGCCATACACAGTACAACATAGTGAAATTATTTCTCTGACTTGAGCCATCCCTGAGGGAACAGTAGGCTGCCCCTTTGAAGTGCCCGGGGAGCTAGGGATTCAGGGTCTTGCACAAGGACCCTACTTCCAGTAGACCCTGGTGAGACTTGGACTAGCTACCTTCCAATTGGAAGACGGCCGCTCTACCCACTGAACAACAGCCGCCCAATAAGTAATTTGAGAGAATAATTTTTGGTACAACTATATTCTTATAAATGTTGTTATCTTTGAGTAACAAACTAGCATAACTGTAATATATAAATACCTGATAAATACCACTGTAAAAGTGCTATTTATCAGGTATATAGTCCTTAAATTGATTGATTAATTCAAACCTGATAGATTTGCCTTCTTAATGCAGGTATCATTGTAGTTAAGTTGGATTTGAATATATCTTGAGTACTATTTTGCATGTCCATCGTTATATAGAATATACTGTATTTATATTCACATTGTCCTCTTGACAGTGTGAATTGATTAATTTTCAGTGTCACAATTTCCCAACTTAACTTCAGGTGGTGCCCCTATTAAAGTATTTTTGAGGTAAAAATTGTATAACCTCCTGCGTACCTGTGGACCAGTTCTGGAACTGTCATGGACTTACATTTCCTACCCAGAACTACGCGCTGAGATGAACAGATTACCAGTCACAAACAGCTCCTAAAAGTTCACTGGAGCTTCAACCAAGTTTTTCTTCCTTCCCAAACAATATAATGTAAATAATTGATGAAAAGTGTTGTTAAGATCCCAGTCCACATGGCAAAGACAAGAATAAGTGAAGCTGGGACATTTTGGTGAGGTCATGTATCTATGGTGACAAAATTGACATCATGAAGGAGAATTAAAACAATTGATGTGTCAATAGCAAACACAGATTGCTAACTTGGAGGAGATGAATATGCTCCTGAATATTTTGAACAACAGCTTGATGTAAGTTTCATGTTTATTATGCAGGATATATCTAGCTGTTTTGTTGTTGAGAGCACTGTTAGATAAATGTTTAGCCTGTTGTATGCTGCTTTGTTATAACAAAGCAGCATAGCACCTATCAGAGCTTGAAAGCAGAAGGTGAACATTTATGGCTGCAAAGACACAGTTACTTTGTCAAATGTGTTCTGCCAAAGCCTGTTGGGTTTTATTGTGCGTTACAGTGAGGAACTGGGGGGCGAAGAAGTGCTGGAATTTGTTAATACTCCTATTGCATAACTTGTTTTGGGCCCCTTTATGTTTATTATAATGATCTTCACAGTAGACTTAGGTTTGTTTTTTGTCCCTTGTTAATGGGACACACCACTGTTGTGATACCTGCTCTGCCTAAGTTTCCATGGTGAAATGGTATAAATTCAAAGTTACTTTCAAATGTAAAATCTTTCACTTTTTTTTTGTTCAGGTGGAAACTTTGATTTTGCTTCCTTTAGGTGCACATTATGAAAAAGAAGAAATTTGGTTGACAACATTGTTTATTTGTCAAGTATCAATAAATGTGGCTGTTGGTGGCTTTTAGTTTAAAAAAAACATAAGTGAAGTAACAAATTTTATACAACCTTTGAAAAATAAGCGACAATTCAACAATTTTTTTAGGTATTCTATTTCACATTGTGGAAACCAAAATGAGGGATGCAAGCCCTGTTGTTAGAGAAATACAAAAATTACGCCTCAGGTTAAGAGTCTTCCCTTATCTGGAGCAGAATCATGAGGTGTCATTGTACATAACTACACTCATTGGCATGGTATACCTTGGTAAACCACTTCTGCTATTCTTCTATTTATTTTGTGACCGTAGTGGTACTTAGTTACCCTAGTGGTGTCATTTTATATAAAATTTAACTAAAATGATTTGTTAGGCTGTATATTCACATATTTCTGATCCAGATTAATAAAAAAACTGTACACATAATTGAATATGGTGGTCTGCACAAATTGTATTAGATAGCAGAATGAAGACCAGCATCAAGTAACATCTGCATAGAAAAAAGGGTAATTTTTTTATGTCCCAACTGTTCATAATAATGTCTTTAATGGCAATGCCAAATAATATACCAGCAACAATAGGAATATGTCTGTGTAGATTTTCATTCATCAGGATCACGGTAAACCTCCGTTCACGGTAAAATTCCCAACGATGACAGTTTGGTACTACTTTCATTACTTTTAACCACAGCCGCACTTATGTGTCATCTGTGCCCTGGAGCCTGTGCTTCGCTGTCCGAGCTTTGTGTCTCTCCTGCTCATCGCGCTGCTGTCGATCACTGAGCCTAGAACCCTATCAGAACTACTGACAGAACACTCGCAGTCAAGAGGAGTGACCATATCCATCCGCCTAGACGTGTCATCCGTTGCCACAGTAATCATTTGTTTGAAATTTAATATGGCGTTGAATTAAGGAGACGTGTCCGCGCGTGCGAGGTATAACCAAAGACGGTACCTTTTCTGTTCCTTTATCTTATGTCGTAATGTAATGCATAATAACTTAACAATTCAGTAATATGATTTTCAAGTAGCTATAACAGACTGAGTTGGGGAAAAGGCTTTCTGGTTTTATTCACCATCTGCTTGGTAGTCTGCAGAATGACGTTAAACTATGGGACCTAGTTACCCTCTCTGAATGTAAATGCATGTGAAATCTTCCGAATCGGAGTCGATTAATAATTGTGAATGTTTTTTGATTTATTCTGAATCAGTATCTTCCTGAACTTGGTTGCGTTTGCACCTTTCAACCATGATTGTTTGTTGTTTTTGTGTTGTGTCTGAAACTTTGAGTACCGCTGCCATTTTGGCTAAGTCTCTCTTGTAATATCGAGAGACCTGGCAAAATGGGACAAATGGACCCATTTGGGACAATTGATCACGCCTCAATGGGCCTAACCTGGTAAGAGAAAAGTTAAATAAAACGGAAACCTAAATTAAGTCGAATGACGTTTCCATCTACATTCACTCTGTGTTCAGTCTTGTTAGCTATCAACCCAAAGACGCATGACAGTTACCTTAGTGTTAATTATGTTTCAGGGTCAGTAGTAAATAAGTAGTAGATTGGCACTAATATCTCAGTGACAAATTCATAATTTTACTAACTATGTCTAAGAAACTAACCATCATAACGTTAACCTCAGTCTAAATAATAACAAATAATAAAGCAAAGTATTTTTATTAGTGTTGCTTCAAACCACTGGGAGTTTAACAAGACAGTGAGTTTGTTGTCTTCATCTTCATTATCACATCCAAATGTTTGACATTAAATAAAAGATTGTCTTTTTGTAACGACCTTCTTACATCACTGTTAAAACAATTAACTATTTTTTGAACTGTTTTTATCTCAAATCGCAATGCCATACATTGATCATGGTCACATCATAGTGTATTCAACATAGATCAAAGCCATAAATCCATCATAGATATATAAATGATAATTCATAATATAATACCAACTGACAGATGAACTCAGATAAAAATGAATCATCTCAGTCGCACCTTTGAGTGGGTGGAATACATTGAGCAGCAAGTGAACAAAGGTGATGTATTGGAAGCAGAAGAAAAATGGGCGAGTATAAGGATCTGAACAACTTTGACAACAGCTAAACTGTAATGGCCAGATCACTTGGTCAGACAATCTACAAAACTCCAGACCCTTTTGGGTGCTCATGGTCCGGTACCTACCAAATGTTTTCTAAGGAAGGACAACCAGTGAACAGGAGACAAGGTGATGGGTGCCCAAGGCTCAGGGATTAATATGGGAATGAAAGATCAAGACTGAGAGGTAGCTCTCTGCCTAACCGTAGGCCTATCAGAGTTGCATTACAGATCTGCATTACGGCTGTGAAATGCCTGCAATGGCCATATCAGAAAAAGATCTGCACCATAGGCATTGGAAGGTGGTGGTCTCTTCTGACGAATTGGTTTTTATTATACATCATGTGGATGCCCATGGTATATTTATTTCGTACGAGGCAAGTGGATGTTATGTGGACGTTTCTGACATGTACCATCTACCTAAACAATGTTGCAGATCATGTTCAGCCCTTCATAGAGATGGTTTTCCCATATTGGAGTGGCCTATTTTTCAAGATGCCCTACTGCACTGCAAAATGAATCAGGAATGGTTTGTAGAACACAACAGCCAGTCCAGATCTTAAACATATCGAGTATCTGTTGAATGTGCAGGACAAACAAGTCTTATGCAAGGCAGCCCTCCCTTTAATATTACAAGATAACAAGGATATGCTGCTACCCTCTTGGGGCCAAATGCCACAGCACACTTTCAGAGGTCCACGTTTTGATGGCTTTTTTTGTGGCAAAAATAGTGCCTTACCCAATTTTAGGCCAGTGGTTATAATGTTATGACTGATCAGTGTATATCAGTCATTATAGTCATAAGTCTATTATAGTTATATATTTCATAGATCATATGGGCCCAGGTATATTAATCCAGCTGAAATGCTCACAGGATGTGTTCAAGTGATCCAATATCTCCTGATATTTCTTACAGAAGCAATTATTGGAACCCAATAAGTCTATTTCCTTTGAATATTACGTAGTTTCAGTGTTATTCCATTCTGACGCAGCCCCATTTCTTCATTTATATTCTCCTTTTCTTGTCTATACTTTCAGTGACGGACCACAAATAAAATGATGGCTGCCCGAGGTCGCTGTCCCCAGCCGGATCGTGACACTAGTCTAAATGATTTTGACACTATGCGTAACTGCTCTGAACTCTTCAGAGCAAAATGGTCGACGCTGATCTCAGAAACTGACAAAGCATGCAAACGCATACGAAAGGATGCCAAACAGCAACTCGGTAAGAAAGGCAATAAGCCAGCTACAAAAAAATGAATCTGTAAAGATAGCAGGGATGGACTGCCTTTTATTCTCCCTCTGTTCAGGTGAGCGGCTCAAAGATGTCCAGTTTCTTAAGAGGGAATTGGAGCTGAAGTTGGAGGAGATTATTAAGGAAGTTGATGACCTCACTGTCTTGCAGAGCAAAGTGGTGAAAGCACAAGATGCTTGCAAAGAGCCTCTGAGAGTCACCATTCTCTGTTTGGAGGAGAGGTCAGACTTGAAAAAAATAGAGAGTGAAATAATCCGAATTAAAATCTGTATCAATTTTACTTTTATATTTATTTTGATTTATCAAAGAGATGTAGTTAATTTCATAGCAATGGTGTTGTTCACTGCTGAACATAAAAGGCACTAGGGTATTATTACCGTTTATTCCATTTTGGATGCCATCATACTGTCTTTCCTAATGTAGGGTGTTTCTTCAAGGGATACAAATCAACTCCTGAAATGTTTAAGGCTAGAATTCCTAGAAAGAAACAGTTTGAAGAGATGGATGAAACAATCAGGCATGCTAAATGGGATGGTATGATTTTCTAGGAAAACAATCGTAATGATGCTACACCAAAATAACCCAAAATGTATTCAACTGAGTAAAGAATGGGATTTTTCAAAATTTTCAGGAACCTTCCATAAATAAATACATAAATCTGGTCTGCAGTTTTGACTAGGTTGCAGTTTACTAGAAGTAGTTGCTACCTGGGTTATTAAAACCACATATTAAGTAATACGATGTAATGGTTATAATTTTGGTATTCTCGCCAATGATGAGAGTACAAGCATCATCTGTAGCATCATCTGCGAGAGTATCTCTCTGTTGTTTTTTTAAATGCAGTTTTACATGCATGTTTCAAACCATTTGTATTTAAAAGTGTTGTACACATGCAGAGCAGGTGTCATGCTGTTTTTGTTCTTGTGACTTTCAGGATGAAAACTTTTCGTTATGAGAAGCTGCATGATGAGGTGGACAAAGAGCTGCTTAAGGAGAAGGAGGTTATTCAGGAAGTGGAAACTCTTTTGCTACATTTAGCAGAGCAAATCACTGAGCAGATACGGTAAGACGGATGAACTAGGTTTTTAGAGTCTATATAAATACTTCAAATCACAAGTATGCAGAGACTTTAGTTTTTCTAAATTCTGTCGATTTGATACAGTAACTCATGCAACCAAAATTAAATGTGTTTTGTTCTCTAGACTGAACCGGTGCTCCAAGTATCTTCTAGAGCAGGATCTGAAGGAGAAATTTGAGGCTCAGTGCATTGACAATTCCTGTGTCCTAATGACCACCCATTGCAATGCAAACCAACATCAGTCAAAAGGCACCAAACCTGTTCTGCCGAGGTGAACAAAACTGCTCTTCGCCAAAGCCTGGGTAAAGCCAGGAAAATGAAGAGGCAGCTTTTAAGATTTATTTGAAATTAAAAATGTTTTGGATGGTATTACCATTTCACAGTTTTTATAGAGAGGTCTGTAAATGTACTAAAATTCACTTAGTACTTTCGTCATTATCTTGTGGATTTCAGTGCCTCATCTCTCAGCTCGCAATTGACTCCAAAGCAATGGGAGGACATCTCAGACATGAACATAGCCAAAGCGGAGCAGCAGAAAAACAACTCTATGTCTCTTCGGATGCTGGTGGAGTCTCTCCTGGAGAAGACAGCTGCCGATATGCAGAAGAAGGTCCAGAATACAACAGCAGCCTTACACCTGAATATTCAGGAGATGAAGTCTACCAAGAGCCAGCTGGGGGATCAACTGGTCAAGGTAGAACAGACGAGTATATCTGTAATAGAGAAATAGTGATAGAAAGGGAAACAAAGTCAGCCAATGGGAAGCAGATGTTAAATTAATTTATATGGGAGAAGTTGTATTTGATTCATCTTATGAATTTTGAGTTTGGTAAAAAATTAGGGTATCAGTTGGTCGTTGATGGTCTATTCATTAGGTATGGACAGGAAAATAATGTGTAGGAATGTTTTTAAATATCTAATGGATTCCATTGGATAATTGTATTCTTCCCTCTAGGAATATAGAATATGTCAAAAGCTGAAACTGATTTGGATATGTGACACTTTAGATGACTGTCTTTTCAAATGTTTGTGTCCTTAAGGCCATTTCCAAGGTGTTTATGTCTTCCCCCTTGTTCATTTTATTTGCTCGTTGGTTTGTAAGCAAGATTGAGAAGAAGAATTTCTCTGCCTGTGCTCTACTGAGAAGAGCTGCAGGCAATGTGCAGAATCGTTGGTGCTGATGTAATTTTCCAACTGACTGACTTGACATGACATCTCTAGATGTTTTTAGTTTCAGTCGGAGATCACAAGTCAGCAGAGGATCAGGGACGATCTTATAGTGAAAATCAAAGAGACTGAACAAGTTCTGAGTTTGGTACAGTCCCAGCTGGCCTTGCGTCACCGGAGACCTTCCAAAGAGAAATGTTGCGATCCAGCACAGTTTCAACTCCTTTCTGAGGTCCAACAGCTCAATGCTAACATCAACAAGTACGGCCTTTACACATTTGTTTTACATGTTAACAATGTGTGACTGCATTGTTAAGAAAAACATAATTTGACATCTTCCCATCTGTGTCCACACAGACTGCGGGAGGCCGTGACCCAGTCAGATGAAGAATACAGGGCCCTGCTTCGCTGCGAGCTGGAGCTGCAAGAAAACATAGCAATCAAGATCAACTCTCTCTACATCGATGAGGTCATCTGTGTCCAGCACAGGGAGCCAATTGTCATTAACAAATTCTGAACAGCAGTTAGTCTCTACACATGTGTAGTGTCTCCTTCAAAAATGAAAGATCAATTCAAAAATAAATGCCTGAAATGAAATATTATTGACAAATCTGAAAAATTGTTGTGAACTGTGGTACCAATCCTTTGAAATCCTCATGGGACCCTCATATTTAGCGTGTTAAGCAATTAATCGTATTATAAATTGAGAGTAACAGTGGTGACATTTTCTTAGAATAATGACTAAAAAATATCATCTCGTAATGATTTTCAATGTGTCAGAAGCTACAACAAGTAACCAGTAAAACAGGATATCAGGAGTCAGATGCACCAGTCTTGATTTTCCCACTATTTCATCAAAAGGAATTTCTGAAAAAAACTTGACTCGACTAAAGTACATCCAGGAACTGCTAGGTGAAAATGTTATGTAGTGAACTGAAAATATGTATTACAAGAATACTTACTAAACATAACAGTACTTTGATTACCGAGAAACACATGTTCAATAGTGAATAAATAAGCATATGATCCTTTCTTTAAAAGTTCTTCCAACTTTGGTGAGTTCCGGTTCAGGTTATGTAACAACATGGACATTCAAATGCCAATAGAGGTTTGCAACATGTAGAAAGATAATTCTAAGTTTGAAGTGTATACAATATTTTATAAAAAATGTCTTTACCTAAATTGCTATTAGGATTAATGCTAATAAATATTTTTTTCAAACTAATGTCGGTCAATTTTACATGAACTGAGTCTAATGGTCTGTGGTCAATCTATACATTAATTAAGTTTAGTTCAACCATTTACTTAAGGGTTAGGGTTAGGACTTAAGTCCTTTTTACATCTTCTAATTGTCACGCCTCTGTGTTCCTTTCTCCCTCTGTGTCTGTCTTGTGATTGGTGATCATGCTCACCTGTGTTTCCCCTCCAGCTGTGTCTCATTGTCTCGTTATGTCTGTCCTTACCTTCCCTTCTGTGCCAGTTCGTTGCATGATGTCCTCTTGTCGTCACGTGTTCCAACCCCTCCCAGTGTATTGTAAGTAACCTCCAGTTTTTCTGCCCCTGTCTTTCCTTGTGTCGCGGAGGAATAAATATACTTGACACCAGCGCTACGTTTCATGCGTCTGCATTTGGGTCCGGGAAAAAACCCCACAGAACTGCATAACAGAACGAACTGGCCCAGAAGGGAAGGTAAGGACAGACTTTATACACAGACATAACGAGACAATGAGACACAGCTGGAGGGGAAACACAGGTGAGCATGATCACCAATCACAGACAGACACAGAGGGAGAAAGGAACACAGGCGTGACACTAATAGAAAATTTAATTCCGGATTTATTGTTCATGTAAATGTTTCCCAGAAAGACAGTTATATAACCGCCTTTTCAACTCAACCTGAATGCATTGCAGTTTTATTAATAACGTTCATTGTAATGAGCTACATGCAACTATTGCAATTTGTTTAAAGATCCTGCGTTAATTAAAGTAAACAAAATAACTTGTGTATGATTTATTACAATAGATGATACAGTAAATGCATAGAACGTAATAAATATTACATTAGTTTCTGAACACAGGACAGAATATTTAGAAGTATAATATATACATATGTGCATTAAAATGAAAGGATAAAGTGCATGCAAATATAAAAAAGGGAAAGGGAAAGAGACCAATCTCAATTGGCATATATAAATATGAATTAAATTAGTCCAGGTGCAATTGTGCAGTTAGAGGAACAAACCTGGTGCAATGTCAGTGGATGGATATTCAGATACACCCATGATGGGTAGTGAGGTAGATTAATATTTGGTTTCATGGTTCTGGGTTTCAGACACAACACAGAGGACCCACAGGGATTTGTTAAACTCTAGATCAGCATGTAGATTCTCTTCCAGTCCCTCTCTATGCTTCCTCCACCCCAGCAGTCCACAGCGTTGATGATTACAAATGTTACCACTGTGTCATAGAATGTTTATCTATGTGTGTCTATAAAAACATTGTATAATACAATAGTGTTACCTTTTGCCAATGTAGTCTGAGAAGGGGCGGGGCCAGATGACGGAGGGACCCTCGTCTGAGTCTCCTCTGTAATCTAGGGCAGGGGTTGTCAAACTATGGTATGCGTACCACTAGTGGTACCTAGGCTTCCTCTAGTGGTACGCGGACGAGTTGCCTACTTTTACTAAGAGCGGTGCTGAAGCAAGAGTGACAGTGGCAGGAAAAGGACAGCGTTAGCAAAGAGTTTGGAGCAACTAAGTGATTTTGTATCTGAAATGAAGGCTGCAGCTTCCAAGAACACGTGGCCTCTCCTGTGTGGTGTTTTACTGCCGCTGGCCAAGAGTAAAAGGGTTAGTTCCGAAGGAGAAACTTCAGCCCTGGAGTAAATAAACAAACATATCCCCTGTTCCCCGACCACGGTCTGGAAACAGAACAGGAAAAGGCTAACGCGTATAATATTCAAAATACTACGATGAATAAAAATTAAATATTGTATCCATAAGATCAATTAAATGGGCTTTAACTAATTTTAGCCATTCCTGTAGTTATTTTGTTTGGACATCCATCAGCCTGCTGCGTAGTCGGGTTGTGGCGCGCGCCAAGCACTGACAAGCTAAATTGTGAGGACAAGAAAACCGTATGCATGGAAAGCTAAAATTATAAGTCCTTAATGCAATTGTGGCTTCAAACAGGAACTTTTAGGAAGACAAGTGTGGATTAGGAGGAGAATATTGTTAACAGTGTTGTAGAAACTGCAGTGGAAGACAGTGAACACAGCAGCATCCCTGAATCAACAACAGCAAACGGCGAAAGACAGTAAGAAGATATGACTCAGGTTACATCACATTTGAAATGTGCATGTAAAGGGACTTAAAATTGTTATTGTTAATGTTCTCACCTGATCTGTGTGCTGTATGTGTGTGAGGGGATGCACCTTGCATTATAATTATGTAAGCTTAAGTGCCAGTTCTAGTGTTAATCCTTCGCACTTTGTGTGGTTGTGGCTGACTACTCAACAATAAATAATATTGTTATTGAGAATATATTTTCCTCTTGTTTGAACCACGTTTAGTTGAGTAGGGTTACCTACTAAAAATATAAAGAAAATAATAAGTTTGAGAACTCCCACTCTGCTGAAACCCACTCAAGCTTGTTTGAAACCCAAAGGTTTTGCTTTAATTCTTATTTGTTGAAAAATTCTGTCCTGTAAAGTTGGTGTTAAAGTGAAACTATGCAAATAAATGATGAATTGATAAAACTAAGGTTTTTTTTTATGCGTTAGTCATATTTTGTCTGATATGACCAATTTTTCTTGGTGGTTAATGTTTGCTGATGCCATTAAACATTTTGTATTACATAAGAGTTAATTTCTTACTACTACTTTTAGGTTTTAGTAAAAGCCTATAACCAAGTTGAAGAACATTTTGAAGCAATTGAATTCCCATCTCAAGATGAGCCCGCAGGAGAATCTGAAGTTGATGACCTCATAATTCCTCCAGTCACTCCCCAATCTCCACCTGTCCCATCTCTAGCTGTCCATACCTCAAGTCCCCCATTTATTCCTAAATTGTCACCAGTTCTACATCAAGCCCAACCAACGTCTTCCAACACAAGAGCCTGCACTATTCACCGGAGGTCCTTTGCAGTTTAAAGATTATCCTTCAAAACATTAATAGACAGGAAAAGCACTCCAAAGAATGAAAAACTGTATTGCTCAGGAAATTATTTAGGTGGTGCTGCAAAGAAAGCTGTTGAAGGGTTTTTCCTAGTAGGCACAGAAGAAGCATATGACTCGGCTTGGCAGCTTTTTGGAGAAACGTTTTGGAGACCCTTTCATAATTAGAAAGTAAAGTTGTAAAGTTCTTCAGAGACAAGCTACGGGCATTCTGATCTAAGAGATTTTCTCAAGCGCTGTGAGGCTGCCACACATTAAGACATTGGAAGTTCTTACAGATAGCAATGACAGCCAAAAAAGTTTGTTGGAATTGCCACATTGGTTGGTGTCCAGATGGAACCGCAAAGCTGTGGAAATAAGACAAGCAAAGACCATGTATCCACCATTTAAAGACTTTGTCGACTTCTTAACAAAGGAAGCAAATCTCGCTTGTGATCCCATATCTTCAGTACAAGTGCTCAAGGTTGTGGAGAATGACAAACCAAAACATACACAAAGTCAAAATATTCAAGCAAAAACACTGTCTACAAATACTACACACTGCAACACTCCTTCATGAATCTTCTACAAAACAATAGGTCATGTTCTCGCAAAGTACAGGAAGTTTTGTGAAAAGACAGTTAAAGAATGTGTCAAGTTTGTGCAGACAGAGAGCTTTGCTTTGGATGTTTAAAGACCGGTCATCACTCAAGACAGTGTGAAAAAAAGAGGACATGTGAATGATGTCAGAGAGGACATCCTACATGTTTGCAGACCAATTTAAGGACCATCAAGGATAGACACCTTTAAAGTAAAACAACAATTCAAATGACAAAGAAATGAATGCAACAGCGACTACCAACAGAGTCTTCCAAAAAGGCCTAAGCAAACAAACATCTTAAATCAAAGCAGTATGGGTCTCATCAAAAAAACATCAAGTTCAAGAAATGCGAGTCTTTGCTCACTTAGACACCCGGAACGATACAACCTTTATCTTAGATGAAGTGGCACAAGATCTTAACACAAACAAGGAAAATGTCAGTTTGCAGCTATCCACAATGTCTGCAAGATCAACCCTCATATACTGCCAAAACTGAGAAATCTTCACGTGAAAGGATACAACTTAGATAATTTTATTACCACCTGTGTTCACACGGGAGTTCACTCCCGCAGACAGGTCGCTCATTCAAACTTCAGAAACAGCTCTAAAATTGCCTCATTAAGAACAGTAAGCAGACAATATTCCACCTCCAATGGATTGTGAAGTAGGCCTTCTCATCGGCTACAACTGTCAACAAGTCCTTCTTTCAAGATTGGGGAAGAAAATCTTCCCTGTGCACATCGAATGGATCTTAGTTGGAGCATTGGCGGCTTCTCTAAACAAGCGAGTAACTACAGTGATCCAATAGGAACTAGGTGCGACAAGTGACACCTGTTGTGCAGCCATCAGTGAACTTACAAGGAGAGGTACCCTTTGTTTGCAAAACTAACGTTAAGGAGATGAATCCAGCATACATTATCAAAGCTCCTGAATCCGACTTCACAGATAAAACAACAGATGATAATCCAGTTTCTCTTGAAGACCTTCTCATCTTGTCTAAAGTGAAAAAGGGGTTAAGGCTTCAGGAAGATGGCCACTACGAACTCCCACTTCCCGAAAAGATGAACAACCCTAACCTCCCAGACAACAAACAATGTGCAGTAAATAAGCTGAACTCATTGGAGAGACAACTGAGGAGAAATTAACAATATTACAAGTATTATGTCTATTTCATGAATGCCATAATAACTCAAGGTGATGCTGAGAAGGTTCCACTGTCAGAACTTGATAACCAACCAGCATACTACATTATGCATCACAGAGTCTACCATCCTCCCAAACCTGGAAAGTTCTACATGTTTTTTGATTTTTCAACTCTGTTTCAAGAAACCTCTCTAGATTATCATCTTTTGATGGGACCTGACCTGACTAACACATTACTTGGAGTGCTACGTCGATTCGGAAAAGGCCCAATTGCTTTAATGTGTGACATCGAAAATATTTTCCACCAGTTTCACATCACAAAGGAACATCAAGTTTAACTAAGGCTCCTCTGGTTTGGACGAAGGTAATCTGGACTCCAAACCCTTGGTGTACAAGAGTACCACCCTTGGCTGTTCAAATTTTGGACTTAAGCATCTGGCATCTCAGCTTCATGGAAAGTTCAGTGAAGAGTCCATCTAGTTTATCCAGAGAAGCTTTTATTTCGATGATGGATTACAAAAGAAGAAGAAATCCTTTACTTATCACAAACAGCCATACACAGTACGTGTTAAATAGTTTCTCTGCCTTTGACCCTTCCTTGTGCGAGTAGAGGGCAGGGTCTTGCTCAAGGACCCTATGACAAGTAGACCGTATTTGAACCGGCTACCTTCCGATCTATCCACTGGGCACACAGCCGCCCCTTTTTTCGTTTAAAGAAAAAAAAAAAAGCGTATGTTCACCTCCGGAAGCCAAACATCTAGTTTAAGAGTCAAGGGCCTTGAGCGTAAACAGGAAATCATAACTTTCACAAGTTTGATTGTTACAACAAAAAAAATATTGCCACAATACCACCAGAAGAATGTTCCCAGACCAAAGATCTATACATGTTATTAGGAGAGCTTCATGTCGAGCGAGCACTTGGGATTTCAGAGGTTCGTCGAAGCCGATGAATTCCAATTCATGGTTGTTGTTCAGCAAAAGCTACTGACAAGGAGAGGAGATCTGTAAGCAGTTGCCGCTGTCTACTATTTACTAGGGTTTGTGGCCAACTTCATACTAGTCGGTAAACAGGTCCTCCAGACTCTATGCAGAGACCAAGTAGGCTAGGATAAAGATCTCCCAGAGCACATTCTGCTGCTATGGGAGTCATGGTTTAGAGATTTGCATCACTTGGCACTCTTGGAGATTCCAAGAAGCTATCTTCCACCAAGCTTTGGAGAGCTCTTGCGAGATGAGTTTCACAATTTCTCCGATGCAAGTCTCAATGGATATGCTGCATGTTCATCCCCTTTATAGAGCAATAATGGAAAAAGGACAGGTTACTTGCTCACATGTCACTGGGAAAGCAAGAGTTACTCCAACCAAAATAACAACCATCCCAAGACTTGAACTGTCATCAGCTGTGATGTCAGTGGGTAATGCGGATATCCTCAAAAGGGAGCTTGAAATTGAAAACCTGAAAGAATATTACTGGACTGAGTCAAAGCTTGTCCTTGGCTATGTGAACAATGATGCCAAAAGTTTCAAATATTTGTACCGGATTCAACTTATTAGATCTAGTAAAAACCCTGAACAATGGCACCATGTTGGCTCCGAAGGTAACCCAGCTGACTACGAAATATTAGAAATGCATCTTAGAAATATTTCGAAACTCCGTTCTTCACTAACCTTGAGTGATGCTGAAAAGCTGGTCCACGCGTTCTTCTCCTCCCGACTGGATTACTGTAACTCACTTCTCATCGGGATCCCTGATAAAAGTCTTCAAAGACTGCAGTATGTTCAAAACAGTGCTGCAAGAATCCTGATGAGAGTTCGTAAACACAAACACATCACCCCCGTTCTTCATTCCCTTCATTGGCTTCCCATCTCCACCAGGATTGATTATAAGATCTCTCTCCTCACTCACCAGTGCATCCATGGTAACGCACCCCCCTACCTAAAAGAACTACTCACCCCACTGACCTCGACACGATCCCTCCGTTCTACCCGGTCATACCGCCTCCTCCTTCCCCGGACTAAGCTCAGCACCATGGGTGATCGGGCCTTCTGTTCTGCTGCCCCTCGTCTGTGGAATGCACTCCCTGACCATCTCAGGGCTCCACAGATGACTGACACATTTAAAAAAGGACTTAAAACTTTCCTTTTTAGCAGAACCTATAACTGTAATTAACATTAATGCTTTTGGTCATGTTTTTATATAATTATTATTTTATTTTTTATTGATGCTTTTATCTGCTTTTACTTTTTAGCACTTTGAGATTTGATCCAAATGTAAAGTGCATTATAAATTAAATGTATTATTATTATTATTAATTCAGTTGAAAGAGTCTAACTGGCTGCAGGGACTTGATTTTCATTGGCAGCACAATCCTACACTTAAAGATTAAATTGTGGGAGAAATAGAAATTACTGACCCAGAGCTTCGCAAAGCCCACACTCTTGCAGTCAGGATGAAAGAAATAAATTCAATGTTTAGCCGCTTCACTAAATTTTCTGACTAGTTGATAGTAGTGAGAGCCATTTCTAGGCTTAAGAGATATTAAATGAAATTCAAAGGACTTCAGCGAGAGCAAATGAAGCAACCTGCCTTGAGGAAAGAGAAGCATAAATATTTATCTTCAGGCTAGTGCAAGAAGATGCATTCACTGAAGACATACAGAAATTGAAGCATCATAAAGAACACATCCCGAAGAAACACGAGGTACACAAGTAAAATGCTTTCCTGGAAACAAATAATGTCCTCAGGGTGGGCGGATGCTTGTCAAACATTATCATGGGCTTGTACATCACCAAGGAAGAGGCATGACCATTATTGAGTTGCGTGCAAATGGAAAATTGATCTTAACACATTTACAGGTGGGCAGAATGTAGGCGATAAAGACGAACAACATATTGTCAACATATGGCCAATCTGCCAGAAGAGAGAACTGAGGCATCCCCTCCCTTTACTTATTGTGGTCTTGATTGTTTCGGCCCTTTTATTGTTAAAGAAGGAAGAAAGGTATTTAAACTATATGGATTGTTGTTTACCTGCTTATGCTCCAGAGCAGTACACATTTAAACACTTGAAGACATGACAACTGATGCCTTCATAAATGCACTTCGAATGCTAATAGCCATCATAAGATCTGTACGCCAATTGAGATGAGATAATGGAACAAATTTCATGGGTACGAAGAGAATGTCAGGCTTTTTCATGATTCTTTGCAATAAGAAAATCCCACATTACAAGTAAATGGATGATTTTGGTGGGAGTGTAAGTGCCGTTACCCAAATCCGACACACTTGATAAATAAATAATTACTTCATAATGAAGTTCATACATTCCAGTATTAAAATGTAAATAATTGTATGTATTGTTTAAATTTAAAATATGATTTCATGTTTAATTAACTCATTTGTTAAAGTTAAAAAAGAAAATGGAACAGATTTTCTTTATGTTGCAAGGGGACACTTTAGTAGTAAGGAAAGTCTCTTTGGTCAAATCTAAATGCCAGCCTAGGTAAAGTGATTAGTGTCACTAGTCACTACTCCATTCGTTCCCATTCGTGGCACTGGACTTTCCTCCATAAACTTATCCACTGTGCGGGTTAGAAAACGTGGAGTGGATTTCAGTGTGTGAGAATGAGACCGGTCCCGCCGGTTACTGTTACCAACAGAAAGCCCGCAGCACTGGTCTTGGTGGTGGTCTGTCTGTCATCTACCGCAGTGATTTGGACTTGTCTCCACTTTGAGATCTCCCAGCCTCTAAAGTGCTTCCCAGAAATCTGACAGCAAGAGGTTGAGGTCATCAGGACAATGATGATAACCTCAACCTCCACCTGTGACCTCGAACCCTTTCCTATGGCCCTAGTGAAAACTAACATCTCTTCCATCAGTCCCCTGATCACCGCCGTAATAAGCCAATCCCTCCAGGCCGGCTTTGTTACATCTGCCCTAAAAGTCGCCATAATCAGACCACTCCTCAAAAAACCTACTCTCGATCCAGAACTTTTTGGTAATTACAGGCCCATTTCCAAACTCCCATTCCTCTCCAAAGTACTGGAAAAAGTAGGTGCTGCCCACCTCGTAACGCACTTCTCATTGGGATCCCTGATAAAAGTCTTCAAAGAGTACAATATGTTCAAAACAGTGCTGCAAGGATCCTGATGAGAGTTGGTAAACACGAACACATCACCCCCGTTCTTCATTCCCTTCATTGGCTTCCCATCTCCACCAGGATTGATTATAAGTTCTCTCCTCACTCACCAGTGCATCCATGGCAATGCACCCCTCTACCTAAAAGAACTACTCACCCCACTGACCTCAACACAATCCCTCCGTTCTACCCACTCATACCGCCTCCTCCTTCCCCGGACTAAGCTCAGCACCATGGGTGATCGGGCCTTCTGTTCTGCTGCCCCTCGTCTGTGGAATGCCCTCCCTGACCATCTGAGGGCTCCACAGACGACTGACACATGTAGAAAAAGGACTTAAAACTATCCTTTTTAGCAGAACCTATAACTTTAATTAACATTGCTGCTTTTTGGTCAGGTTTTTATATAACTATTTTATTTTTTATTGATGCTTTTATCTGCATTTACTTTGTAGCACTTTGAGATTTGATCCAAATGTAAAGTAAATTATAAATTAAATGTATTATTATTATTATTACTAGGGCCCAGTGTTCTGATTGAAAGGTTTCAGAACCGTCAGTGGATGGCATAGCTGCATTGGCAGCTAATGGGGGGCCTACTCAATATTGAGCAGGAGGTTTTAATGTAATGGCTTATTGGTGTATGTTGTCTAAAAGAGTTCACATTGATGACCCAAAAAAGATTGATTATAACTACGCTAGTTTAACTAGTAATCCTCATTGATGAAACACCTCTCTTGTTTGCACAGTTTGTAAATGCAGCACTGAATGTTCTTCATTCCTGATGGTTTTGCAAGTTTAGTGGAATTGGAGGCAGAGTGGAGAGGTGGACTACCATCAAATACTGGGTGGCCCAAGAGAACGCTAACTGACACCAGTGATGATGATCCAAGCCAGTGAAAACAAATATGATGACACAATCACAGTGATAAAAACTTATACATACAGAAGTAACAAATGGAATTCAGAAAACAGACTAAAGCGACATGTCACACGTATCCTTTGTATTTATTCAAACATTAAACATTGACCAACAGACAAGAAAAAAGCAGCTAAGTGTGGAATAGCAACTGTCGAATTAGATGTCTGTGTCTCCTCTCTATATATATATTGATCAGAATTTAATGGTCACGGGGGAAACATGCACTTTTAAACATGCTGTACAAACACAACATCTGATATAATTCTCCACTGTACAAAGATTCATATATTTTTTTTCATGATTGTTTATACAAAAGTAAGTTTTCAAATTAAGACTGTACAAGTGATTATCAATTTACCATGGTTACATTTTTTTCTGTACAGAGTTTTGGCTTAGGTTATTTGTTGAAACTACTGTATGATAAGATTTGTATGTATAAGATCATTCAGAGTTCTTCAAAAAACAGAGAAAAGCAGAGTCTTTCACAGGTTGAGAAGAGGGGGCTGAAATCAGCACATCAAGTCCATTCTTGCTGTTCATTCCAGTTCAAAACTTCTTTCTTCTTTACTATTTTGATGAATAAACAATTCATTGAATGTAGTTACAAACTCAAAGGAGCCTACATTTGACGCTGCACTCTACTACAAATCCTGAGAAGACCATCCATCAATCCTCAATTTATTTAAAGTTGACAAATTTCAAAAACTCTACAAAAACTTACAGTTAAAAGAAGGAGCAAGGAAATAATACTAAGTCTTAGTGGTGGACCACTGGTCTTCTGCCTTTGCAGCCACCAGAGTGCAGCATTGCGACACAAATGGGACTCCTTTACAAATTGAATGAACACATTTTTTGCAGGAACCAGGATTCTACCAATCTCAGTTGATTTTAAATTCGTCCTTGTCCAGTTTAAATCATGGACTAATATCACTGTTTCAACCAATTGTTACACTTCAAGGTAGGTTTTATTAAATTATATTACGAAGAGAGGAAACGTCTTGCTTAATTCAAGGGCAGACGGTTTATGAATCCTATACCGAATGCATATGGTACATGTGCTAAAATAGAAAAATAGGTAATTTGAAAATAAATTTAAACTTATAAAAATATATATACTAAAATAATATGTATGTACATGTTAAATGGTCATGTGACCCTCACCTTGGATTGTTAAACATTTTTTGTTTTACATTTGCACCCCACTCAAACAGGTTAATGATGACGAAAAGATGAATTTCCTTTGTGTATTGACACGAATAGGTATTTTGCAGTGTCTATCATCGTTTTCGCTCTGTATGTGTGATGTAAGATAAGTAGTGTCTGTGTAGGGCTGATTCCATGGAGAGATCACCATACGGAGCATTTGTCCTCAGGGTTCATTGGGGAACCTTTCGGACAGTGGAAAACACGGGCAAACTCATCAAACTGTGACACACTGCCAATCACTCTGAAGGACAGAAAGCAGAAATTTGTTAGAATTAAGTTGAGATGAAACATTTGTGATTGTAAATGTGTACATCATTATGTGCTGTGAAACAGTTGTGAATACACCCTGTTTTTTTTTTGTGTCTATCACATAGAAAGCTTTTTCAGATCCTCAAACAAAATTGAATACAAAAAGCGGTTAACCTTTGTAAATAAGTGTTAAATAAATTATAACTTTATCTTTATATTGAAGCAGAAAGATTCTCTAAAACCAAATGTGTCTGTATGAAAAAACATCTGACCTCTAGAATTGTCTCATGAGTAGCACACTATGCCAAAAGAAATTTCAGAGGAGAAAAGGAAAAAGGTGACTGGAATTGCAAAGTTTGCAAAGGATTACAAAACCATCTCCAAGGTTTAAAAATTTTGAATGTCTGGACCTGAAACCGCAATGAGTCGCTGATGTAGGACCTAAAAGAGAACTTCATGCTCAAAACCCTCCAATGTGTCTACAATAAACCAACTTTGCAAAGAATAGTGTACCAATATTCCACCACAGTACTATTGATCTCGGGAGGGTTTTTTTTGTAGTTCAAGGAATAGCTTTGCTGCATAAAGGTGTCACAACTACCTATTAGATCCAGGGGGCAAATACTTTTTCAAACAGTTGATTTAGGTATTGGAGGACTTTTAACCCAATACAATAACATTATCATTTAAGATTTGCATCTTGTTTTGCATTCAGGTACCCACTGTTTAATGTAAAATTGTATTTGTGTGTAGCTTCAATCTAACTATGTCAATCCTCAAAAACAGAAGAAATCAGGATAGGTTCTTTAACATTTTCACAACACTGTGCATGTAGTTTAATCCAAATTCAAGTGTAGTGTTTGGAATTTAAGACTACTCAGCTGTGTGTACTGTACCTATAGTGCTCCGGTGCATGTTTATCAGTCAGAAGCTGCAAGTAGATGGATTGAGATCTTCTTTTCATACACCAGTTCTGACGAGACAACATGAACATAACAATGACCCAACGTGGAAAGATTATCCCAAACATGCCAGTCTTAATCTCAGTGCTAACAAGGTACATTTACTTATACTTTGCTTAAATATTTGCCATTTCTGATATTTAATCATTTTAAATCAGCTACAATACTTGTAACTGCACCTGAATTCTTTAGGAAGTATAGATAGTTAATATCTATTGTATAAAATAAACAACCCAAACTCATGTAACAGGTTGGGATGCATGATAGGTATTTGATCAATAATGGTAATGATTAATTACCCGCTTCTTTTGACTGACAAAGATAAGAACCAATAATGTCACTTTTCTGTATTTTAAAATGACCACATTACATGTAGCTTATGGACACCTGAGGGGCAGAAAGGTTAAGATGGGGTGAGCAAAGATGTGTTCTTATACTCCACGCTGATTATGTGTGTTACCCCACTCTGAATTACTCTACTGTTATATGAGTTCGACAATGTTTTGTTCCCTTCATACCCTTCTATTATTCTTTTTGTGTTAATTTTCTGAAATTGCACGTAAATGTAAAGGTGTGTACCACCAACTATAAACAAGAGTGTGTTGTTTCATAAGTCACAAAATAAATCATCTCCTAACGCATATTGAGATGCTTTGGGCCTTAAGTATCGAAATATAAATGAAATTGTTTCAACTAGCTTGATGTCTGAGTGAGACTGAATTGTTATCCAGAAAGTAAAGCACCTTTCAAAGAATTTGCGGAGGCACTTTAAATTATAGCACCGTGATAAGATGGTAATAATTTGGTAATAACGAGGTTATACATAAGTAAAACGATGTAATTACCAAAGTAATAACTAAGTAATAGTTTAGCAATCTGTAGCACGGTAATAACATGGTAATAGTGAGGCAATAGTGTGGTAATAGAGGTAATACATATGTAATACCATGTATTACCAACGTAATAACTAAGTAATAGCTTGAGATAACAATGGGTATATTTTGGTAATATTTCACTGGGATAATGTAACAGGGCAATAATGGCCCAAAAACAAGTGTAATAATTTAGAAACAAATTTTAAGATGGATATTAAGTAAAACTATTTAGGAATGGTACAATATTACTTGAATGCTAAAAATAAAATGGTTATATCAGTGTAATATTTGGATTCAATATTATTATTATTAATATGGATGGATATTAATATTGTAATAACAAGTAATTATAAATTTATGTTTTCACAGTATTGTAGGCAACTATCGGCGTAATGCCTTCCAAATTAGATTAAAAATGGTAATTAACATATTATAATGCTGATATTCATCCAACCATTATGTTCCAAACCATCCCTTTTGTTTCAAGGTATTACTGTACAAATTGTGTGTTTAATCTTGTGTAATAACCATGAATCAGTGCAAAATGCAAAAATACCTGTTTCTATTTAATTTCATGGTAACAATTGGATTAAACCAAACATCCAGAGGTGCAGAGATTATCTGGAAACACGTGTGGTAGTTTCTGTGTAATAGCCATGAATCAGCACCGCAGAAAGCAAAACGTCCTGTTTCTATTTAATTATTCACTATCTTCAACTACACACATTTAACACTATCGATACCTTCTACATATTGTACAATTCAAAATTAGAAGGAATGCCTTGTATGAACTAGTATTTTTATTGATATCCATTTTTGCTTGGTTTAATCTAATATTATCATGAAATTAAATAAAAACTGTTAGTTTAGCATTTTGAAGCACTACTTCATTGTTATTACACAGAAACTACCACACTATTACCCCACTATTACCATCTTATTACTGAGCTGTAAGGTTAAGTGCTACCAAAATTGCATGCCATTTAAAGTGTTTTACAAGAAATTAATAAAAAGAGACTAATGCAGATTTTTCAGCATTTAAAACAACAATAAAAAATGAATTGTTAAGAAAGATTAATGAAGATTCAGATGATAGGTGTCATAGTCAAGTGTTATAATAACCATAATCAAAAAACGAGCGTTGTTGAAACAAAAATAAATAATAATGACGGACAGTCAACTGTATTTGTTAATACGTATTAAACCTGAAAGTATAAAATTATTAAACAATACATAAAAGACTTTCAGCAAACAAACATAATCATTGTAACCCTACACTTGAAAGTTGTTAGAATAGAGCTACTGAGTGCTTCTGTGAAGATAAAGGTCATTGTCTCATATCTGAAAACGATGTTTCGTTCAGGTTGAACGTGGAATACTTGAGTGACTCTTACATCTTATATATCCTTCAAGAGGTTTTGTAGATTATTCAAAGTTATTCAGGATTTTATCGCTGTTGCCTGATCGCTGTTGCCTAAGTCTTGTAACGCTTTGATTACTGTCGTCAACCTTGCCTTTTTTACAATCCCAATTGTTAATATTACCATCAGATAATATCACCACTCCTACCTGCTCTCCACGTTCATCTACTCCAGCTGAGAATGGCAGCTAAAATGCTGTTATAAATGAAAGTAATGGAAGACAACAGGTGAAACCCTTGGACGGCTCTTTACCTGTGCAAAAGCAATGAAGAGCAGCTGTTCGTGTGTATATCTTAGGCCAGGCAGGGGCCTCTCTGGACCATGTTCCCTCACCCACTTCTGATATGCCTAGAAAGTGAGAAAGAGGTGTGTGAAGGGCATGAATAATGAAAGACAGGAAATACAAATGAAATTCTGATCCCTGACCCTCATGTCCAAAGTTAAACTCAGATTTGAAATCAAACAGGACTTTCAATATTTCTAATGGAAATCTACAAATAATTTTACATCTGCCAGTCTAACTGATTGACATGACTACCGGGCATTTGTTGCATTCTAACATTATCATGTATCTTAAAGCATCTACATATTCCCTTTGTACTTTTATTTTTGTATGCACAGCACACTCCTCAATTTTAATATAGACCGGTGTGACATTTAATATTGTATTGAATTATGCCGCATGTCAGCTGCTGTCCAGGCAAGCGCACACACATTAATGCAAGCAAAGGTAGAATGTTTATCTTTTCCCTTAATGTTAGGGAACTCACCCCCATGCAAATAGAGCAAAGCTGTTTATGACAAATAAAGAGACATATTTCCAGGAAATGAATATAAAGTCATAATGAAATAGAAAAAGTCATATTTAGAGTTTGTGAAACTGTATAACCAGTGTTTAAAAGATGATGGTATGGAATATTACTCACGTAGTATGACAACTTGAGCCCTCCCATGTCTGCGATATTCTCACCCAGCGTAAGGCGACCATTCACCTAGGCATACGGAAAGGAAAAGTCTCATATACTACATCTTTATTCTAGGTCCAAATATCTTTGTCTCTTTAATTTTTTGTACAGGTATGTTTAATATACAAGCCCTGAAAGTATGTACTTCAATTTTGAATTTGTCAAGAAATTAATAGACCAAAAAGAAATACTAGTTTCTCTTTGGCGAAGTTAATTTTTGCTGACTTTGCCTTATGTAAAAAAAAAGAAGTATTTGAAAGAGAAGAGTTCTCTGCTCTTTGCTTACTTGCAAAGAGCAGAGAACAGTAGATCAACCATTTGAAGGTTTGTACTAAAAAATTATGAAGCTGGAGCCAGGGGACCTTAGCTTCTAGGTACCATTGCATTCGCAAAGGGGAAGGAGATCTCTGGTAAGAAAAGGTCCCCATGGAGAAATGGTCAGGAAACAAAAAAGAAATGTCAAAAAGCTGAAGGCAGGTAGCAAAAATAATTACACATGCCATAAGTGCATTCATATCAGGCACAAGATGTATATTGTCCCTGTGCCCACTTAAAATCAACTCAGGTAGCATGGCACAATTAGACCTAATGAATCAGAAAACTTTGGAAGACAGACAACATCTGAAATCCTCCTGCTACCTTGAAATTTTGCCAACAGGCCCTCATCACTAATGCATAGTTATCAGCCCCTACCAAATCTCCAATTTTAACTGAGAAGATTTGAAAAGCAGTCTCTCAACCCTAAATAACTTCTTGGTCTAAAACAAATATTTTTGATGTTTTACAATCAGGATTTCAAGACTGCTTTGGATAGTCTTTAATGACACCAATTTAACAATTGAGTTAGGCTGGCAAATTGGGTTGGACTTTATGGCACAACACTGACACACAATCTTGCTTAAAGTGCAGGGACTTATTTGTGTCTATAGGCAATTGCATGCTTTTTTTTGCAATTGCATACTCAAAACATGCTTATGTTTTGAGTATATGCAATCTAATGGATGTACCTCCTAAGAAAACTCAATATATTGCAGATGAGAAACTTATGTAACTACAATACCAGCCAGTGTTAGGAGCCTCGAACTGGTACATGATACAGGCATGGTATGGAAACCTGTCAGCAAAGTTAAAGTACAGGCGCTCTCATTCTCATTCAGATTAATAAAAGTCACAGGGAAGAAAGAATACCAGTCCCTTCAGTCCGTATGCCCTCCTAGGACCCATCCTATTCAGTTGTGCCCTCTGCAGTAGTCAGTCTGGTTTTGACTCTCCCCTTTTACTCCTTTGAGTTACAATCGTTAATTTGTGTTACACATTAAAGATGACATTCTGGGCTTTCCTATGATACTGAATGCCTAAGAGTAGAATTCTGGGGAATTCCTCTTCCTTTCAATTAAAAATGGCTTCCATATCAAAGACACTTTTTGCCTCAGTTCCCAGGAGGTCCCATGAGAAATCTCTAGTTAGTGGAGCACGGAGAATACCTATGATTCATATTTATGCCACAGATGATAGTTTTATGAATCATCTCATCTAACTCTTGGAAAGAAGGACGATTTTTAATATCAAACCAATGCTATCAGGTCCTGATCTGGGAATATCATCTAAGTATTCATGTCCTTCAGAATTTAAGTAACCAAAAATCACTCTCTCACCTTCAACTGATTCAAAATGCTAAGCTTTTTCTGGTTTAAAATTTGACATAATAAGTCTTATCCATGCATTCACAGTATGCACCCACTATTCACTGCAGGATTGATTTTAGGAAATGACTACTACTTTTAAAAAGCATAGCTCTGCCTGGCACCATGCTACATAAAATAATTGATGACTCTTTACAACCCTGCTTGTGGACTCTGATCAAAGTTTGACTGTGCCAAAGTCGAGGCTTGAATTTCTTTGTGGTTAGGTTGCTGTGGCTTGGTACAACCTACCGTAAAGCGCTTTGAATCAGTGATCACTTTTAAATCAACTCTTAAAACATTTTACAGACTTGCTTTTATGTGATGTCATCATCTTTATTCTTTATTCTTGTATTCTATTGTTTTATTCCTTTTAGTTGCTTTATAGGATGCAATCTTTTAATTTTTCATTTCATTCCTTATGTTTTATTTATTTTATTTTCAATGTGATTTTGGCTTTAACTTTTGTTTTTGTATTTTATTCTCTTAAATTTGGTCTTTTATTTTGTTTTCTTGCTTACCTGCCTATGTTTGAGTTGAGAGAAGAGTTGTTTTTTTCTTGTATGTTTGTCTTATTTAATACCATCCCCTGTAAATCTTGTGTCTCTTTGTAATCTTGTTTTTTTTAATTTGAGTTTCCGGTTATTTGCGTTATCTGTCAAAGCACTTGGTAAACATTGTTTAAAAGGTCCTATCCAAAGTGATTATAATTCATTGTTAAAAAAAATTCACATAGTGTTTCAGTGGTACAGTTAATAAAATACTGCTTCAAAACACATAAATCATTAAATCTTAATAACCTGAGTGAGACATATAATAAACTGTCTCTGTATCAAATCATTGTAATAGAAGAATGTTGGCATGACAATTTAATTTTATTTCCTGATAATCATCAACCATGGTCCAAAAAACAAAAATCCTTTCCTATAAGACAGACTAACTGTTCAGTTACCCAGATTCTAAGACCGGCATTTTTAATTTGCATTTCTCACAAATAATCTATGATAACCACGATGACATTACAACGGCATAATCTGTGTTATTTTGCCAAATCTGAAAAGTTCCAAAGATACACTGATTAACAACTTTTCCTGTATTACTCTGATGAAAATTGATATTAATCTATAGAATATACAGGTAATAAATGCATATCAACTTTTTGGCAACAGATATTTTTTTTCGACAGGTATTATAAACAGATATAATTGTAATTAACAGAACTGAATAGTGTTGGTCTAATCATAAATCCGAGTATAATATAATAAATAGTTGTATCTATTAGATGGAGAAATGTTTTTTTGCACATAACAATAGATGTGGTGAGAAAGAACAATGCAGTTGATTCTCTGCATCTTGACAGGGGAAGACGCAGAGAACAGGGTAAAATGGAAACAGATGATCTGCTGCGGCGGTCCCTAAAAAGAACAGCCGATAGAAGAAAAACTAGACAGTAGATTTCAGTACAATCCAGTACAAAATGATCACTGAACCCAAAAATCAATGAATGTTCTTGTAAAAATGTATGTACAAATGACGACTGTCTTCATGAGTAGACTCACCTTCTGGTTATAGACAGTAAAGTTATCGTAGAGCTTGACAATGCACTCGGCCTTCATCTGAAACTTTCTGTAGGATTCCTCTGTCCACCACTGTTTGAGATTGCCATGGCTGTCATACTGGCCCCCTAGGGACATGAACCATTGCATCACTAAGATGAGGGGCAAAAGGGGGCGGAGGGGTTAGCATGAACACTGCACAACCTGCAACTTAATTCGACAGTCTAAAGAGCTGCCCAGAAAATCTTTTTTTATCCTTTCTGGGAGTCAAAATATTTGGGAGCAAAGATTAGGAAAGTTAAGGTTGCCTTTGGATGATGTAGAGCTAGATCAAGAGTCAGTTGACCTGCTTTTCTATTCAATTTGTGTAATAATCAGAATAAAATGAATATCTGTCAAAGAAGCTGGTAGTTAAGCATTTGGTCTGTGACTGGCAAAAATTTCATACTTCATTTAATGCATCTTGAAAGGCAACACTTTAGACTGTAAATGACAGTTACAGATTGTGGCTCAAGTTGTATTTTCATGGGGCTTTGGTTTTTGTCACTGAAAAAAAGAATTGTCATTGAAAATAAAAAATGAACTGAAAATGATGTCACTGGCATTGACAATTTCCACAGAATATTAAAACATGACATGACATGGAAAACCATTACATTTTCTTATCATGTACTTTTAGGATATCATATCAAAATCATTTCATCTATTATTATCTATTGCTATACATATAGAGTAAATTAGCATACATCATTTTCTATATTGATATGCTTTTCAATTACATTATTCAGATTTTCTTTTTCTTATACAACAACAAAAAAACAAACAACTCTAGCACAGCTAATTTAAGTTACTATAGCTAACATTGACCGAAGAGTGACATCGAAAAATCAAAAAACTAAATCGAAAAATATTAAAATGACCTCATTTTTAATTTTGATGTTGTTTTTTTTCAGTGAAAGTAAGACCAGTGCCTACTATTTGTTGATATACCGTCAAAACTTTTTCAAATACAAATGTTTCAATGTCATATTTCAATGAAGAATTTGCCGTCAATGGCAAATTTTATTTTCAATGCCAAAATTCCCTATCACTGTTTTACCTACATTTATTTGTGTCAAATTCAGGTGTTTGTGTATGAGCAAAGCTGCAATGAAGTATGAGGTTTTTATTCTTACCCCAGTCATCATATCCATGTGTTAGCTCATGTCCAATGATGGCTCCTATTCCTCCATAATTCAGAGACCTAGCAACAGAAAGGAAAATTGTTCTTTAGAAAGTCTTTAATTGGCTACTATTAAAGAGATACTATGATTTAAATATGAAACATGATTTTTTTTTTCTTTCCTGGTATTAAAGGCATTAATCCTACTTTACATCAACTGTATACACTTACATATTTTGACTCTGCATTCATTCGTGTTCTGGTCAAGTGGGACCGCTCGATTAGGATACTGGCTAATGCTAGCAAGTGTTAGCAAATGTCAGTTTTCGCTGTGTGGCTGCCATCACTGAATCAATTTGTTGATTCAGTAATTCTTGTCTTGAAATTTGGACTTTGTACGTAGGTTCACAATCTTCTTCAATTCCATCCTTAACACAATGCATGTGTTAAATTTCATTGAAATCTCATAAACATTGGCGATGTTGATAAATTGTAACCCCTATTCAAACTGTTACACACAGGCAGATAGACAGACAATACCATAATTTGCCTCTTCAGCACAGAGACACAACTTTTGGGGACCTGTTCTTGTCATGCTGCCAAAGACAGTTCCCCTATCCCGCTTTTCAAATGAGCTGGCCTGCTTCGTACTTCAAACTATGTTATTCTGCAGGACAAGCTTGTGCTAATTATTGGGCTGTATAAGGCATTAGCGCATGGAATTATACATATGATCGGGCCTTCTGTTCTGCTGCCCCTCGTCTGTGGAATGCCCTCCCTGACCATCTCAGGGCTCCACAAACGACTGACACATTTAAAAAAGGTCTTAAAACTTTCCTTTTTAGCAGAACCTTTAACCTTAATTAACATTGCTGCTTTTTGGTCAGGCTTTTATATAGTTATTATTTTATTTTTTTATTGATGCTTTTATCTGCTTTTACTTTGTAGCAGTTTGAGATTTGATCCAAATGTAAAGTGCATTATAAATTAAATGTATTATTATTATTATTATTATTATAAGTTTCACCAATATGTATATGATTTTTATTCACCCACTGAGAACAAAATTATAAGACTGATAGATGGTATCTAATTATATTAAGCTATTTCCAGTCCTTCAATTCATTTATTGGCCCCCATCGTCAATTCTTCAATTCTAGTTTTGGATCCATGTTATTTTGAATGGTATTTAATAAACATAAGCTCATTGTCACACTTTTCTTTTCACACTGATTTGAAAACATCAGATTTCCCTTTTACATGTGAGAGGAAAGTCAGCAATTTTTCTTTAACAGTTTCAGCATAAATCTTAATTTCCCAAGTTGTCTAATACAAAATGTCAACTACAACACCTTGTAACACGTCCCTGTTTGCTTTCGGATCACAACATGTACCCAGAATTCCCCCTGCCTCTAAAAAGGATTGGTTTGCACCATAACCCGTCCAGCTAGAACACTGTCTTTGTGGCACATGCAGATATAGAGAGCAATGAGGGGGCAGACTTGGGGCTGTTCACATGGTTACGTCTGAAAATGACTTTCTGACAGCTAGTCAATACACTGCCTCACACAGAGCCTGACTCCTCCACTGAGCTACAGCGCTGATTGAAGCTTCATTATACACAACGTGATATTGGATAGGTGTATGTGTGTGGGAGTGAGAGAGAGAGGTTTGATGAGAGGTTAGGGCAACTGCAGTAATAGCTTTAAGGATCCACTCACACACACACGCATGGACGCACGCACAAACAAACTTTATTATTTTTATTATATAATTGATTAAAATCGATTAGTGATGCATGGCAGTAGGTAGAGGAAGTATTGGACCTCTAATGAAGACATAGAAGTTTAAGTCTATGTTAAATACACAGACTGCTAACTGAAGTGTGTGTGTGTGTGTGTAAACGTGTGTTAGAGAATGTGTTATTGTGTGTGTGCATGATTCCTTAGGGGTATAGGTATTACGCGCTAGGTTTTGGACTGTATCTAATGTCTTGGAATAATACTCTGGCAATGGCAGGCTAGACGCTCAGTAAGCAGCATTGGCTAACAAAGGGTATGTTGAGTTAAACTACAAATATTTTTCTGCACATTCCTCTGTGACCAAACAACAACAATCAACCAGCCATTTTAATAGCTTTCGTATGTGACATTCTGACCGTTGTGTACGCGTTGCCATGGCATCAAGTGAAGTCGGTATGCGTGGTGGTGGTTAAGGGTTTTCTTCAGCAAGTATGATGCACCTTGAGATTTGATCCAAATATAAAGTGCATTATAAATTAAATGTATTATTATTATTACCTTGTTTACTGTAGCTTTGTTTACTCTTCATTTTATGGTCATTATTATGTTTATTTATTCATTTAGTCAACGGTAAATAAGCCTTCCTGTTGGTGGCTGCTCATTATCTTAAAAAATGTTTTTTGTTTTTTACAGGTTCATGTTTTTGTTACAAGTGATAAATTATATTTTCATCGATGCAGTAATATGACAATAATGAGTACTCCATGAAAGACTGATTGACATACACTGAAAAAGAAGAGATATTTGTCCCTTTATCATTGGTCTGTCCGACTTGCTCACACACACACACAAACACACACACACACACACACACACACACACACAGATTATATATATATTTATATATATATAAGCAATTGTGAATCAATTTCAGCTGCTTGGTGCAAATTAAAGGGACAGCATAAGAACAGGAAAGGCAACAGCAACCAACTCCCTACCATATCGCCACAAAATACCTTATTTGTTATCAGCTGTTGTTATCCAAAAATTCAAAACTGGAGGACAAATGCTTTGTGTGCTTGTTTAAATGTGTGACTGATTTAAAGTTAATAATAGCTTTCCTCAATATTATATTACTTTGTCGGATTTCTCATCACCAAGAACTTATTTTGCACAGAGCAAAAGATTTAGTGAGTACAGTGAAGGCAGCTCTTGTAGTCCCCTGTGAAATAGAATCTTTTTTTGAGCGAACATACGAACAAAAAAAGACAAAGTTATAGGAGGGAGGGAGACATGTACAGTATCTTCGTTCATGAAATTACTAGATGGACTCAAGTTTAGGGCGGAAACCTCTCAATGACACATGTCCCATTAGCATGACCTTTTTCAGTAATTGAGCTCTTGGTGGGTAGTTAAATTGTTTTAATGTAGTCTACTGGGACTCAGTGGAAGCAGAGCCTTGAAAGAGAGTATTATTTTTCAATGAACTATGTTGTTGTGGCTGTGGTTGCTTCACTAAAACAGGAAAAGGTCTACTTACTGTGGGAACTCTGGGTTGTAGAGAGTGGGTTGAAGAATTCCAGCGGGAAAGACTAAGAGAGAGATTAACAGACAACATTAGAGAAAGGCTAATCTCAGAACATTAAAAGTACATACTGCAGTTTCATAGTATAAATAGTAAAATACTTTTTAGGATCAACAAAATTGCCTCCACTATAGTGTTGGAAATATACAGTATAACCGACCTTTCCAAAATGTATCCAGTTCTACCTCGCACCAAGGTCTTTGTGGGTAAATATCTGAAAATTGCAATATTGCTTTAACATGAAGGATTTGCGACGTTGGACGCAGAGACGATGACAATTACGTAATATCCCTGAATTTTCAGGGTTATAAAAATTAATCCAGGTGGGCTCTGATGACTTTTTGTCAAACTCCTCCTGTCCTTTTGCATCAGTTTGATAGTCGATCAGTAACTTCTCTGTGAGAGATTGAATCCAGCAGACAGGCAGACACAAACAGTTGGATGATCTTGGAAGAAGCTGACATCGGAAGGATAGATTTGTTAAAACCTAGCAGGTCTTTTTTTTCTCTCCTGGGGGGTATTAAGCATGTAAACTGAATAATGAGTTAGAGAGTGAGTGATGAGAAGGAATATGATATCAGGGCATGGATGGTTTTTCTAAGTTGCCATCACATTTAACTTGTAGAAACTATGCAGGAACCTGGTGTAATGGCATGAAACTAATGAGTGGCTGATGTCATGCCGAATGCAAAAGGACAAGGGTTTGTGTATGTGTTGAGGGACAGAAAAACCCATGCAAATATCAGTATCTACAATGACGAGTCACACACTCACCCATTTGGTTCTTGTTAGGAAGGTAGTAAGCATTAAGGGCCTGAGGGGGCAGAAGCCATCTGAGGAGAAAAAAAGTGTCACACAAAAAGTGTTTTAAAGATGGGACCCCTCACATACACACTGAAATCAACAACCTGCCCAGTCTAGCACACCTTGTTACTGAACAGAAAACAAACTAAACTGCCTATGTGTTTTTCTATGCCCCTGTGGGAAATAGTCAGTGTTTGTGGTCCCACGGCCCTTCCCTCTGCATGTAAAACCACATACAGTTCCTTTAGGGTAATCCACTAATGCCAGACCGATTGATTGACACAAAATCCCCCAAATGACTAATTTTTAAGTTGAAAGACGCCCTTTCACTTGGAGTAAAAGACTGATGGCTCTGCATGATTGCCAAGAGAGGGAGGATAGACAAACAGTGCAGCAACAAGACAGAGTGAGTGATGAAAGGATAATTTTTGGTGATAAGGAGGAGTGCATGATTTAATAATAATAATAATAATAATAATACATTTAATTTATAATGCACTTTACATTTTTAACCCTTTTTTTTAACCCTTCATGGCGTTGAGTATAGGCCAATGATACAGTTGTTTTGAGCACCTTGGAAAACTGATGTGACTGTGATATGTTGTGATTGCATAGAATCATTCAATACAGGCATACAGGGCACGATTCAGAAAAATGAGCTGCATCTCCCACAGCACTTGCTGCTGCCCGGCTGCTATAGATAAGTAAATCAATTGGGTTTCTCCAGCTGGGTGTGTCTATTCAGTATATGTTGGTTTAATTTCATCAACAAATATGGCAAACTAAAAAGGGATTCAGAGACACATGTTAGGCATGTAAAACATATAGCACAGAAAAACACTCCTTGACTGAGTGTCAAGTTTGAATCTCAACTGTATGAGTCTAGACTATTGAATATAATAACTAGTGTATCATTAAATTAAAAAACACATATGAGCATACAAAAGGCTGGGATTAATCCAGATTAGTTTTAAAATGTTAGTATTACCTTTTTGGGTACAGGGACCTGAACATTTTTTTTTTTTAAAACATCTCAGCTTAATTGTGAAATTTCTTATTGAGGTTGTCAGGGAAAGCCTGAGGGAGAGCACATAAAAAAGTGGTTATTGTACTGTATTAATCATATTTGTCAGAGGATAGGAAGATTACTTTAACAGAATGAGTTGGGTGTCCTAACTTTCCCAGACTGCCATACTCAGCTGAGTTTAACATGGCTAAGTTGTGCTTCTGCTGTTCTACCGGTGCCTCCAGTGGGTCTTTTGTGTTTTGAACCCACTATATCATTTTGAGACTTCAATTTCGACATGCTGGGGAACTTTCAGCTCTGCTGTGTTTGCAGTGCTATTGTCTTCCTACTTTACAGCCCCTACAGCTAAAGCACCACTCAAAGCCACTCTCACAGAGTATCACTTTGATTGCTGTGTGCATGACGTCGATAGACTGGGCTTGTGCTCCAATGGTAGACTCTTTGCTCTATTGCAGTGGTAAAAAGAAAATACTTGTGTGCTATATTTCGGTGGAAAGACAGCTCATCACTGCAACATGTGAAGAAAACGTTCACATGGAAGGTGACATCTTGTCATTCATTCATGGAATGTTGCCGCAATTGTCCAAGATGGAATCGTGGGAGGAAATTAGGACCAAATGTTTATAATAATAATAATAATACATTTAATTTATAATGCACTTTACATTTGGATCAAATCTCAAAGTGCTACAAAGCAAAAGCAGATAAAAGCATCAATAAAAATAAAATAATAACTATATAAAAACATGTTATTAATTACATTACATTAATGTTAATTACAGTTATAGGTTCTGCTAAAAAGGAAAGTTTTAAGTCCTTTTTTAAATGTGTCAGTCATCTGTGGAGCCCTGAGATGGTCAGGGAGTGCATTCCGCAGACGAGGGGCAGCAGAACAGAAGGCCCAATCACCCATGGTGCTGAGCTTAGTCCGGGGAAGGAGGAGGCGGTATGACTGGGTAGAGCGAAGGGATCGTGTCGAGGTCAGTGGGGTGAGTAGTTCTTTCAGGTAGGGGGGTGCGTTACCATGAATGCACTGGTGAGTGAGGAGAGAGATCTTATAATCAATCCTGGTGGAGATGGGAAGCCAATGAAGGGAATGAAGAACAGGGGTGATGTGTTCGTGTTTAAGAACTCTCATCAGGATCCTTGCAGCACTGTTTTGAACATACTGAAGTCTTTGAAGACTTTTATCAGGGATCCCGATGAGAAGTGTGTTACAGTAATCCAGTCGTGAGGAGGAACGCGTGGACCAGCTTTTCAGCATCACTCAAGGTTAGTGAAGAACGGAGTTTCGAAATATTTCTAAGATGGTGAAAGGAGATCTTGCAGATGTGTTTGAAGTGGGATTCAAAAGTGAGTTGAGGGTCAAATCTTACACCGAGGTTGGTGACTGATGAAGAGAGGGGAATGTCATGACCTGAGAAGGTAATACTGGTTATGGAGGAAGACTGGGTCTGATGTGGGGTGCCAATTAAAATAGCTTCGGTTTTGGAGCTGTTCAACTGGAGAAAGTTGTTTTTCATCCACACCTTTATCTCCTCCAGACAAGCGCGGAGAGTTGACAGGGGAGATGATGATGACGATGAGGATGGAGAGGCTGAGGAGGAACATGTGTCAGTTTTTATGTAGATTTGCGTGTCATCAGCGTAACAATGGAATGAGAGTCCATATCGACTGATGACACGGCCAAGGGGGAGCATGTATAGAATGAAGAGAATGGGGCCAAGGACTGATCCCTGGGGGACTCCACAGGTGACGGTGTGTGTCTGGGACTTTGAACTTCCAAGGGAAACGTATTCTGTTCTGTCAGTGAAGTAGGACTGAAACCAATTTAGGGCGGTGGCAGACAAATCAAGGATAATCAGGAGGGAAGGTGAACCAGCATCTGCTGCCATCTGTAGGTCATTTGTGACTGTAAGCAGAGCTGTTTCTGTGCTGTGGGCGGAAGGGAAACCAGACTGAAAGGTTTCAAAGAGGTTGTTGTATTTGAGTTGGTCCTGGAGGTGGGCAGCAACTACTTTTTCCAGAACTTTGGAGAGGAATGGGAGTTTGGAAATGGGCCTGTAATTAGCAAAGAATTAACTTTTTTTTTAAGTTTAATTAACTTAAAAAAAAAGAAGCAATAAATTGTCCAGATTAAGCATATGTTTTAAGGCATAATTAATGTTAGCAGTCCTAAGATTATCCTTCTTTATTCTCTTACTGTATATCAGTTGGCTGAGGTAGCTAGTCAGTGTAACTTGTGTAACATGATGAGATATTACACTCACGTTGTCTTGTCAACCTCTTCATGGATTTTTTTGACTGACAGCTTTATGTTGAACTTGATGCTATTGAGGATGTTCTTGAAATAGGTCTTCTCATCCACATCAAACTGAAAAACCATAGACAGAAAGTAAGTGTGAGCATCCACATTATATAGTCCACACAGCATTGTAAAGAAGTATTGTTCCCCGCTATTTGTATTTTTCAAATACTGAACTACCTTGGATCTTCATACAAAATCTAACACCGAACAGAGACAACCTGATTAAACAAAAATACTTTGATAAACACTTGCATTTATTTAACCAAATGGTCTGTATGAAAAGTATTCCTCCCCATAGAACCCAATTACAAAAAAACATTTACGACCAGTTTACTATCCGTTTCTACCCTGCTCTAGTGGGCATAAACAGCAGAACACTATGTCAAATTCAAAAGAAATTACAGAAAAAAAATAAGGAAGAAGTTACTGAAATAGATAACTCTTGGAAGGGCTACAAAGGTATTTCTAAGGTTGTGGCGCTCCACAGATCCACAGAGAGACATTATCTATAAATGGAAAACCTGATAGTGAACATTCTCAGAGGAGGTTCAAAGTCCCCTTCAACAAAGACTCACTCAGGAAATCACAAAAGAACCAAAGAAAATATCCATGAAACTGGAGACCGCTCTGGCTTAAACTACTTATCCTTTATTAGTCACATACAGCCATACAGAGTACAAGATGCAATTCTTTCTCTGCATTGGACACATCCCTGAGGGAGAAGTGGGAAGCTCCTGTGAAGCACCTTGGGAGCATTTTGGGTTCAGGGTCCTGCTCAAGGACCCTACGGCAAGTGGTAACTTTGAAATTCAGGTGAACATATTTTTCCACATTGGTGATTTAGAAATTGGATAGGCTTTTTAAGCTTTTATTAAATTAAGTTAAAATTTAAAAAATTGTATTTTGGGTTTGCTCAGGTTCGCTTTTTGTAAGACTTTGTAAGATTAAACGCAGAATAGCACTAAATAGTCACAAAAACAGGAGAAATCCGAAGGAGTCTAAATTCTGAATTCATTTTGCACGGCACTGTATCAAAAAGTGTTTCAAAATGTGGAAATTGAGATAATAAACAATTATTTTGAACAGGTTGGATACATTTATGCTTATTCATACCCACTCTATCTGGACCCTCTCCTGGTAAACTCACTGTGGCTTCCTGATCCAAATCATTAAATCGCCATGGACCATGTGCAACTTTCAATACGGAGGTGAAGTAAATGATTCGTCTCACTCATTAGCTATTTTATTCCCTCTTCTGGTGGCCATACGATTCAGTGATAACTTGACTTAATGTTAAATTCACTTGCTCAAGGTCAATCAAATAAGCTTATACCAAAGAGTACTGTCAATGTTCTATAATTATAATAAAAAAATAATAATAATAATAATTTATTGAATAATGTATCCAAAAAAGCCCCAATTCCAGCCTCATCTCTGTTGAGTGTTTACACTAACAATCATCAATTATGGATGGTAAACGGTAAATGGACTGTACTTATATAGCACTTTTGTAGTCTGCTCTAGTTTGCTTTTATATCTCAGCAATTCACCATACATTCATACAGTGATGATAGAAGCTGCCATGCAAGGCACCATATAGTCATTAGGAGCGGTTACCATTCACAGCATCATTCACACATCAATGGAACAGCCATTGGGAGCAACTTGGGGTTCAGTATCTTGCTCAAGGACACTTCGATATGTGGACTGCAGTGGCCAGGGATCTACAACTGACCTTCCGATAAGTGGACAACCGCTCTACCAACTGAGCCACCATTGCCCCCTTGCGGATGGTGAAGTGACCCTCAAAACTTCAGCCTCTCATCTGATATTTAAGACTTAAGACTTTGCAGAATCATAAGTGTCATGAAGTTTTTACACTTTTAGACTATTTTCAAGGGCTAAACTAGCAAGTTAAAATATGATCAATAGTGGTCTGCGGATGTCCTGGGAGAAGAATTCTTACTACTAGACAATGAATGGATTAGTGCAGTTCATATCAAACCTTTTTCTATTTATATTGCTCTCATGCTTACTCTGCGTTGCTATTCACAGTGCTATTGTAACACTGGAAATTTGCCCATTGTGGGACTAATAAAGGTATATCTTATCTTATTTTATCTCATCATAAGAACTTCAAATGATTCCTGCCACTTCCGGACAGAGAGATGTTGAACAGAGAACCTACAGTGAGGTGGACCTACATTAGCTTAACAAAAGCTTTCACAAATAAGTTATGCATAAAATACTGATCAGATACTACATTGTAGATAAGAAAAAGGTATATACTGTATAATGGCGGCATTTAGCGGTGGAAAGTCGAAGATCCACATTCTAGAGGAACATAAACCATGGCCTGTCTTGGGGTCCTACATCAGCATCAATGAGACCAACAATGAGAAAATGACAATATGAGTGACAGAGAGAGGAGGGGTAGCCATGAGTACTGCAGCAGTTTGTCATCACACTGCCAGATAGAGGATGGAAAGCATGCAGCTCAAAGGAGAAAATAAATAAAAATTCTATGTCTAGCATTTCTATTCGACTCCTCACAACAGAGCTGGAGAAAAGCTAGTGAGCAGCTATGAGTCAGACTCAAGTTGATTGCAATAACGCATCAGGATGCAGAGCTACTGGAAGGGCTGTTTACTGTGTTGTGTTGCTAATATGAAATGCTTTTGTAGTAATTTATTTTATACATGTTGAAAATGGACTCTGTTGACTTTTAAAGGTAGTTCATGTAAACATACTTTTACACACCATCATTATTGTCTAGCAGGGCCAGATGTGCTTCTATCAGGTTTTGAGAAAAATGCACCTCTGCAGAGGATTATTAAAGATTTGGCAGCAGATGGAGGAATTTTACCAACAGAGGTTGAGTACCTCCTCCCATACAAGTCTGTGATCTTTTAACGTCAGGATAAGAAATGGTTACTCAGTTGACACATTTGCCTGTGGGTGAAATTGGGGTAAAGAGTTTCCATTTCCTCCCGACATCAAATGTAAAAAATAGTGATGCTGTAAACAGATGGGGAGACATGTTTTTATTGCCATTAACTGAAGGATAAAATCCCAATATTCTGTATGTCTTTCAGCACACCATCCCCTCTATGACCTAACAACTGTTGTTAATAAATTAACTTAATAAATTAACATAAATTATCATTTCCACCTTGTGCAATTAACTGAATAATCTGAACAAGGTGGAAATAATATTATCCACATGATATGAATAGTTCATTTGATTTAGTTTATTAAAGTTTATTCTTATTAAGTTACTCTGTATATTGTCATTCGTAGGTTAGAGGTTACAGAGCAATAACCTCTAAAGTGAGTTCATCTGTATCAGGTAAACTGAAGCGAGCTCCTTCTTCAGTGTTTACGGTTACAGGGAGGCTCAGGATTTGTAATATGTAGGTAAGAGCAAAAACATTGGCACATTTATAGTCAGACAGGTAAAATAATAATGTGATGTATACAAAGTATTTGTATTCTTATGAAATTAAGTCTTATTGATTATAATACATACAGTTTATACTCATCGTCAACTTTACATTATATTGTATATGCCCAAATCAGGGAGATGGTGCTGATTTGGGTATGGCGCTTACAGTTCACAATAATTTACCATGGAGCACATAAAGCTGACATAAATACACCTTCTTAAGATATAATAATATCCTCCACATTCAAGTATTGAAACTAAACAAAGCTTATTTCATAAGCTGTCCATATACTTAATATCTATCAAAATTCACAAACTGTACCAGGTAATTCATATGATAAAAATATTTTTCACACATAACTGTAGAAAGCAGCATAAACAAAAATAACCACGTAAGATAAAGAGCAGCAGGGTTGATATTTTTCCTTTTTTTAATCTACTTTGTACACCACCATCTTAATGATACATTTCCATACCGTTTTCTATTTTGGGTAGCACTTCCATGTACACTGAAGCAGAAAGTAATCCCTGCGATCCTCAAATGTGCAGAATATATTTTACATGTGTCTGCAGCTTTCACCTCTCTTTTTTCAATAGAAATCAGAATGTAAAAGAAAAGACTATTAATCCAGCATTGAGATATTAATTTTGCTTTGAGAATGCTGATTGAGAAGAATGACGTGACCACAGACAACTAAATTGTGTGTTCATTGACTTGGAGAAAATATCCTATTAAGCATTGAGAGAGGAGTTGTGCTGCGGGACATGTACAATGGACAGTGTAACAGCCTTGAGGTGTTTGGTTAGAGTGACTGAATGGTTCATGTTGAGGAGGGGCAGCACTAAAGATTAGATTAGAGTTCTTTCTTATTTGCAATGGTGATGAATTGACAGATGAGGTAAGGGAAGACTCTCCATTGATTATGTTATGTATTTATGTACCACAGATGATATTGTATAAGGCATTGAGAGTAGGGATAGGCTAAAGTTCTAGCTGAGATTGGCTGAGAGATGGAGGTATGCCCTGGAATAAAGGAGCATGAGGGTCTGAAGAAGGAGGGAGTAGAAGTGGTGAAGGGAGATGCGTCCAAAGCTTGGGGTTGACATTGGAGGTAAATGGGGAGCAGGATTGTCAGTGAGCAGGAGAGTGCAGGTGGGGTTTAGTAGATGGAGAATAATAATAATAATAATAATAATACATTTAATTTATAATACACTTTACATTTGGATCAAATCTCAAAGTGCTACAAAGTAAAAGCAGATAAAAGAATCAATAAAAAATAAAATAACTATAAAAACCTGACCAAAAAGCAGCAATGTTAATTAAAGTTATAGGATCTGCTAAAAAGGAAAGTTTTAAGTCCTTTTTTAAATGTGTCAGACATCTGTGGAGCCCTCAGATGGTCAGGGAGGGCATTCCACCGATGAGGGTCAGCAGGACAGAAGGCCCGATCACCCATGATGCTGAGCTTAGTCAGGGGAAGGAGGAGGCGGTATGAGTGGGTAGAAAGGAGGGATCCTTTTGAGGTCAGTGGGGTGAGTAGTTCTTTTAGGTAGGGGGGTGCGTTGCCATGGATGCACTGGTGAGTGAGGAGAGAGATCTTATAATCAATCCTGGTGGAGATGGGAAGCCATGAAGGGAATGAAGAATGGGGGTGATGTGTTTGTGTTTACGAACTCTCATCAGGATCCTTGCAGCACTGTTTTGAACATACTGTAGTTTTTGAAATCAGGGATCCCGTTGAGAAGTGCGTTACAGTAATCCAGTCTGGAGGACACAAACGCATGCCCAGCTTTTCCTCATCAGTCAAGGTGAGTGAAGAACGGAGTTTGGAAATATTTCTGAGATGATGAAAGGAGATCTTTCAGATGTGTTTGATGTGGGATTCAGAAGTGAGTTGAGGGTCAAATCTTACGCCGAGGTTGGTGACTGATGAAGAGAGGGGAATGTCATGACCAGAGAAGGTAATTCTGGTTATGCAGGAAGATTGGGTATGATGTGGGGTGCCAATAAATATTGCTTCGGGTTTGGAGCTGTTCAACTGGAGAAGTTGTTTTTCATCCACACCTTTATCTCCTCCAGACAAGCGCAGAGAGTTGACAAGGGAGATGATGATGACAGCGAGGATGGAAAGGCTGCGGAGGAACATGTGTCAGTTTTTATGTAGATTTGCGTGTCATCAGCGTAACAATGGAATGAGAGTCCATATCGACTGATGACACGGCCAAGGGGGAGCATGTATAGTATGAAGAGAATGGGGCCAAGGACTGATCCCTGGGGGACCCCACAGGTGACGGTGTGTGTCCGGGACCTTGAACTTCCAAGGGAAACGTATTCTGTTCTGTCGGTGAAGTAGGAAACTAGTTTAGGGCGGTGGCAGTGAGTCCAGTGGTGTGATGTAGGCGGTGTAGGTGTATTCCATGGTCAACTGTGTCGAAGGCAGCAGACAAATCAAGGAGAATCAGGAGGGAAGGTGAACCAGCATCTGCTGCCATCCGTACGTTATTTGTGACTGTAAGCAGAGCTGTTTCTGTGCTGTGGGCGGAACAGAAACCAGACTGAAAGGTTTCAAAGAGGTTGTTGTATTTGAGGTGGTCCTAGAGGTGGGCAGCAACTACTTTTTCCAGTACTTTGGAGAGGAATGGGAGTTTGGAAATGGGCCTGTAATTAGCAAAAACTTCTGGATCGAGAGTAGGTTTTTTGAGGAGCGGTCTGATTATTGCGGCTTTTAGGGCAGATGGAACAAAGCCAGCCTGGAGGGATTGATTTATAACAGCGGTGATCAGGGACTGATGGAAGAGATGTTAGTTTTCACCAGGGCTCTAGGAAAGGGGTCGGGAGCACAGGTGGAGAGTTTCATCATCCTGATGATAAACTCAACCTCTTGCTGTGAGATTTCTGGGAAGCACTTTAGAGGCTGGAAGATATCAAACTGTGAGTAAGCAGACTGGATAGGTAGAGAGGAGGAACCAGAAAGGACAGAATGGATTTAGTCAATTTTTGATTTGAAGAAAGACATGAAATTATTACAGCGCTCTTCTGTAATTTCTGTAAGTGGGGGAGTTTGTGGTCTAAGAAGGTGATTGATAATGGAAAACAGCTGCTTAGAATTTCCAGGAGTGGTTTTGATAATGTTCGAGTAGAACAGTGACCGAGCCTTGGTGTGGGGGGGAAACAAGTGACAATTCCATGGAGATGGCCTTGTGGTCGGACACAGCCAGATCGTACACAAGTAGATTGCTGGGAGTAGCAGAGTCAGTGATGACTAGATCCAGAGTGTGCCCCTTGATGTGGGTGGGGACATCGACAAGTTACCTGAGATTAAAACAATCCAGTAGTTGGAGAAATTCGGATGCAAAACGACAGGCAGGGGAGTTGACATGAATGTTCCTATCTCCATGTACTATAATATTGGCAGAGGTTGTGTAAAATGTTAACAAAAGGTTGTACATCTCAAGGATGAAGGCTGGGTTTGGTTTGGGTGGTCGGTAGATTAGAAGTTTGGTCATGGAGAAAGGGGGTTAACAATTAAATGCCAGGCATTCAAAAGAAGAGATCTCTGGCAATGGCAGTTGAGAGTTAATTTAGTCTAGTGTATGATGTTTTTAACTCCATCTCAATTACCTATGATGCATGGCAATTTCTAGAAAAAAACAATTGTACTAGATATGGTAAAAATGCTGAAGAATCGATTTTTGGCCTGAAATAACGGTGCTTCACCATTTCTACTTCAATAGGACTCTCATTACTCACTCCATATTCTTTATCGATGAGCTCAGGTTTGAGCAGGAAGTCTGGGTATCCTGTCATCACCATCATGTGCTTCAGCTGGGAGAGAAAAAGAAATAAATGGTGACAGAGGGTAGAAGAATGTGGAGGAGTCCTACATCATCATATCCACTCCATATGGACAAAAACCCCCACTCATACAGACTTGTTTTTCGACCACAGCCACATACACACAGAGATTCAATCAACTCATCAAGCTAACTCAGAGTAATAGGATTACAGTGGAGCTCTTTATATTCAGTATGGCCCTCTAAAAGGATTATAATTTCAGATTGTAAAAGTATTAAAAGAGAACTTGCAGTGCAGACCCTAAATCAGCAACACAGAAAGATCCAGATTAAGCAATCTTCACTTCTCAATGTCAAGCCCTTGATGTATTCTGTCACACACTTCCATCTAACCAAGCAATCAATCAAACCCTCCGGAAAGAAAAGGAATTGCAGAAAATACAATTAAATCCCTTTTAAATACTAATCAGATCTGGCAGGGACTCCTTTTTTAATTGTTTGTGATGCATGGACTGGGGGCTCAAAACCTTTGCTCTAGCAGCCTCTTTAGTAGCGTCATCCATCCAGTCCAATTCGTGCAGCCGGAGGTCCAGGGAGTGCTTTATATCCTCAACCAGCTCCTGTACCTGGAAAGTGATCACACAATGGAGGGATTATTAAAGTGACGGAAAAAAATCTTTTCTCTGTGAGATTCTCAATATTACAGGGCTCAACACAATGATGTATGTACTCAATCATTATAGTACAACACCAAGCCAATAACAGTTCTGGGAAATAAATCTGTCCCATTAGGAGGCATAAGCGATTTTGAATTAATTTTGTTTGCTTTGGTGCAAATGAAAGCACCAAAATGTTGGCAGGAGAGGCACCAGGAAGATAACCCCCCCAAAAAGGAAAATGTTTTTAAAGGTGTTGGCCACGAACCATTTCTCTGTCCTGATCTTTCCTGAATGATTTTTCTCTAATTTTGCATCTCGCTAGTGCCCTTGTCACTAACACTAATGATTAAGTACATGCAGCCCATTCAGGTTGCACAGTATTCCAGCCTGTCCAAGTTTGGACATTAATTTCTGTCTTTGCAAGCTTTGCTGTGTCTCCCAGCACTGGCTCAAGAGCATGCAGGAGATACCATTAGACAAAGAGTGCTGAACAGGGCTGTTTGGGGCAACAACTAAAACAACCCAGCTGCGGAGCTCGTATCTGCTCCTGTGTGCGAGGAGCAATCAGAGGAACACTGCTAGAGCCCAAAATGACCTCCAAGGACTACTTCTGTGCATGTTGTTAACTAAGCTGTCACCCCAAGAGGTTGCATGAGGGCTAGATCTTCTCTAGTGGGACCTGAGCACATAGACCAGACCTATATAGCTCAATTTTCCATCGGCAGAGTGCAAAAGAACTGGCAGGTTCGTCTATTGGCATCATGTGCTCCTCACAGATTAGAGCAGGTTCTCACTTAGCACATGTGACGGATGTCAAAGAGTTTTCAGACGTCATGGAAAATATTATGTGGCCTGAGACAAACTGGTCATCTTTGGATGACCAGTTTGGACATGCATTGTTGATAGTCTGGTGAGATACTATATGTCCTTGGAGGGTCGCATAAACCCCCCTACTTGCTAGCCACGAGTAGCCTGACTGCTGATTGGTACCCGGATAAAATCCTCAGACCCATTGTCAGCCATTACGAAGGTGCAGTGGTCCAATTGTTCCTCCTGGTGCAGGACAATGCCCGGCCACTTGTGGGAAGAGGGTGTTCCTGGATGACAAAATTATTGATGCCATAGACTGGCCAACATATTCGGCGGACGTAAATCTGATTTGCAGCCTCTGAGACGTAATGAACTGCATTAGTGGATCAGATGCCACCAAGTACAATCAGAGACTGTCCAGGAGCTCACTGATATGCTGGTCCACGTCTGGGAGGAGATCCCCCAGGAGACTGTCTGAGACTATCAGCATGACGGAAACTGTCAAGAGGTGCAGACAGGCAGTTGGGGGCTTAACAAGCTACTGAGACATATTATGAGTCACTATGACAGTCAAACAAGTTAAGCAGTCAGTGATTTAAATTTTTCACTTTGAATTTTGATGTAATGTAAAATCCACACCTCACATAGGTTAATGAATTTTTTGTTTCCATTGACCTTCAGATCGTTCTTCTCAATGAATTACACAATGCATATCAATAAAGGTATTCAATCATCAAGAACCAATCTGTAATTTAAGTAATCCCTTAATTTTCTTGAGCAGTTTTAACTATGAATATGAACTTTTTTTTCAGCTAAATTCTGACCAGTTTCAGATAAATCACATGACTAATGTTTGCATTAGTGTTCTGTGTGTTTCTACGGAGTTTGGAGTGTGTTTTTGTTGTTGTTGTTGTTGTTGTTATTATTCAGTGCAAATGTCAAATTCAATAAAATACAAGCAGAGAAAAACAAATTGGAAAGAAAAAACCTCAAGCCTTTTCTTTATGGTTATGTTTCTTACATATCTTTCTTTCTTTTCTTTAATATGTTTTGACTCCTAATTTGTTTAGTCTCTTTATGTTATTGTCTTTGGGAAGGAAACAATGATGCAAAAGAAAAATAATTTATAAAGGTAATTAGCCTTTTTTGAAAATTTAAGGAGTAGAAAGCAAATACATAATAGTGTTATTAGGGTGTATAATAATAAAAAAAAAATACTCAAGTAAAGTAGAGTTAAAAACTGTACTTTGTACATTAAGTACAGTAATTAAGTATTTGTTGTTACGGTCACATCTCACAAAGGATTTAAAAGATTGGACCAAATTAACTGTTCATAAGTCTGTTCCTGCCATCTTTCCTTGACTATTGTCTCATTCACTGACTGGATTATTTGAAGCTTTTGGCAGACCCTTGCATTTTCAGTAAATTGGGACTTTTTAAGTAACCAGTTGAAAAAAAAAAAACAACAAACAAAAGTGTTTGGCAAATCATTGGAATATTTGAAGGTCAGCTATAAACTATCAGTAATAAACTGAATGTCCGAAAACCTGCAGATTTAGCCATTGCTTAAGTAATTTTGACCGGGGCACAGAATCCTGAGAAATTGTGTTTGTACTGCATATGCCTAATTCAACTTTTTTGCCTTAATCTGAGTCCTGTAATGTATTGTTTTATATATATATATTATATATATATATATATAATATATATATATAAACTAAATATAGCAATACGTATATCTTGAAATGTCCTGTTTGTGGTCTCTTCCGATTGAGACCTTTTGCTTATTATTTAATAAGTCAATCGATTGTAAATTAGGCCTCTACCCCAGATATTACCTGGAGTGAGAATTAGAGGCACATTGTTATTAGACATTATTTTATTTACAGAACTGTGTAATATCAGCATTTCTTTCTGACGGAATAATTTGCTGTCCAGATTTCAAATGGTAATTCTATAGCTGCTGTTTCAAACAACTATAATAAGTATGCAAGCCTAATCCCGAAAGACAGTGGGACATGCTGTGTCCTTCAGCTCGCTCTATATTGGTGATTCATGATAACAAGAAAGAATGTTTCCCGCCTTGCCTCCCGTCTCTCTGCTTCAGCTCCTGAGACTCATTAATTCCTATTCATGCTGAGGTAGGCAGCATCAGGGAGTCAGTCAAGGTTTCACATATTGCCAGTGGCATCTTGGCCAGTCCATCTCCTGGTGATAATGAGCTCTCAAACCTGTCCCAACTGTACAGACTTATGACTTTTTGAAATGTGAAATGATAAGTGTTAACATCAAATATTCGAAAGAATAGGACAACTCAGCATGACACTTTTTTTCTCTTTTGTACACAGAAAGATATCAAATAGTGTTGACGGTTACACGATGTTTATGAGATAAGTACCATTTTATCTGCAGAAAAACTGTTGCTGAAAATCAACCGCTTAATGAATAAAACGGTTGTAATAGCTAAAAATATTATTAACATGAGGAGAGTTTTATGGGCTGATTTGGCCCCTCCTGGGTCTACTGAGTTTGACCCCTAGGGGGGTCAAGCTGAGTAACATTTTGGCTCAGCCGTAACAGCAGCTGTCTGTCCCTCACACACTGGCATAGCCAAAACGTGGCAGTGTCACTGTGTTACTGACTGAGTGATTCTCGTTGGTCGTTTGAATGCCACGTCATTGTTTTACTACAAAGTTACGGACTTTGACTGTTCTAGTTCAATAAAGGTTTTCTAAATGAGCAACTGAGTGACTGGCTTTACTGACGAAGTTTGGAATATATCACATGACAGTGACTATGTAGCCTTGTCACATTATCCTAGCTTACCTGCAAAATTGACAGTAGAAGGTAAATCCACAGTTGATATAGTTCTTAGTTGATAAGAATTAACAAAATAAGAGTGATTTTTGTTAATTAAAAAGAGCCTGGGTTTCCATTGGCCTCTAGGATATAATGTTGCTGTTTTCATCCCATTAGAATCTTACAAATACTAGTAGGATCTGCAAATTTAAACTGTAATTAATTAATACATTAAGGTACAGAGGGCTTAAGGAAATTGTATGTCACAGAAATGGTGCAAAAGTAATTAATTCAAAAAGTTTGTGATTGGAAATATGTCAGATGTAAGTACTACACTCCAAAAATTTCATTGGTTCTTCATTCCCCCTTCCTTTCTGCAAAGCACACCACATTGGTTCTAACCAATCCTGGAAAGACTCCAGCAGACCTGAACGTGCTTTCCACCTAAATAACCACAGTCCACAGGAGTTTGGACAGTCAACAAACTAGTAATTGGGAAGTGCCTTAAGTAATACAGATGACTATATTTCTTGAAGACATGAGTATTCTTAATGATATGAAAAAGAAAAACTAGGGTGAATATAATGCGCTTCCGTAGGAAGCAGAAACCCGCTAAGCAAGACCTCCTTGGCGGAGGTTATGAAAGCCATCTGAATTCATCGTTCCATAGGATGGATCCACCAACCACACCTTAGTTCACTCCATCCATACCTTTGCCTTGCTCTGTGAAGAGAAGTGTTGCTGAACAAACAGAGCGCCCAGAGCCATGCCGAAGTGTTTGTTAGCCTGAGTTAAGCAGAGCCTGCCAAGTTCCAACTGCTGTTCGGTGCCATCAATCTCCCGAGAAAACTCATGGATCGTGCTGCGGAAGCCGGTTGACAGATGTTCACTTAGCGCTGCCACAATGCGCCACAGCATGTAGTTATGGAGAACTCTAGGGAAAAAAAATTGGTTGGGTCAGTTGCATAATTTAATTTGATTATGATCTGAATCCCCCTTGAACATATTGTAACAGCTCTTCAGAACATGCATGTGACCAACTGATGTAGCAGATGAAAAGTAGCAGATGAAAGCTTATCTGGAAGGGATATATTGCATTTGAACAAATTTTTCATGCTTGACTTTCCAAGTCAAAAAACAACGTATCGTTTTAACAATTCCTAATAAATTGCTTGCACTATCCTCCATTTAATGATTTAATTATTTTGGAGATTTTTCATGGGCAACCACCTTAGAGGTACTTGGGTACATACAGAATATACTGTAGGAACTATTTATCGTATCTGGACTGTAACTCTTTGGGATACCCTGGAGAGTGTTGCTGTGGAGGGGGACGTCTGAAATACCCTTATTGACCTTTTGCCACCACGACCTGACCCTGAATTAGCAAAAGAAAATGGATTGGCGTAAATGACACACGAGATCCTGAACATAAATTAAAAAAATTATATAATGCAGATGACTGAGAGTTTATTCAGCTGGGTTGAATGCAAAGCAAATGGACTTCTGTTTTGGCTTGACGACTTTTCACCTCTCGTCCAAGAGGCTTTTTCAGTTAGAAATTAAGAAAAAAAGTGTCATGCAGGTGTTGTGACTCTTTGTACTCATCACTGCATATTATAAACCAGGGAAGTAATGGAATATTTTTGAAAAGATCTAAAATGGGAATTATATTTATAAGCAACTGAACAGAATTTTCTTAGCGTTTAGATATCAACAAAACTCTGTAGCATTTATCAACTGACGCATTGCTCAACCAACATAAAAATTATATCTGAACATTTTCTTCGGCTCTGTTCTAATTCACTTTTCTGTTGTAAACCTGACCATTCCAATGGGTGAAAACCTGAACTCAACTGGACTGCTATCTACAGTAAATGTACCTTTTCGATTGGTAAACTCTGTTGTCACAAGGGACACAAGGGAAATGTAGGTCAGGAGCTGCAAGCTAAAGTTAACGCCTCTGCTATCAGCGAAGAGCCTGTTGCTGCAGCAATGCCTCGTACAGAAGCCAAATGCAACATTAACAATAACCTCATTCAAGATGAATTTTCAGAATGTTGGTCAAAGGATCTAGTACAGTATATTTTCTCTCAGAACAACTGCCATATCAGTAAAGTAGAATTTGGAATACGCCTTTTTAAGTAGGTTGATATCTTATTTCTATGGATATAGTCACCATTGTCTTATGACATTAAGTGCATACAGAATGTTTTCTTTCCAGAGTAAGATTAAATATTACTGTTCGGACTAGTTTTTTTTGTTTATATCTATATTTTACTGTATGTGTCAACTTTGCTGATGTGTTTCATGATTCTTAGAATGGCTTTGTGAATTAATTTACCATGTAATTTTATATCCTTTCTGAATTTATCACAACATTCTTAGCTTACACCTTTTGCCTCTCTCTCTCTCTCTCTTTCTCTTTCAGCGGCTGCTGGGCCAAGTTCAGTTGTGAGCTGCGGGATGCGTCCGCCCAAAACCTGACAATCACATTAAACCCAAGAAAATACTGTTGCCATTTCTGTAAGTATATCAACATTTCATTCATCATGAATATAATGGGTTGTTCCTCCCAAAAATGTCTTTTAATTTTATGCTAACTAACAAGAATAAAATATTACATCATTTTTACCTACTGTTTTGTTAGAAAATATTATTAAGTTAATCCAACTCAGCAGTAGGATTCTGGATTGATTTCATCGTCTTACTTCTTTAGTTTGCTTTTTCACAGATACCCTGTCCTAACCAGGTCTGTTTCTCTTTTGTGTTCACAACGAATTTTGAATGTCAGTTTAGTTACAAGAGACAACAACATGTGTTCTCCAATGGAAGTTATGTCACCTTTGTTTTATCAAATTCCAGTAGATTCTTCCAGCGCACGCCTGATGACGCTGAAGCTACTTCACATAGTTTATACAGACTGGGGGAAACTTGACATTGTTTTTCGCATAGGTTATTTGTTTGTGTTACACGTTGTAGGTCGTTTGTTGAACAATTCATGTTGTTAAAATCATCATTATTTTCTGAGTATATTTTAATCACTTTAGAAATTCAGAACCTACTACTTAATTATTTGCTGAAACAGATAGACAGATACACATGCGGGCACTTATTTTTTTCCAAATTTAAGCACTTGTGCAAACTATACAAATGCAACTGTCCGTGTCTCTGCAAATGGGGAAAAAGAAAATTTTGGACATTGTAGTCCTCCAAGTTCTGTTATATTTTTTATCATTTTCCTGCAGGCAGATGGTTTGGACTTGTGGTAGGCTGGATGCGACTTCGGTGTCTTTAGTGATGCAGATGATGATCAATAATAATCCCTTTGGTCTTTCTGATACTAAGGACCAAATAGTAGGTCTTACACTATGCCTGCAGATTTTGTAGCTCACTCCAAAATGTTGTTTCCCTCATTTCGTTGAGAAGGTGATTAAATGTTAAACTTAGCTTAATGATAGTACCACAAGTTGACAACGGCCATTAAGTAAGAAGAAAGCAATGTCTGGTTTCAAACCTAAACTAAATAAAAAATCAATGGGCTTTTGCTCATACTAGACAAAATAATACTGTAGCAGCAACATCTCTGCGTTGCTGAAAAGTTTGTATCTCACAAGAATTCAAGTCTTCCGCTGCAACATTAACAATGAGTTAATTTCATTATTTTTTTTTATAGTGTTTCTCAAGTGTAACACAGTTCCTCACAGAGGATGTCAACTTACAAATGCAACATGCATTTGTAAGTTGACATCTTCTGTGCCTAACTGTAATCTTGTTCCATCTGCTTCAAGTTCTGTTTTCCCATCTGCCCTCTCGGCCACTTAATAGTCAGAATTGTTGGAAAGAAAACAAGAGGGGGATAGTGAATAGTGAATTGAAGTCAGGAGTCAAGAAGGCCGAAAAGTTTAAGAACGGACCCTTCCAATACGGAGTGACTCACAGTGGAAAAGTAACAGAGGGGTGAGGAAAATGGATCATTCCTTCAATGAATTTATGCTGTCTTTTCCCCAAGAAGATGAAGTGCTGGTGTATCCTCGTGCCCCCACTGGGTGAACACATACAATCTGCCCTGCAGGGACTAATACCCCACTCTCCTACTGTGAGGCTCCATATGAACCTAAAGGCATGTTGTTATCATTTTCCAATGTTTTCTTTTCCTTATGCATGACAGATATTAAATCAAAATCATCTTGGTAACAGCCCCCAGATTGTGAAGTCAATTTAATTCAGGGAGCAGGGAGAGGAATCGGTATGGTAGAGAATGGAGGTTAAACTAATTGAATGTGACTGTCCTTCATCATCAGTACCTTAAACAGCAGTCACCAGCCCCATAGACTAATAGCAGGTGACAAAAATCTTACTACTGGGACCCTCAGGGAAAAAATATGATTATAAAAAATTAAATAAAAGACATAAATAAATATAAATGGAAAATAAACAATTTTAGACTATTCTTGCTGTAATTATATAGTGTCTTACATTTTGTATTTACAACACCTTTCCCTATGCACTGGTTATAGGGAAATGTTGGGACAACCATCCTTGTCTCAGCTAGTTCATCGTCATCAAGCTGTCCTGCAACAGATGACCTAAGAAGTGCAAATACTGCCTATTACCTATGTGGCTATCCTGCGCAGGTATACCAGGTCAGAACTGAAAATACTTTGGTGATATTGGTGAATTTCAACGAAAATATTTGTAAATTTAATATAAAAAAACCTTAACTTTATGATGTTTTATAATTATGGACAAGTGTTTCCCAAATCGGGGTTACTTGCATGTATTGCAGTGGGTATGCATAATAAAAATGAAATAAATTGTCTTTGTTAGCGGTATTTCAGGATGTTGCAAAAAATTAGAAAACTATACAAATCATGTATATAAATTCTTGATAATGTAGTACCTCAATTTTACATACTACAGTTATCTCCTTAACAAAGTGATTGTGATTTAGAAATAGGACCCAAAGAGTGCTTTATATAGTGATTAAAACGGAATGCTCAAAATCATGCAAAGAATGCTCATGTGTTTGACACATGAAATTCACTTACAGGCTCAAATCACCACTTTTTTCCGTAAATGACCAAGTGTATTGGATTTACCAGTGTGTGATTAATACCGTAATGGAGCACACAGCAGTGCTAAATTGCTAAATGAAAGCAGAGCAATTGTTGAAGAGAGAGCTGCACGGAACAACCAGTAGGTCTTAATCACTTGAGGACTGAGTGAAGGCTCATTAGTTGAATGGATTTTAATGGGTCTAGTTAAGGAGATGAGAAAACACATGTCCCTATGCACTGTATCCACACATTCCCACAGGTAATGGAGGGTGGATGGACTCCTCAATTCCAAACCTGGAATAACTTGAAATCTGCAGGTCAATGTTTTTATGAAGAAAATGTGGAATACAGGGACATACAAACCATGAAACCAAAGAAAGCATTTCTAGCAGCAAACTACTAACATAAAATCACAAACTTAATAGTTATATTAGAAGGATTCGTCATGAACACATATATTGTGTAATGAAATACGCCTGAAATAAAATATCTGCTGCTAGTCCTCAGATTGCACAGCTCAAACACTCTGCAAAATAACACAAACCTGATTTCCCCACAATGAGAGAGAGAGAGAGAGAGAGAGAGAGAGAGAGAGAGAGAGAGAGAGAGAGAGAGAGAGAGAGAGAGAGAGAGAGAGAGAGAAAAGAGTGTGTGACACAGGCGCTGGTGTTGTCATTATGCTTTCCCCTTCATTTAGGCCTGCTCATCTGACTAATGGGATTGGCTGCAATCATAGCAGCTCGTAGAGACACATACACATGCACACACACTTGAGGAAGACGTCTGGGAGGTGTGAGTGCTCCCATCAGTAAACATATATGATTGAAAAGCCATCGGTGTGAGAGCATGTGGTGGAGGTAGGGAACAGTGAGGACAGGGAGTTGGTCAATTCATGCCTGTGAAGATGGAGAGCATGTTTTTCACAGATGGAAGCATTGAGAAGGGGGAAAAAAAGAAGAAGATAAGGAAACAAATGGTGCATGGAAGGAGAAAAAGTGAAAAAGCAGGAGAATGGATGTATAAACCAAAACACCTGGGATTATAACAATATGGAGTATAAAAAAATGGTGAATGCCAAGGCACAACAAAGAAAAGACGTATTTGGGGAAGACTTCAGAAGAATGTAAAATGAAAATAAATAGAAAAGAAGGAAAGCGGGATGCTAAGAGGATGTTTCATTCATTTTAAAGCATTAATTCCATATCCTGAAAAATCTAACTCTGACAGACCTACCCGTGTTCTCTTATTACCCTTTTACCCGCCCATCGTTTCCCCCTATTTAACAGGGATGTCTTCTGTTATATGAACATCAGTCTGTACCAGCATCTTCAACTTTTATATCTTCAAATGCATTGGTGGTCAGTTTCAAATGAGTACATTCAAATATATTTATTATTATTATGTTTGGCTTTGAGAGGGAAAAAAAACCTCTCCATCTTTTACTGGACAACGATATAATGGCCATTACCTCCGCTTCTGACTCACAAGACATATACACATATACTGTAAGTAATGATTACTTACAGTATATGTGTGCGTTTAAGAGGAATCTAACTTTCAGTATGGGTATATATCCAAATTATTTCCATAAACTCTTATATTCTTTGATTAGACAATGGGTAATCATGTGGGTTTGTGCACTCCTATGTTTATTTTTTGTTTATCATAGTATGTTTGGTTTAGTTAGATCTTCTTTAGCAATGCCCTGAAGCAATGATAGTTTTCCTGGGGTTCACAATTAAAACATACATTCATACATTAAAAATAAACATATATTAAACATTATGTGATCTAAAAAATATGAATGCTCCATATCCAACATTCAAATATATGTTTATAGAAATAAATAACATAGAAATATAAATTAAAATTTCCCAAGGTGTTATCCTTGAACACTAATAGCAGTGCTTATTTTGGTTGCCAATATTTTTTTACGTTAGGGAGCATTATGTAATCTTTATTACCCATGTTATAAGCATAATTCTAGAATACATATTCAAGGCTCCTAGCCGATATATCATAATGACTAAGATCCTCTGACAATTGGATATACCCACATGATATTTAGGAGATATGTCAACAAATATAGGTGTGGATTGTCAAAATATATTGGTTTGATCTTACATGTTATTAAAGATATTGATCAGGCCAGTATCCATCATTCTGAAAAAAATGTTGATGTTAGGAGACTAATGACAAGCATCATGTTACAGACACCAAGATGTATCATAGTTGCTTAAGAAAATGTTTATCCACCAATTGGATGAGCACATTAATTTAAGGTGTCAACATGGCGACAGATCTGACAGAAAGAAAGGCTGCAGTTAGGAGGAGAGATAGTTCTGCAGCACCTGCATGTAACATGAGCTGTGAGAAAGGGAAGGGAGGGGCTGATCACTCACCTCTTTGAGGAGCAGTTAAAGGGGTAATCCGTGGAATACATGAATCCATCCATCCACCCATTCATTCATCCATCCTCCTACACAACTTCATTCAAAGTTCTACACTCAGACATTCGCATGCAGATCGAGGTTCCTGTGCGCGTAACTTTCATGGACAGAAAGGGAAGGGAGGGGCTGCTCACTCACCTCCTTCAGGATAAGTTAAAGGAGTAATCCGTGTAATAAATGAATCCATCCATCCCTCCATTCATCCATCCATACATCTATCCATGACCACTAACTAGATTTTAATGCTATGTAATTCTCACCATCCCACACACACTGGCCACTCACTACATAGCCTCGGCTATGACATCGTGATGATTGGAAAATCTGCCAAATCATGACTACTAACAAAATAGCCACTGCTGGCCAATTAGCCAAATTATTATAACCACAGAAAATATAGCCTAGGACATAATAACTGCTGGCCAATTAGACAATTCCTTGGAAACAGTTATTACATACAAACGATAATCAAAGGTTCATCTATAACTTGGAAGGCGTGGCCATGGCGCCATAAAACTCGCCATTTAACCCGTGTGCTAAAAAGCGACACTTTCCGTTGTTCAATCCGTCCCAAACTTCCTACGCTATATCAGAAACCCGACCCGAAGATGCCCATGAGAAAATATTCAGTCACAGCGACAGTGCCACCTGTTGGAAACATGAAGTGATGCTCCATCGAGTATCGTGATTGGAACGTTGACAGATTTACGCTGCGGCGTCCTTGAGTAGTAAGCCACGGGTTTCAGCGATCGCATGGGTGGGAGTTCGCGGATGCCCCGAATAGCGTTGGAGTCCGAGACCCCTTCATCACTGTTTGTTTTCTTTATTGTTATTGTAAATGACTTATGCTTAGATACGTATTTTAGTTTTTTGCATATTTAGTAAGTAAGAGGAATTATTGTGCTAGTACGACAAAAATCAATGTTTAAGCCCTTTGGTTGGATACCCGTACAGGCTTTGTATAAGTGCGATTTAAGTGTTCTTCCACTACTGTGCATTGGTACGGACTCACGTGGTCACTAGCCAGCTGAATTTCTTCTTTTGGTATGTTATATGTATGTATGATTTGTTTTCGACTTTGTTATTTATGAAGGAAAGACGTTTCATGATGAATTAATGGGAAAATTACTGGGAGTTACTTGGAAAGTTTAACACATTTTACCCAGCAGTCATAGGAGTGAAAGCAATTACGGGACCGCTAATAGCAATTTCCCTCGGACATGTTCAAAATGTCCAGGTTAATCTAGTTGTGAGTGTTAACTCCAGTTTCCTGGTGTTGGTGTTCATTTACATGTTTTCTTAGCTTTTGTGAAAAGCTGTGGAACTGGTGGATAATAGTGGGGGGATTCTTTATATGAAGAATCTGGGCACAGAGAGAGCTAGCGATGGCAACTTTTCATTAAAACTAGAAGATCTCCTGGGGGACAGAACTTGGGGACTGACTGGAGGTGGGGTAAATATGAGAATGCGAGAACAACCAAGGAATAAGAATAAAAAGCGGATGCATGGTAAGGGAGACGAGTGGAGGTAACAAGATCAGCTGAGGAGGAGAATGGCCACAGGAGGTAGAGAAGAAACCGAAGCAATGACAAATAGAGAAAAATGGAAGAGGTACAGAAGGAGACAGGGGAGAGAAGTGGTGGTGGATTCAGCCAGAATTGGGGCAGACAGTGGGCTCTCATGCACTTTAGCAGAAATATAGAGAGAGTGGAAAAGTTTGACAGGAGACAGATGGAGAGTACTAGGAATCAAGAGACTGAAGAGAATAGTTTGTGATGGGAGGACGACAGAGAAGGAAAGACACTGAGTACTGTACTCAGCTAAGGTATCTTAGTCAGAGAGAGGGAGGTGGTATTCAAAGTAGATACTTACCTATGTTCATTAGAGCAATAAATAAAGAACATCATGGCTTTAACATAGTATTAGTCAATTATTTTGGTGGTAAAAATGATTTTACATGAAGTGAGGTTGTTGAAAGGTTTCTAATATGATTTTTATACAACTTTTTATACACAAGTGTTCATTTATTAAATGTAAGGAGACCTAAGGCATATTGGTTGATAAAAATGTGCATTTTCATGCCAAAAGCTTGATATGGATTTGACGTTTGGCAGATAACAACTTCATTTTACTTTCCCAGTACAGCGTAATAACACAGCCCATATCAGGCAATCATTAGAGCTTACTGAGTGAATACATGATAAAAGGTAGAGAGGACAAGATGTAAGACGGACACAGGTGGAGGGAAAAAAAGAAAGGGAGAGAGGATGATTGAAACATAGGGGGAAAATCTATTACTAAAGCCATCAGGGGGGATGGATGGACAGACAACTCAAAGAGAAGATTGGTAAACAACAAGGGTAGAGACAGAGTTTCCTACCTAAAGAGAAGTGAACCCAGGATAATTGATGTGACATGGGGGATGATAGCTGTGCTTTTAAAAAGAAAATTATCTTTTTTTTTAATCTCTTATTGATATGACCCCAATGGCTGTGTATACTGGAGTGTTGTGATTAAAAAGTAAATTTCAGAGAGAAGGAAGAGTGACAGATGGCCAGTTAAAAGAGATAACAATAATTGCAACCCAAAACAGAGTAAAAGAATATATAGTAATGACAATAAATAATAATATATTTTATTTAGTTTTCAGGACGCTCAAGGTCACTTTATGGATACAATGTATATAGAATGTCTGTTTACAATGAAGGGTTAGTTAAGTCACTGCTAAAATAATATGCTCTATTTTGTAGCTGTAAAATGTATTGAAAAAATTAAGTAGTATAATCGCAAAACAATTCAAGTGACAATATTTGTGTCCTCTGACAAAAAGAACAAACACAAGGCTAGACAGTCAATCTACATGTTGACCAGACTTGTAAGAGAACCATCCCTCGTGTATCTGTCTGACTCATTGATCATTGAAGTTACAATCTATGTATCAAACCATGGCTCGGAAGTATCAGAAGTGACACACTGCCGATTAATTATAAATGTATGGTTCAGTCCATGGTATTGAAGTAGCAGACACATGTATCTCCCATTCCCCAGACTGTCACTTTCCTTTTGGATAAAAATACTGTTTAAACTATGCACTCTATGGCCTATGCCAAAATCCATATATATATACTATATGTCTAGTATAGTACATATATTACATGTAGTAGTGTAACATTGACCTTGAAATAGTTTTCATAAAAGGCTTAAGGTCGTCCATTTACTGCTAGTAAAGTAAACAATTTACCTATTTCCTTGAAAGAAGGAAACAGTGACCTGCTTTACTTGATGAGTCATCAGATCAATTGTGAAGTGAAAAACTAAAAAGAGATTTTATTAGTTACAGATGGTTGATAGCCTAACTTCAGACCATGGATTTGCTACCTATTTAAGATATTCAAAACCGTAATTAATTACCTCCTGCTCATAATGACTGATATTTATCTTGTTTGGAGAAACATTTGCCAAAATAAAGTGGATTAGATGAATGACATTAAACGGCAATGTTTTAAAAAAAATGATTCAATAAAGTATGTAAGACTACAACAAATTCCTATTGGTGTAAATAATAAAAAAAAAGAATTCCTTTATTCCTCATATACAGCCATTACAACACAGTGAAATAATTTCCCTGCGTTTAACCCATCCCTGAGTAAGCAGCGGGTGGCCAGGGAGCTAGGGCCTCAGGGTCCTGCTCAAGGACCCCATGACATGCAGACCCTGGTGGGACCCAAACCGGCCACCTTCCGATCTTCCGATTGGGAGACGGCCGCTCTACCCACTGAGCTACAGCCGCCCCATTGCCGTGTATTGATAGATTAATGACTAGTAGTGCTGTCTTTATAAACTGAAATCAAAGAAAGATCTCTGTGGGAGGGCATTAGTACATGAATGCCGGTGCCTATATAACTTGTATTTGTTATTTCGGTTGTGAAGTCACAATTGTAAGAAAACTTATCCCAACCATGTTAATATAAAATGTAAAATACAGTGGAACTGGCCAATGTTTGGTGTCTTTTTTTTCCAATTCTATGAGCTTATTGTTTTAATTTATTTTATGTATGTATGTATTTATTCCTTGGAGAGGGACAACATACCATATGAAACATAAATACTTCCATTTAATGCATTGTACCAGTTAGGCTAATTTTCATCTGCAGTCACCCCAACAGGTTTGAAACATCCATTTAACCCCTTTAAATAACAAAATAACAATGGACAAGAGCACACAAACCAAGCAGTAAAAAATGATAAAATAACACATATCATATGAACAAACCTCTAGTGTTGTTACCAGTTCCAGTATGAGTTACCTCAAAACCAGGATATCTAAACATGTGATGAAATAAAGGTAGAACAGAAGCTAACTAAAGTCAATAATTTCCGAGTTCGAAAGCTTTTATCAGATTTTTTACATTCCCTTTGAAGCTTCCAAGAGTGCTGCAGCTCTTTATATCTACAGGTGGAGCATTTAACCTTTCACAGACAGATGAGTGACCGAAAGCACTATAGGGGCACTGTACAATATTTTGTGGAAGCTATTCTGGCCTGCTTGCCCCCAGCAACAAATACAATAAGACAGGTGGGAAAAGATCAATGCATGCATGTATGTCCCAGTCTTGAATTTGTCTAAAATATATCTTTTATTACAAAATCTAACTATATTTAATTAGTATTATTCTTTTTATGTGTTTCTTAAAATTTAGGTTGGACCAAATATTAAGTAAAGATGTTTAAATGTAGTAGCTATATCAATCCTATCTCCTTTAATACGAAGGTCCCCATCAGGAGGTTGATCATTGGATTTAGAAAAAACATACCTTTTGTCTTATTGTTGTTCAGACTGAGATAGGATTCATCAAGCCATTCACTGATTGTTTCCAGAACTATATTTTTTGCTTTTTAGCTGCTAGCTCAGCTGTTTTACTATGCGTGTAAACAACTATGTCATCTGCATATATTTGAAGCTCTTTTCCATGAAATTGATCATTAATATAAAGACTAAACAGCTAGGGGCCAAACACAGATGCTTGATGAACCTTTATTCTACACATTAGGTAGCTAGACTGCTCATTATTCATGTTAACACACTACACCCAGTTGGATAAATATGAGTACATCCATGCCAGTACTCTAGAGGAAAAATTAGATATTGGCAATTTGGGAATCAGAACATTGTCATTAACTGCATCAAATGCTTTTTGCAATCAAGAAAGTATAAAGCAGCTGTTTCAGTGGATGGACAACTTTTTCAGCAACCTATGAGAGCAAAGGCAGTATGCTTTTAGCCTACAGTTACTGACTTAATAGCAGTCACCGGATTTAAAGATAGGAGAAACATTGCATTTAAATAAGATATTTATTAAATAAACAATAGGAGAGCTTTAAGTGACTTTTTGTTTTTTGATCAACATGTTGTTAAGATGAAAAGGATCTCTACATTTAGAGCTTTTTAAGGAGTTGATGACTTTATTCACTTGTTTTTTACTGATTGGAATCAGATCAAAACCTTCATCTATATGAAGGTTTTGCTCTGGTTCCAATGTGATGCTATAGATTCTATAACATCACAGTGTCAGTCTCAGAATCTTCTCTTCTTAATTGTTAGCCAGATCATGAGCAGAGTTTTCTTTTCTGAATATGTTTGCCCACTCATGAAGAGCATGAATGGCATTATTGTCTTTCCAGTAATTTTCCCTCAGTTTTGGTCTAAAGATCTCAACAATCATGTAGTTCCCACCCCTGTGAACTTAATAATGTTTTTTTTTAAATTAGTTTACTATTACCTCTAGCCTCATTCAATAATTGAAGGTATTAATATGATTTGGCTAGTATAACTCTTGAATAACTTTGTTCCTCAAGTCTTTAAAAATTAACATTTCTGTATCTTTTCTGGACTTAATAGCTTTACATAGTGCTGAATCCATTTTCCTAATTAATTTACACAGACTTTCATTGAAAACATTTTGTTTTGTTTTTTCTCGCCATTGTCGCCAAGTGCTTGCTCAAGGAGGAATTTGTTGGGTCCTGTAGATAATTATATAAAGAGTTTGGTCTAGACCTGCTTTTACTGGAAAGGACCTTGAGACAACTGTGGTTGTTAATTGGCGCTATATAAATAAAGATTGATTGATTGATTGATTAAACTGTGGAAGAATATCTATACTTGATATTTCAACACAATTTTATCGTAAATTTTCCCTTACAGAGTTAATTTAAGAAGTTAGACATTGACAAGCATGCATTAAGTCATCAGATGACTTAGCACATTATCCTAATCCAAATCAGTCGGTTATTTGACAAATGCAGTCTGCTTGCTTTTATGTATAAAGTAAGCGTTTGAGAGATTAACTGCAGCATTTCATAATCTATCTTCGGTCATTTTCCATGAAACTAAAATTAAATCATGTTCAGATAAATCACTGATTAAATTGTAACTCTTAGTTATTTTCTCAGGTTTATTTATTAGGTGATCTAAATTGAATTTATCTAGAATTGCCTTAAGTTCTTTCCTCTTTGTCCTGCCTTCATCATTCAAATTTGAATCCCCCATCAAAATGAATTGTTGGTTATGATTACGTTCTTTCAGAAGACATGAGGGTTGTCATCATAAAAGTATCATAAAAATTTTAATTAGCTGAGGGGGGTCTGTACACACCTTTAATCATAAATGAAAGTTTCTGAGACAAGATCACATTCAACCCAACGTAGAATAGAATTGCCACATTTCAATCTTGTCTAAAAGATTGATATCCAGGCATCATGACTATATTATTTGGGGGTGATTGGCGTCTAAAGTTTCAAACATACAAATAAAGTCCAGGTTTGAATTAGTAAATGTTTCAGCTATTCAGTTTTAGAAACAATGCTTCTGATGTTCAAGTGACCACCAAAAAGTCATCTTTGTTTCAGCTTTGGGTCCCAAATGACCCTCGCCAGATTGACAGTTTGAAATGTATACAGTTGTCTCTGCTTTCGTACTGCAGGGTTCCAAACATTGCAATGCTTGTTGCATTATATAATGAGTCAGTGGGTTCGATTAGATACCCGTTAAGTTGTATAGGTATATTATTTATGATATCATGGTTTACGATGAAACCTTCGTGGCCTGTCCAAAGTGCAATAAAGACAAATATATTGTATAGTAACCCAAAATGAAGAAGACATTTTATGATGAAAAAATTGTAGAACGAGCATTCGCTGCACAACTACAGTGGTAAAGCCAGTTATTACTCGACTGAGATTTGTTGTTTTCCGGCCAACAGCAATGTGAACAAACCACATGGATCAACACCCAGATGCACTTGCTTTGGAAAACATCTAAAGTTTTCCAAGCAGGTGTAGCATTGCATCATGTCTTCTGGCTGCCATCTTAGATCTGTCCACTGGAACCCCGACGGTGTGTTCCGAAGCACTCAAAATCAACCAAAACGATTTTTCTTTGCTTAGAATGCATTATTAAACAAACGCAAAAAATTTACTAGGTTAAGTCAGGGATCCAGGGAGTTAAAAATAAGTCTTTTGACAACTTCCGTCTTCATGAAGTGAATATAAATGAACAGATCTCATTATATATTGTGTTTTCAAAGACAATTAAATACATGATCAGCACTTGCTTAGGATTAATGGCGGTGGGACCTCAGATTAACCAGTGTGATGCCCAGGTCCAGAGACTGTATCACATACTCAGTTAGATTAAACGGGGGAGGAGGTAATAAAATGACCAATGCCGAAGCCCAACTGTCTTATCACAAAGTGGTGGGTTACAAAATTGCTAAAATGTATAAATAGTTTATGCTGCTTTACAGACAGTCTGACATGTGTCCAGTCTCAGACATAAATGACAAGCAAGTGAGTGCTGCTCTTGTGTACTTTTGTAGAGTACAGTAACTATTGGCGAGCTGTCCGTTGCTCTGACACATATCATGATGTGCTCTTAGACCCCCTGGAGTCTGTCAACTTGAAGGAAAAGATAGTTTGTGGTATATGTGTGCGGATGTGTGTGTGTATGTGCTTGTATGGGTGTGTGTCTGTCTACCAATGAGTTGATCTTGGAAGTGCAAATCGATATATATATATATATATATACAAATATATGCACTGCAAGTGTATACTGTATGTGTGTATACACACATGCATACACATTTTTAACTGAAGTGATGGAAAACAGGGCTGTGTGTTTTTGAACATCTGCAGGTGTTAGAAAGGTGTTGATGTACATAGATCAATAATAATCAGCTGCAGCATGACTGGAATTACACCTCAAACAAATATATAAGATGTGCATTTGTGAACAGCAGGACTCAAAAACAATTCATAAACCTTGGGATATTGGAATTTAGCCATAACTATAGTGACAACCTTACACAAAAATCCATATCCACACAAACATACACAAAAGTATCTCTAACAAAAACGCTTATTCAAACTCAAAAGTACCGGCTCAAAAATTCCTGGATCGAATTTATTTGATTTAGCCATACACTCCAGTTCCCTCATCCTTCTCTCCCCTCGCCACAACTCCACCTTGACTCAGCCACTCCTTCTCTTTTTTTTACCTCTTTGATGTGGTTTTGATGATGTCAGAGACTTTCTGTATGTAATCGGTGGCGAGGACCACAATCTCTTCGTCCTCCGAGAAGTTGTCATGGAATATTCTGTCCAGCAAGCGTTTCCAGTGAAGCTGCAGTTATTACAAATAATAAAACAGGGTTGGATTACTCATAAATTGTCTCCTGTAAAACAGAAATCTTAAGAATGTGCTGGCTTATAAATTGAATCCTAACCTAACAATACTTCCTTAGAGCAGCGGTTCCCAGTGTGAGCGTCTAATTTAGCTAACCGTTCTCAAATTGTTAAATTTAAAATATTTTTACCCAGCGTATGGTTTACTTTCAGACAACTGGGGATCCTGTGTCTCTTTCCTTTCTAAATCTGAAATAGGCCCGTATAGTACCTTATACGGGCCTATTCCACATTACACGGCCTCCCCGCCAGTCTGTGAAAGTCCTCTCAGGTATCTGAATCGATTTCTGTCTTTGCCCGGTTTCTGGTTGAGAAAGAAGTCATACTCTGTCTGGCCAGCAATGATCCCTGCTATTCGAAAAATATGAACATCCTCCACATCTGAATGACATGCAAGTTGTGGCACTGTATAAGGAGGAGCATTACTGCTGCTGTCGATACTGAAGGGGGGCACACCAATTAAAATTTGTGTAAAATATTATGAAATTCATTTGCTAGATTTGTTACTTTGTTTTTTGTCATATATTAAATTCAGATAATATGTTCAGAAAACGGGTGATGGAGGGCAATGCATGCTGGGGTGATCCATTTTGCTATCCCTTTGCTGGCCGACAAATCTAACAAATCTAGACAAATTTTGTCTAGATTTTCAAAAATAAGTAGCTAAATTTAGAATAAATTAGATTTTGAGGTTGTCAGAGGGTTTTATGCGCTTCTCTGGGTGGTTGAGCGCCCCAACTTTCGCCCACTACATTTTTTTCTGTACATCCACACCAATCATTGGTTGTACAATGAAACCTATGACAAACTATGTGTCGAGTTGCTTTACTTTAAATGATCAAAGCCAAAATGTTTGAAAGTGATGGCTTTAGAAATATGACAGTTACTACTTTATATTCTATAATTTACTTGTTGATTTAGGTGATTAATACCTTGCACGCCAGCATACTTATGACTTTATTTGATTTTTAATATTTCGATTCAAGTTAAATCAAATAAATAGTGGCAAGTGAATTGCGCAAAAATCAGTTTTTACCTGCTTGAATCTTTTCGTAAATTTTCTTCACTCCATGCTACCGTTTTTCTCATTTTCTCTCATCTCTCACAATTTTTTCATTTTCCACTAAAATTTTATGCTGTCTCATTTTTCTGTTTGCTTATTTTTGTTTCTTTTTCATGTGGGGATAAGAAACTCCCCACATGAATTTCTCCTCCTTCTCTTGTCCCTATACGTCCATCTACCAATCATGATGCACCTTGAGGATTCTCTGTAAGTATTCCCAGTGCTTCAGAGGAGAGTTCCCTCCTTCTCCTCCCCATTTGTGTTTCCAATCGCTCTCCCTCTCTCCCATCCACCCTTCATCATTCCCAAAACTCCACCAATATCTTCTCATTTTCTCCTCTGTCTACTCCTTTCTTTTATTAAATCCCACAACCTCCCTGTCTAGCCCTACAGGGCTCATACATTTTTTGATTTACTGTGTGAGAGTGTTTGTGTTTGAGTATGCACGTGCATGTTTCATGCTTCACAACTTCCTCCATTCTACTAATTCACATATAAGCACCTTCGATCTGCACTCTTACACAGTCTGCACACACTCAGTTTGAGTTCAATTCTTAATCCATCACATCCAAATATAAAATGAATGTGAACCCACACACAATTTTGATGGGTATTTTTATGTGTGTATATATACGTGTGTGTGTTTGCAGTACTCACACTGGGAGCGATGCGCTGCAGCTGCCTGAGGGTGATACGGTTATACATGGTGCTGATGTCTTTTCTTTGGTCATCATATTCTGATATGGTGATCTGGAGAGAGAGGAGATTTTGTTCAACACTACATAAACGCACCGACGCATACGCATACATACAGACACACACACACTTGCATGAATGCCTTATGAACACATATGCACGTGTGATCAGCTCACATTGGCCAGACGGGTCTCCAGCTGTATAATCTCCTTGGACTTCTGCGTGGCATTGTGAGCTCCCAGCATGCTCAGTAGTCGCTCCATCAGGGCCTTGTATGCCACCAGGATCTGAGATGCACAATTACATCAAAACTAATAGACAGACGGAGCTGCTGCATCATTAGTAATGACAAGTGACATGTGGCAAAGTGGACAGGATAACAAAAGCACAGCATGTGAAAGAGGAAAACAGGTGGATTGATGAAGATGATAGAGACCAGTCAATAGGACAGATGGGGAGGAGTGAAGCAGGGAAAGCTAGGAGGGAAGAAAGGGATGAGGAAAAGGGCATGTGTGCATGTGTGTGTGTTTTGGTGTTTGGGTGGATGGGGGTAGGGGATAGTAAGGACAAAGGAAAGCTAATAAATGTCAACTATGAGGTAAAAGAAGGAACATATGATGTAGCGGGAGTTGGGAAGGAAAGGAGGTAGAACGAAAGGTACGAAAGATGTATGAAAGAAAAGATGGGAAGATAAATTGAAGTAAAGCTGGATACAGAGGGGAAGCATGTTTACCTTCACACTTTCCTCATCCTGTCCCAGGTAGAGACTTCTCTCAGGCAGTGTGAGTCCCTCCTGGTCAATCTGTGCAACAATAAGGAGACACACCCAAACACTAATGCAGTAATTACATTTTTCTTGGCTTGTAGTCACAGTGCACTTCTATGCTTTCAACAGATGCATTTTCAAATCAAATACAAACTTGTAATGCCAGCATTTATGAGACATCATCATCTGAATTACATATACCGTTTTATACATAATAAGCAAATGGGATGATAGCTGGTATGATTAATTAGTTTAATTAAATTAGATTATTAATACTTTTTTTATTCCTAAGTTTTATAACTTCTTTCAGGCTATATGTTACTAACCACAGAGAATAAAAGAAAAGAAAAGAAACTTTATAGTGAAAACTTTTTGTATGTCATTGTTCATTACAGAACAAGATTTTCTAGAGAAATTCAAGAATCAATCATGAGATTTTAGATGACTTCATATATTTCTTCGGTTCTTTTTTATTTAACAAATGGACCTCTATTGTATCAAGATTACATAAAAACTATTAAATGTCTTTCCACAAAACTTGGTAGAAGCCTTGGGCATAATTTTGAAAAGATCCAGATTAAGATACCAATTTTATTTTATTTTTTTTTACTAATTAAGTAATTACTTTTTACTAAATTTACTAAAGATAGTGGCAAAGTTTAAATTACCCTCTATATATAAGTTAATTTACATTTACTAAGAGACTGATAACTAAAAATGCAGAATGTAATAAGTGTCCTGTGACTGTGCTTTCTTTTTTGGCTAGTTTACCTGAATATTCAATTTCCAGTGAAACAGAGAGAGTCAAATACTCCTGGCCTTAGAATTCAGTGAATTCCCAAACATCCTTATTCTCACCCTGATTGCATTTCTGGAGGAGTTTTTGTCATCCACATTGACAGTGAGGGAGAAGAAGACGGCAGTGCTGTACACCCCCTGGGTCCTGTACAGCAGTTCATTGAAGTCTGGTCTCTGGGGTGCACCCTCTATCTCCCAACCAGCAGCACTGGAAGGAGCCCCTACTAGGTCCCAACCCCCACAGCTGTCTATCACCTTTGTCATGGGGTCAGAGCCAAGCTTGTCAATCTCTTGGATATTGATGCAGGATCGATAGAATTCCTTGACCTTGCGCTCTGCTGAATTAGGCCTATGCCTTTGTATGGGCTCCTGCAGGAGCCGCTGCAGTTTCTCCTCATTGTGTTCTCCTATTGCGGTGATGATGCCATAGCTGAGCTTATCCTCTGGGATCCCGTAGCGTCTTAGCCAACCTCCACAGGCAAAGGAGTAAAAGTCCTTGCAAGGCTGGATGGTTGGGTCAATATTCGCTTGAACGAAGCGTGCAGCTCGAAGCAACAAGCGTTTACGCTGGCAGTCCTGTTGGCACTGTGGATCCTGCTGAGCTTCCAGTGAAATGTATTTTAGTGCAAGCATGCTGCCCAAAATGACACAAATGCCTGCAGCAAAGACAAGCGCAGAGAGGAGGCAGATCTCTCTTCGGCTCCATCGGGGAAGCCCCCCACTATTGCCGGATCCGCTGCTTGAATCTCTGTTTCGACCATTTGACCAGGTTCCTCCCCTGGTGCGTCCCACATGACGGTCCAGGCTGCCACCCAGGTGAAGGGTCATACCATTACTAAGGACGTCACTGCTATAGCGACCGCCATATTTCACTTCCTGGAACTCATCATAGTGGGCAGTTAGTGAGTATGTCTTCTCCATGGCAATGTTGTTCAACTTAGTAAGACGTACCAAGAGGACGTAGTGAGAAAACGATGAGGGAGTTTATTCTAAGTTTAACTTAGACCTAGACCCACTGAGATAAATGGTTGATATCAAAATTCTGTTTGCTGTCTTTAGGCAAAGGCCCACTGTTTTACATTCAGTTCAAAAACATTGTGCATGAGGAATCTCAGGGGTTCTGCTCTCTCCCTCTCATCCTCTTTCTCGCTGCTCCCTTTCCATTTGTTCTCATCCCCTCTTTCTCTCCGACCACTTGCAGATCACCTGCCAACAGAAGATAAAAATAATTTTAAAATACAGCAGCAAATAATTACAAAATAGTGCATTCTTAACACATTTTGTTCACGTTGTCTAATCTGTTGTTAATCAGCTTAATTAACGGGCGGCTTTATGATAGTTGTCCTACAGAGAGACAATATGCCCTTGTGACTATGGGCTTAGGATCAATAGAAATAACAAAGAGCAAAGAGCGAAGTATAAACTCAACATGGAGATGTGTGGTGATCGCCATAACTTAGTTAAAAAAAATGTAAAAGCTGATATTATTAGAGACGGAAAGTACCGATGTCCGCCGTCTGGGACACCAACTAAGACACTAAGACAGCTAAGACAGCAGAGAGGGTATCCGCATGTTCCTCAATGGACATCTCAAATTTTTTTGAATAAAAAGCTAGTATATTATAAGCAGCTACTCAATATAAATCATATATGCATATGCACCCCTACTGACTTATACTTATCTGCTGTCCTACCATAAACACCCAGACAGACTAAATATGTTCTGTTCTTAAACTGTTTTCTTCCGTGCCTCCAATGATGTATTCTAAACGTCACCTAGAATTATGGCAGGGACACTGACCCATAAATATTTATTTAGATACTATCCCATAGTCAATTTCAAGTTTTCAAGAGTGTTTTTCAGAAAGTTTGTTTTTATATTTCTGATATATTTCGGACAGCTTTATCTCCAAAATTGTCAGCACATAATTTCTCACCAGTTGGTCCAATTTAGTCCAGATTTGGTTCATATGAATCGACTTAAGGAGATCTATTTTTTATACATTTTGCCTCTCTCTAATAATTCATATTTTACCCACTAGGGCGGGAATTTTATGAAAAAACAGTTTTAAGAACATAACTTCCTTACCCTAAGTTTTAATTAGTCCAAAAAATACCATGTTTTTTAACCTTGGTGTTTCACATCATTCAATTTGTCGAATGAAAATGATGGTTACACATATTTTTGGATGTCTCATACATTGGATGGACTATATATAAAGGATATGTTTGACATGACTTTTAACAGTGAAAACAAGCAAGTGATGAAAATCAATATGAGTGTCCAAATGAATCTACTGCCAGTTTGTTAAGTCACTTGTTGAAAAATAATTCTGCTGTGTATGATGATGATAAATATAGCACATAAAACAATTTCCTTCTGCTATTGGAAAAATATTTTTTACAGATATGAGCCACAACTGACGCCTGATAAGATTGGAAGATGTAGCTGTATTGAGCCTTATATTGACAATATCGATGATGGATATAACTTAATAGATGCCTTGCGGCATTATATTATTCAGATGGGCACATGCAGCGATGGCACAAACCAAATCAAAAACACCCGAACTCTTTCAGTAGCAAATATGTCCCAGCTTCTAAAAATTGCGACTAATTGAGAACTCTGTAGGTAGTACAACATTTTTTAAATAATTGTTTATTAATGTTAATTGACATAGAAGTTGAAAAGATTGTGATTACTATTTTCAGTTACTATCGACCAGCCCCAGTCTCAACCTATTCTCACTCAAAAGGCAAGAATTTGTATATGTATGTCACAATGCTATACGGTTTTTATGAAATGTATTTTATGCAACATGTTTTGATGGTGAAACCGAAGGCAAATTTCCACCATGTGGACAATAAAGTTTTCGTGTACGCATTTGTAAATCACTGGCTTTGTGGAGAGGCATTGTTCAATATAGACTAAACATGTACACATGAGGCTTAGCCTCATAGATCATGATGTGTTTGAAGGTTTGCATTAAAAAATGAAAGTTGCATGGACATTCTACACACCCCATCTGAAAACTCTGACTGTTTAATGTTTACAGAATAATTTGCTTACACAGTCCTCCCTGCTGACTGTTTCTACATCTGTAATCGATTTATATTATACTTTAAAAATGTTTTTCTTCATTTTTACTCCTTCCTTTCAAAATCAACGCTTTCTTCAACCATACTCCATACATTTTTATGTCGCATCACCTCTTGTCATGTGGTTTTGCAGTGCACATCAGATCAATTAAATATATCTACCAAGTTTTAAAACCAAAATTAAATCAAACATTTCTTGTCAATCTATTCTATTTTTCAAATGTAGGAAATTTACATTTTGAAATGCACTGTTGTCTGTATTGAATTTAGATGCTGAGCTACAGCATGAGCTACACAAACAGTTTCTGTAGTCTATATGTAATGACCAATCAGTCTGGTGTGGGTGGTGCTGAATAGTATATGTGGCTACGTTGACAATGCAATTAAAAATGACACAGTTACGATTTTTAACTGAAATCTGATCTATTTCCCTTGACTGTTTACATTTCTACTTATTCGTAACCCATATCTGACATCAGATTGATGAGATAATGATCCCTCCCATCTCCTGATAAAGGCAACTCAGTCATTTTCTGGCAATTAGTGCCTATTTTCGTGGTTTCAGTAAACATTTTCCAGTGTAGTTGCACAACTTACTAATTAACACCTTCATGTCTGCAGTCATTTTAGTCTGCCAAAGCCCTCGAGTGCAGTGCACCTGTACTAGCTGCACCCGATTTTGCATGTCCCTCTAAAATCGAGTATGATGCCAGTGACTCTGGTGAAGTCACCGTCCTGGGGCGTAGGACGATCACTGTGTGGATAACCCTGTATGCTTTATCTCAAAGACAACTGAAACTGAAGTATTAGTTGAACTATAGCACGATTGAAAAGGAAGCCTTATCTTTGTTGTCGGAACTACAACATTTTGAGGTCTATGTCAATGTAAGTATCTATAGGTAAATAGCCTTGTAAAAGCAATGGAAGTGTAAATATTGTAAATTGTCATATTAAGAGCAGTCAAGAAGCTTTATAGGGGGTGGAATCACGTTCCTTTTCTTGAACTATTTCCTCCTGTTTTTCTGCTAGGGAGAGTAGGGTGATTCACTTGTTTTTCTCTATCTTTTGATTTTACAAAGCAAGTTAAATTAGAAGAACACCTGAAGCTTGTTCTTTTTGTTGTTTTGGGTCATGCCCACCCTGATGCCGAAAATAATAAAATAACTCTGTTATGGACTCCAGTTGGTGGTGACACTGGTCCTCCTTTGGAGACTGGGAAAGAGATATATTTCATTATTCTTTAGCTCAGGTCTCCCCTAGACTGGATATAACACCATCCATCACATCAGCAGGAATCCAAAACGTAAATAATTTAGGACATCAATCTGATTTGGGTTAAGTGACCAAGATCCGATTCAGGATCAAGTTCCATGTGGTTTGCACTCTTTACACTATCATAAAGATGCGGATGTGAGTTATGAATCGGCAAAAAAATCTGATTTGGGAAAAAAAAATTCCTGCAGTGTGAACATATCCTATATGAACCCAAGTTATATTATTTACAGGTATGTTTAGATGCTATACCTATTAGCCGCTGAATAGTGATCTAGCCTTCAATTTTCATCCTTCCAATAATTTAAACCATTAAACTGTAATTTAATGTTTATTTCTTCAACAAAATGTTAGGTCAGTACACAAAAAATAGGAAATAAAATGTTGTACATTGGATAGACTTCAAAAGGACCCAAAATATTATGAACCGTGCCTGATTGAGCAAAGAAAACTGACCCTATGGTAGAGCCGTGCAGTGTTTCTGGTGTGACAAAACTGTTATCGGACCTGGATGTGGGTGAGAGAGGCTAATTGAACCATTTTATAGCTGGCTCTTTTCGTCGGTTGGAAAGGCTCACAGTTGAATATGGTAAGGTGAACGATCAGAGGACTTGGTGCTCTAAAAATATCAACCTATTATTAACTTCAAATGGATAAGGTTACTGACTAGCTGGCTTGGCACCAAATGTGGTTCAAAAAAAAAATGCTTTCACGGAACATGTTCCATGTCTGGAGATACTCCTAAAAATGTACTTCATTAACCAGACTCTTTATGCAGTCTGCATTGTTACTCAGTCAGCCATCTAATCAATTGATAGTTATCAGTTTAATATAATGTAAAATGAGTGAAAATGATTTTAAAAAAAAACATTTGTTTGCATTCCAATAAACAACATTGTTATTGTTCAAAGTCAAAATTCAGGCCGGTGATACAGTTGCAGCTCTGGTGGCTCCGACTGTTTAGTCTAGGACTGTGTACCGTGGATTGGAGAACTGGTGGGGAGAAAGTGAACCTTCCAAATGACTGTCATGTATGACAGGGGAATTCAAACAGCTGGAGACCAGGTAGCACTTGTCTGTCTACTCCCTCTTTATACCAATTGTAAGTGAAGTAAAATATGTAAAAGGGACTGGATATTTCTAAACAAATAAAGAGACAATTTTGACAGGGGAGGATTTGGTATCCAAGATTTGTCATTGTCAATTAATTTCAAACCTTACACCTCTGCCATTTTACACTCACAATTACAAACAGTGTATATCTGTGAAACTGTATCCAGTCACGATAACCCTTTTGCACCTTCGGCATGAAGATACTTGCCATTTAATTGATTATTATGTAAATATAATTTAATTGATACTCAAAATGATCACTTTCCCTTTTCTCAACTCTGCAGCCTCTCTCCTCTAAAAGCATGAGCACTTTCTTATCCATCACAGCTCCTTAAAATTTCGGATGAATCAGGATGCGTACAAACACACTCACAAACTGAGTGGACACACCGCGTGTAGAAAAAGAAATAGGTGATAAAAAGCTATTTAGGCTATTTACCTAACATGAAAAGGCCTAATTTCTTTAAGTTAAACCAATACTACTGCACACAGACAAACACAAGGCTTCTCGCTCTGTCTTTGACTCAATTTCAATCAAAAACACACCGTTGGTGATATATTTACAACTGTGTCAGTTGTAATGAATTTCCCATACATCTCTGCAGCATCACTTATTCAAATAAACTTGGGGTTTTCAAGGTGTGGCCTGAGGTATCGTCAGGGATGATCTCATTAAAGCCAAATAGATAACATCTTCAAAATGTAACTTAATACTAAATGTACTTTTTGCAGAAAAAGTACCCTATAATAACACATTTTATCACACTTTTCAATCCATGCAATGCTAGTTTGCTTTCTTTCTAGATACTGAAAAAATACTGCAAATGTCACTTTATTAAGTCACCTTGACCTCTCCCAGTTGTGGTTTTTGGATTTCTGAACCGCCTCATGGATTCTTAAAAGGAATGCTAATTTATTCTTTGAGCAAAGACCGGGTGGCTGTCGTCTTTCTCTATGCACTATTAATACGTAAAATAAAATCTATCATAATCAATATACAGAGGTCTCTGACAGTGCAGGTTCATAATGCTGTTATGGAGACTCTTTAGATGGATCACAGTACTCATGGCATAAATGTGGGATGTCAAATAGAAAATGATTTATTTGAAAAAGTCTTGCAGTGGGGCTTTAAACATAGAAGCGGTATTCTGGTTAAATTTGGCGGAAAAATAAGGTTAAGGTGGACATTTCATATCTGTACATCAAACAAAGTTTAAACATAGCATACATAAACAGAGCACCCGCATTTATTCTGCTGATTGGTTTGTGGTTCAACGCAATCTGTCGCAGGTCCAATGACTGCTACATGGAGCCTTAAATGGTATAAGAGATATATGTTGTTATAAAAGCTGTCAGTATTATTTACTATTGAATTTATAACAAGAAAAAGCCACTTCACCTTCTATGCTCTATCATAAGCAATACCCACCCTAAACTGTCACCTTGCAAGTACTGCAGTGACACTGCAAAGGAATCATATGCCTTTAAAAGCAGGTTGGTTTATATTCTTCCTCCACTTTTCATACCAACCCTTTCAAGACAGCTTAACTTACAACATAGTGCACTAACATGTAAAGGCACAGGGAAAAAAAAAACTTTTTTCTCTCCGCCTAGGCCTATTACATCTCCTGAGAGCCAACTAGAAATGGGCTTATTATCCCCTAATCAAAGTGGTCACAGAGCCTAACCCAGACGTTTCATGGCAATGAGAGGCTTCAGTGTGGGAGTCAGGCCCTTCCAGCCTTATCACTGGTTGCCAGAGGCTGCAGTAGAGTGCCATGGTTTGTTAGTCTGGACCACACAATTGGACACACAGCTCATGGTTTCTATGTAGAACCCGAATACTCATTAAGCTTGTTGCAGAGTACTGTATCTTGTATGTGGTGCTATAAAAAATATTTAAATGCTTTGAATGCAGGAAATGCCCAAGTCAAGACTGAAGATCTTTTTTATTACCTCCTTTCTCATTATTATACAAAAACAGTATTGACTATCACAAAATAGGCACTCACATTCACCATTTACATTAATAATACCAAAAACCCATTTACTAGATGTAGCATGGCAAAGAACAATTCAAATGTTGAAATGTTTTAACACTTCAAACCTGTATGCAAAACCCTCCCATCATATACAGAAGAATCTTACCAAGTGGCAGAAAATTCTTCGGGGGTAAATATTTTAATTGTTCAGATATGGATAAAAACCCGGATTTTCTTAATTTGAATGTCATTGAAAAAAGCGCATGGTGAGGAGTGCGTGCTGTGTCGTTCAGATGAATTCAGACTGATGACGGCTGATAAAGAACTTAGATCCAGAAAAACGCGTATGTTGCGCAAAAAGGGAAATCAAACCCGATTTATGAACATGGAACATGGCAGCTCGTCTGACTTGAACGCCTGTTCTTGACCCATTGTCTTCAAATCTGATTGATGATGATGATGAATAGAATTTGGTTAATTTTATCCAGGGAATCATCACTGAGGACGTAGCACGGCATCAGTAAGAACATAGTATAAATAAATGAATCATATAATAAGACAAAAACATCCAAACATAAACCAATATAATTAGGTATTGACATTAAGACGCATCGCAATACAATTGTGATGCGTCTCAATGCGTCCCTTGCAATTGTAAAAAGTAAAGTTACTCGTCAACTTAGCGACTTCCACACCGACTCAGTAACAACGAATAGTGAATGTATGCTTTTTAAGGGCTGACAAATGGAAACTCTTTTTTCCCTCTGACTGTCCAAACTTCTAAACCGATTCATGGACACCGCGAGGAACAGAACTTTAGGCTCATTTGCATAAAAATGAGGGGACACATCTCATCAGTGTGCCGATTTAAGCTTTAAAGTTTTAGTATTTCCTAGCCTACCGTGATTATAATAATAAAAACATCTTCAAACTTCGAATCGGGACCCCTTAGCTTACCCTGTCATACCCTTTAAGCACTCTAGCTGGTGGGAAATAAGCTTCAGTGTGCTCATTAGATGTGCGGAACGATGGAAACTTACGCAAAAACACCTTACCTGGGCAGAGTTATTCCAAATCGACCGTAGTCATTTAAAAGTGCCTTCGTTCAGAATGTGTACGTTCAATAGAGAGGATCCACTTCAGTGAGTTAGCAGCTCCCCGCCGGAGATCGGCACACATGGGGATCAGCACCGCCTTCTGTCGCCGTTACCGCTTCACAGCCTAGGTTGTACGGTGGAGAGAGAGGGACAAAGAGAGGGAGGGAGGGAAGAGAAGGGGTATCCATCATTTACATGGTAAGGCTCACACATGAATAAACAGAACCGTTATGTCCCCGAGTAGTCTTTTTTTTTCTTTTTCTTCTCTCTCTCATTGATTGTGTTTTCATAATCTCGGTAGCAACTTATAATATTCAAGAACCCCACCTCCCCGGATGTATTTTATCAAAAAAGACAAAAGCCTATGATTAATATACCTATAATGATTGAGGGACACAGCTGCAATACCAGGAAAATCGGTATTGCATGATACAATTTTAAAGTTTAGTAATAACTACCCTTAGTCAATATGTTTGAGTAGATTCTCCTTCACCCATTCCATGGTAATCATCGAAGGTTGAATCAGAACCTTCTGGACTTCTAGTAATTGATCAAATTATTAATATTCTTATTCAGCCTTAGAGGATCGTTTTAAGCCAAGTAGGCTATTATCAATGAAAACCAAAAGCCTGCTGTAGACCCAGTGTTAGTCAACATAAAGTACAAGAATTAGATACTCACATCTTCCCCGAAGATAAGTTTATCATTTTGAGAAAACTAAGTTTGATTTTCGATTTCGAGTTATGTTCTGGAAAACCTCATTTGACACAAGTTCCCCAAAAATCAGATGAGCCATATTTTTTAAGAATAAATTGTAACCATGGAAACTGAAAAATAAAAGCAACTCCCAAAATATAATAACGCACTACTTCAAGTTATGACTGACGTGTGTACAAAAGTTCATTTCACAGTATGACAATAAAATGTGAATGGAGACGGACACTGATCCGACATTCTTATATATATCATAGTTGGTTATAATCCATTTTTGAAGGGAACGAGAGATATTCCAATTTGAAATCAACTATGTTCAATTTATCACCTGAGAAAAACAGTAATTGTCAAGTCCTGCTCATTCTGACATATTTGCATGCATAGCAAAAGTAATAATAAAGACGTTAATGTTCACAAACCTCGTGGAAATAAAGTAATGATCCCAGTTTGAATGCACAAAAAACCCATCCGGTATGAACAGCTTCTATACATTCACCATGGAAACAAGCTAATCCAACCAAAAGGTTTGGTTATTTTGAGAGTGAGAGGTTGATGCTATTATGCAAATCACTTAAATAACTAAATTGCGATTTCATCACCGTGAGTGTTCATCTCAGTAAGTGAATAGTAAGAAATATACCCAATATTGACCTCTTCTTTATAGACTTATTGATCAAATAGAAACTGCTCGACGGTGGGTGTCAATTGTCTGAGTTATGTGCTTTAAGATTATTTAAATGAAGCACAACTCTAGAGGAATATTACGGAAAAATGAACGGATAGATTTGCATGATATTTTACTTACATGTCCTACAGATTATTACATTTTGGGGACGTTAAATGTTTGATACCTTTGTTTCTTTGATTCAGTTGAAGTCCTTTGGGGGCTCTATGGACTGAACGGAGTTGTTGAAGTGGAAGGCACAAGAGACGACCAGCGACAGAGTCTTTTAGAGACACTCAGAGAGTTTGTTGGAGTTGTCGGTAGATTCAGAGGCTGGCAATAACTGATACATCAATGCAGAAATCTGTATGGATTTTTCCTCAACCTTGGATTCTTTTTTTCCTTGTTCCTTTGATGTTTTACACTGGAGAGGAACAGGAAATGACACAACAATGTCTGTTTAGGATAATGCCCCATTCAAAGTCTAGGAGTGTGAAGCAGAGAATAAAACAACATACTGAGCACATGAGGAGAAAGCGAAAGGAAGAAACAGAGGTAGGTTTTGGCCCTTGATGGAGATTTTCGCCCTCTGAGTGCTATTTTTCTAGCTAGTATTAAGAAACAATTGTACAAGAGTTGTTGGTACAATGGTTGATTGTACAATGGTACAATGGTTTAAAACCTTCAAGTGTGCAATGATTAGGAGTGCATGGCACAGATCCCAGGTAGGACATGACTGAGTAATAGTTTCTGAACAACTTATTGTTCGCTAATTGAACCTTTAGACCTGAACCAAGAACTCTAAGTGAGGGTGTAATATTTACTTAAACTTTTACTGTGAACGACACAGAAATCGATTATAAATACCTGGCTAATATTGTAAAGGTGCCCAATTTACTACCAAAACAGCTCTGACCCTTGGAGGCATTGCATCCCACAAGATTACATTTTGCCGTGGTATCTGGCACAAAGTAATTAGCTGCAATCCTTTAAGTCCTGTTAATTGTGAATTTTGGCCTCCATGGCTTGGACTTTTTCGTCCAGCACACTCAACTGATGCTCCAATGATATCTGGGAAATTAGGCCAAACTATTCTTGAACAATGTTTGCAGGCTTTTGAAAAAGAAATGTTCAACTGTTCCCGCAGAGATGTAGCAAGGTGCCGCAATGTTTTTCCCCAACACATAAAAACATCTTATGTGAGTATGTGATAGGGATCAGGACTAATTGTCTGTCACTGAAGTTGCTCCTCTGCTACATGCAGGAGTTGTGTAGGGGGTGATGATTATTGTCCATGAAGGATAACAGTTGGCTGAGGGTCCATCTCTCTGCTACTGAAATTGGGGAGTGTAGCTCTTTGCCCACCACAGAGCCAGCTCTCCTCACTAGCATGTCCAGCCGCAAGGCGAACCTCTGTTCGATGCTGCCTCCCCAGCACATAACAACGTAAAAACGAACGCTGACCACGACTGACGGGTAGAACATTAGTAGCAGTTTGCTGCAAATGCTGAAGTACCCCAGTCTTCTCAGGAAGTAGAGGCGGCTCTGCCCCTTCCTATGAATAGTGTTCGTGTTCACTGACCAGTCCAGTTTATTGTCCAGATGAAGTCTAAAGTATCGTATCATATGACCATACCCATGTCATCGCTGTAGAGACGGGTTGCAGGTTGGGACTTGGTCTCCGGTACTCCACCACCATCTCTTTTGTCTTGGTGGTGTTGAGCAGGAGATAGTTGTCCTGCACCATAGTGAAACTCTTATGCCCCCTCCTGCTCTCCCCTGATACACCCCATAATTGCCCTTTCAAGACAGGGCATGTGCCACATGCCTGAAGTCTGAAGTGTAGAGGGTGACAAAACAGGAGAAAGCACAGTCCACTGTTTTGCTCCAGTGCTGCTTACCACAGTCTCAGAGATGCCGTCCCTCACTTTAAATCTATTTTAGTTATGTCAAATATGGATATACAATCCTGAAGCAACAAATTCTTCCCTTAGTCATCAACTGTTGGAAACAGGAAGTATTTTGCAGTATTTACATTGACTTAGGGCATATCTGTACTTTGTTGTTTATATTATTATTTTGGTACATTTGGGATGTTTCTGTTTATCAGCCTTTGGGTAGTCGGCTCGTGGCCCCCAGCTGATAACAGTGTGCCATGTGTGAGATCAGACTATATCGGCAAAAAACGTGGCAACTCAGGTTGCATTTTTGTCTCTGTCTCTCACTGTGCATATTATATTATGGATGTATAAGCAGCTGCAGGAATGTATGTGTCTGTCTGTGTGTGTGTATTTGTATGTGTATTTGACATTGAATTCACATTTAATTCAGCCTTTAGAGTTAAGTCCTGGTCAGAAAATAATTATTTTCTGGGTATCTGATTTGTCTCTTCCCCATTTACACAGCCAGTTCAATGTGGGGTCGGTATGCCGTTTATTCCATCTCATCAGTCTGTATGAACATAGCAGAAACATACTGAATGGGGGTGGGGGTTGGTCTATGACAGGGAGCTAGCAACGGAAGTAGTATGAGGTGAATAAGACATCTGTTTAAATGAAAGACGGAACAGTAAAACGTGGGTCTTATGATTTGACTACAGCTAGAAGCACTAAGCAGCTATCTCAAAAAGAAAAAATGAACAGTGAATTTTTTCAAAATTGGGAGTAAAGCATCAAGTCCACTTGCTCCTTACCTTAATAGGATGGGACAAAATCAACCCCACTAGTAACAGGGAAGGTAAATGATTGTTTTCTGCCATGTTCATCCACTATTTATGAAGTGCAAAATCAAAGCATAACTGTTTAGGACAATTTATGCATTAAAAGGGAAGTTAGTTGATTATCAGTCAGTCAGCTGATCCACTTTTGTTGTTGGGGGATTTATCCTATTCATTCGCATCTTCAAAGTTTTCCAGAGTGTTTTCATTTGTTTGCCTTTTCCGTTTATCACAGCTCCTCGTGGTTTTTCTTGGGCTTATTTGTAGAGTTCATTATTTCTTACTTTCCCACTTAATTCTGAAAGAGTTTTCAATAAAAACAGTCTCTATGCTGTGGTCCAGTTCATTAAATGCCGGTATCGTACATGTGAGTTTCAACACCGGGCATGCACAGACAAGGAAGTTGTTTGTGCCACCATTTACTTGCTGTGGTCGTCTTTCCGATCGTTATTCAAAAAGGCTTATTCTACATGTTTACATGGAGCATTGTCATTCGGATTATGCTTGTATTCAGATTTTATTCCGAATAAAGGGGTCCATATAAACCCAATTATTTTCATCTTGGGAAAATCCAGTGTAAATGAACCACCCAAGTAATGAGTTTTACTGTGTGTCATGCCTTACTCGTTTGTGAAACCACAAGTTGTAGAATGTAAGTAAAATCACACACTGGAGTCATTCAGTTGTTTGACTGAGTGAGCTGAAAAACAAACAAATAACCCCATCAATATCAAGATTCGACTGGCAGAGATAATAATCAACTGTATCAGTTCACTTAGGCTTAAAAATGTTAGTAATTACTTTAAACCTGCATCTTTAATGGTCAACTTTTATTTAGTCTAGTCTCAATTTCATTTCAAAGTGTTATTCGTTTAAAATTCACTGGCCTTTTAAATTATCCAGTGAGCTACATACACATTGTATGTAGTTTGCTAAACGCATGCTATCCTACACATGCATTCAAATTTAATTTAATTTTAAATTAGTGAGATCAGTTTACCATTTAAATGTCTGTTGCAGTTGTCAGAAACCCTCTGTCTTTTCTCTCTCTCTCCCTCTCTCTCCATCTCTCTGTCTCTCTGTCTCTCTGTCTCTCTCTTGCTCTATCAATATATCTATCTATATAATATATATATATACAATTTTATAAATTTATGAACATTCATATAAATATATACATTTATTAGCTAAATATTGGTTTGATAATTGGTTGTTTGAACTTTCACAAATCACTCTATTTCATGACCTTAAATGCTTTGCACTCATTGCTTTATTTCTTTGTCTTTGTATGTATTTTGCTAGTTAATTTACCTTTAGCTTGGTGCCAATTCATCCCACTCTACCTGGCAGTTCCTGGCAATGTTATAGTAATAGGTTACAGAAAAAAACAAACCAAACCAAGCAAACTGGCCTATAATCCGACTCAGTGAAGCAGTGGACTGGTGTTCCGCTGTCAACCCATGCAGAAGACACAGACACAAAATTATGGAAGAAACGCTTGTGACCTACAGACCCAGAATTAAAATGAGAGGCCCAGCAGATCAGAGAGCACAGCTTGTGAGATGTGCAGCTAGGAGCAATCTATAATGAGCACATGAGCTTGGATCAATGTTGGAGTTTGACAAAGACAAGTGGAAGGAGTTTATGTATGGATGAATGGTATTCCGGTCCCTAAGCACTTTGATTTAACCTTGTTTTTATTAGGATGTTATTTACACACCTGCTGCCTTGGGACTGAGAAGAAATACCATGAGAAGAAATACTATATATTTCTTCTCATAGTATTTCTTATTTGCTTTGCAATTACTTTACTATGTATTTCTTCTCAGTGTATATTCTTACAGCGATGTAAGAAAATACACATTTTTGCTGACTTAAATAATTCATTTGGACAATAACTGAGGAACATTCAACCTGCCGACTACACTCCTATTTTTTTATCCATATTTAAAAACTATTTTTTCAGAATCTAAAAATATCCTTTTTGCCCTGGTTCAGTTCACACAATCATTGAGGTCCCCGATCAGGGAATTCACAATCTAAATTTAATGAGAAGCAGAGATGGCAACACTTAAAGAACTGACAGTGGAAAGGATGCTGATTTCACCACTACATATTATCCAGTACGACCAGTGATATATACTCCTCAGGGGTGGGTGTAATAGAATCCAGAGGTGGCCCCCGGGTTGCACTCAGGTTTAGCCAAACTGAAGATGAATGTGGGTAGCTCACCAAGATGTTCAACGGCTTGGATAAGGGCAGAAGGGAAGGGGACAAGGGGATGTTTTGTCTCGTCTGCTCAGCACCTGAGCTTGAACCCAAACCATGCCCCCCATATTCCACTCAGACAGACAAATGGGGAAACGGGAGCATCATTTATATAACTCACTCCCAAACAGCACACTACCTCAGCTTTGTGACAGGCCTATTCTCGCCCCCAGTGGGGTTAAATAGTTTGTGTGTGTGTGTGTAGGTTCTTGTACTTCTCTTCTTATAAGTTCTTGTGAGATCTTGGCTCAGGATGAAAACTTTATTAATCTTTTAAAAGCAATGGATCGTCATATAATTGATTTTGAAATCCTAATGTAATTATTTTATATATCACACACACATAGGGTTCACAAACCAGTGTACCTTAAGTGCCCGTCCATAGTTCGGATTAATGGGGATGGTTGTGTCAGGAAGGGCATCGGACATAATACCTTAGCAAAAACATATGCGGTGATCCTGTGTGGCGACGCTTGACGGGAAGAGCCGAAAGAAGACGAAAAGAAAGTAATTATTTATTTACTTTGCAATTAGTTTACCAAAACAAATTGTATAAATCTATTTGCGTTGTGAAATCCATTACATTTTTAATTTTAAATGTTTTTTTTAAATTAAAATGGATTTGAGTATATGAATAATTGAATAAGTATATATTATAAACCTAAAAGGTCAATCATTGATTATTTGCCATGTGTTTAGAACATTTTTCCCAGCTCATATACAATTCTGGTAATAATAATAAGAGAACAATAATATGATCTAATTACTGAGGGGAAGAAGAACTCTTTAGCACAGGCATCAGCAAGCTATCCAATGTTTCAACTCACTAATGATTCACACCAAGATTTCTCTTACGGCTTATGGTGGTGCGATGATCCTCACTCAGGACAGCATAGTCGGCATCTGTCTATAGATGCTATAAATAGATGCTGACATCTTTAGCATAAGGTGTTTGTTAGCTCTGACTATCGAGCTCTCTGCTAAGTGCTTTGCATTTAGGTGGTATTTGAGGCTAGAAGTCTTCCAATGGTCTGAAAATTACTTACAGCAAAAACATCATAGAACAGTTGTCCTATCATCAGTTCCATGAATTGGGCAATGTAGCACTTCATCTTCTTCTTTTCTCTGTTTTATGGCAAGGCATTTGAAAACTATTGTTAAATTGGATTACTGCCACCTACTCCGTTGTGGTGTGGCCAGAGTAATATACCTCCTTGTAACACTGCAAAATGTTTAAGGTACTGTGGACCAACACTGCAAAAAGACCAGTGTTGATTTAACTCTACCAGAGTTGTATTCAACACTTTTTCACGGTTTATATAGTTCCAAACTCTCCAGAGTTAAATTAACAATTTCAATATAGTTAAATATTTAAAACTTTGCCAGAGTTCATTTTTTAGCTCTCAAACATAGTTAAAAGTTACACAGGGTTTAGACAAGTATCTCTGCACTGGAGTTACATATTTTACTATTTAGGTAGTGTTATTTTCCCTTTCTACGGTGTTAAGTTATCCACACCGGAAAAAATGTTGCATTTAATTAAAAAAACAAATTCCAAAAAACAAAATCATTTTTGAACATACATTTATTTAATTAAATAAAAGCAAATAAAACATCTCAAAGAAGTGGTCTGCCTGGCAAGAGATGAGAGGCACAGACACATGTCCATGGTGATGCAGAAGCTGTCTGTCTTGTTCTTCTGATGGCAAAGGAGTTACTGCTGCTGACACTGCTGGTTGTAGAGACGTTCGTCCTCGCTCCAGAACGACTAGGATTGAGTTAAAGAAACTGAACATGAGAGACCAGAATAATGTGCACCATTGAGAAAACTACATTATAGATGGTGGAAGAAGATGCACCAGCAACAACAAAGAAGCCACTTGTTGGTCATAAGCTGAGAGAAACATACTAAAAAATTAGCTGAGAACTCTTCAAACTGCATCAAGCTATTTTTCCTATTTATCCTTCATATCAAACTTCGGTAAAGTGAAAAGTAAAACAGAGTTTGACAGGGTAAATTAACATTTAAAGGGAGAACAGCTAAGAAGTCTAAGACACACTGACGATGGCAGTTATTAATTAAATGTATTATTATTATTATGAGTATGATTAGGATTCTATCAATACTGCTTATCGGTCTGGTTCTTTATCAATACTCAGTTCTTTTCTATTGCTAAATTATTGTTTTTTAAAAAATATATTATTTTAAAAAAAGTTAGACTCAGAACAGGCTTAGATATGAGTGTTTTGATGTTTTGATATGAATGTTTTACTGTATATGCCAATATTGCATATTCATATTACATATTCATATTACATATTCATATTACATATATTCATTATTAATATCTCATTGGAAACACATTGAGATGTCAGTAAAGTTACTCTTATTCTTTACATTGTAATACTACAAAAGTGCAGGAAATAAATAATACCCTAGTAAATGAAAATTAATTTTTAGAAGTTTAAATCAAATAGTTTTTCTGTAAAGACACAACAGGTAGCCTGATCATGATCAAATTATGAAAAGACATTAAAATATTTCATTAAAGTGATTACGATGGAGTTTATCACTATTCAGCCTCAAACAAAATGTATTAATGTAAATACAGAGAGTTTTTTTATAATCACTTTGAGTTTTGATATAAATTGCTATTCAATCGTCCTTTACAAAGTTTGAGGTGGTTTAATGGTTAGCTGGCTAACCTAGAATACTGGTTAACAGCTAGCTAATGCTACATCAGCTACACTGATGTGATCGACTCTGTCAAATAACTCCAACAATCAATCAATCTTTATTTACATAACTCCAATTCACAACAAAAGTTGTCTCAAGGTGCTTTCCAGTAAGAGCAGGACTAGACCAAACTCTTTCTATAATTATCTACAGAGACATAATCCAGTAACATGCATTAATCCACTAACATTCATTAATCCACTAATATGCATTAATCCACTAACATGCATTAATCCACTAACATGCATTAAAGTGAGAGGGCTTTATAAAGAGGGACGAGAGAAAAGCTCAGTGCATCATGAGAGATCCCCTAGCAGTCTAAACCTCTATAGGTTATAGCTAAGAGCTATCTTATGCCAACCTTAATTATAATAATTATTTATCATAAAGGAAAGTTTTAAGCCTACTTTAAAATGTAGAGAGGGTTCCACAGTTGAGGAGAGTGATGGCTGAAGGCTCTGGCTCCCATTCTACTCCTGGAGACGCAAGGGACTACAAGTAACCCTGCATGCTGGGAGCGTAGTGTTCTGGTTGGACAATATGGAACTATGAGCTCCTTCAGATACATTAAGGGCTTTGTATGTGAGCAGAAGTATTTTGAATTTCGAATATTTTGAATTTGATTCTAGATTTTACCGGGAACAAATGAAGGGATCAGTATTTTGGATCAGCTAGAGGGGCTTCAGAGACTTATTGGGACTACCTGCAATTAGGGCATTACAGTAATCCAGACTTGAAGTAACAAATGCATGAACTAACTTACTGCATCTTTGTGCGACAGAATGTGCGTTCTTTTAGAAAAATTCTGCAGATGAAAAAAAGCTGTCCTAGAAATTTGTTTTATGTGGGAGTCAAATGACATATCCTGATCAAAGATAACTCCCAGGTTTCCCACAGTGGTGCTGGAAGCCAAAGTCACACCATCACAAAATAGATATATCATCAGATAAATTGTTTCTAAGGTTTTTGGGTCCCAGCACAATAACTTCAGTTCTATCTGAGTTTAATAAATAAAAAGTTGAAGGTCATCCAGGTCTTAATGTCTTTGAGACATGCCTCTAAATTGGATAAGTGATTAGATTCACCTGGTTTTACTGATAAGTACATTGTGTGTCATCTGCATAACAGTGAGTGTTTTTTCCTGATAATGTTGCCTAAAGGGAACATATATAGTGTGAATAATATTGGCCCAATCACAGATTCCTGGGGAACTCCGTGGGTAACTTTGCTATGCATGGAGGATTCATTGTTAAAAGATACAAACTGAGATCTGTCATATAAATAGGACTTAAACCAATTTAATGCAGTGTCTTTGATGCCAATTAAGTTTTCAAGTCTTTGTATTAGTATTTGGTGGTCAATAGTATCAAATGCAGCACTAAGATCTAACAAGACCAGAACAGAGACCAGTCCCTCATCTGATGCCATTAAAAGGTCATTTGTAACTTTGACCAGTGCTGTTTCTGTACAATGGTGAACTCTTAAACCAGACTGGAAATCCTCAAATAAACTATAGTTACGCAGAAAATCACACAATTATTGGATACCACTTTCTCTATTTGAGCTATTTTAAAGGACTGTGGTACGTAGCCTGAATTTAAAGACAGATTGATGATTTCTAACAGAGAGTTGGTGATTAAGGGTTAACTTTCTTTAAGTAGACTAGTTGCAGCTGAGTACACTGGATAAAAATGAGCACCTCTAAGTCTGAGGCTCTCAGTCGGTTCTCAGTCGGAAAAGGGTAGAGTGCCGACCTAGATGAGTGAAAATGAACTCGGAATTGTTTAACCTGAAATTTCAACGCTCCAATTTTTGAGCATACATTTTTTTTTTGATGGGCATTTATTATTTTTTTTCAATATGTCTGCTGTGAAAAAGGGTTAGTAGTTGCAAAAGGAACTTAGAGGTGCACCACTGCAAAGCCAGCCAATTTATTCGTGCCATTGGGGTTATTTTCTTATGATGGGTAATGGTCACAGCATACCGGATTTTTTGTTGGCACCAGGCATGTAATGGACGGGAAGAAGAAGAAATAATCCTTTATTAGTCACATAGTGAAATTATACAGTACAACATAGTGAAATTACTTCTCTGCATTTGACCCATCCCTGAGGGAGCAGTGGGCAGCCCCTCGTGGAGCGCCCACTCCATGGGAGCTAAGGATTCAGGGTCTTGCTCAAGGACCCTACGACAAGTAGAACCTGGTGGGATTCGAACCGGCTACCATCCGATATTCTGATTGGGAGACGGCCGCTCTACCCACTGAGCCACAGCCGCCCCACATTGCAAATATAGCCTATCCCAATAATAGCATAGCACATCATATGCGAACTCACCCAAAAAGCACGAGTTCCAGTTTACTACAAATATGTCATCAACAACATGGGTCACCCTTAAGAGCATATGTTGACCCCATATGTTGACCCTAAACAAAGAAAAAACGAAATCAACAACGAGAAAAATGTTCAAATTCACTGCATTGAATAACCAATGTTTGTAGAGGATTCAAGTTTAAGAATGACGTTGAAAGGATGTGATTAGCATGTTTGGTGTTAAAGAAAGGAACTTGGAAGGAAAGATGATGGTGAATTTTGGGAAAAGGATGGAAATGGCTGTAATGAACACATATTTCAAGAGGAAGGAGGGAGGAAAGAGCTTAGAGTGACATATTAGAGCAGAGGTTGAAGCATGCATGTGAATTACATCTTATGTAGAACATGCAATCTGTAAAAGATTGGATACTGCAAGGTGGTGAAAGGGGAGACCATAGCCGACAGCATAGAATGGAAATATGTAGGATGACTCTGGTGGTAGAAAAGAAGAAAAGAGCAAACCTAGACTGGAGGATAAAATGGTGGAAGCTGAGGAAGGAAAGTTGCTGTTTGAACTTCAGGGAGGAGAAGAGATAGACAGATAAAAATAGATAAGGAAACTTGGAATGAGGATATTCAGGGGATTGTATGCAGAAAAAGGTTGGAAGAAACGCAGAAAAAGTGGGATAGCAAGAGAGATGAAGAACGTAAGCAGGATTACAAAGAGACTAGGCATAAGGCGAAGAGTGAAGTAGCAAGGGTTAAACAAGAGGCCTATAATGAGTTATATGAGAGGGTGGACACTAAGGTAGGAGAAAATTACTTATACCGATTGGGGAGAAAGGGGGAGAACGATGGCAGGGATGTGCAGTAGATTAGGGTGATTCGGAATGGAATTGTATAAACAAGTAAGAACAGGGTAAGATAGTAAGATTACTTTGGGAACCCGATGAATGAAGAAAATTAGAAATCTATAAGGCGGGAAGTTCACAGAATTTAAAAAAAGGAAGCTCTAGGATTCAGTAAGGATGAAGTGAGAGCTGCTTTGAAAAGGATAAAGAATTGAAAGCTGGTTGGTCCTGATGACATATTGGTGAAGGTATGGAGGAGTCTAGGAGATAGGACAGTGGGGTATGTAACTGGATTGCTCAACACTATCTTGGAGAGTGAGGACAAAGGTAATGGTGACGATTTTCAAGAACAGTGGTGATGTACCGAGCTGTACCAACAACAGAGGTATTAGGCTGCTGAGCCACCTAATGCAGATATGGGAAAGAGAAGTGGACCATAGGTTAAGCCCTTTATGAAAGCACTACAGATGCAATGATTGCGCTGAGACTACTGATGAAGAAGTATAGAGAGCAACTAGGAGTTGCATTGTGTCTTTGTGGATTTAGATAGAGCATAAGACAGCGCCCGAGGCAGGAATTGAGGAATTGCATGAAGAAGTCTCTAGTGAAAAAAACGCGGGTTAGAGTGGTAGGGGATATATATGTGAGCAAATGACAGTGGTACAGGTGTGCAGTAGGAGTGACAGATGGCTTCAAGGTGGAGGTGGGTCTGCACCAAGGTACAGCTCTGAGGCTCTTCTTGTTTGCTATATTGATGGACAAGCTGACAGATGAGGTCAGGCAGGAGTCTCCTGGACTATGATGTTCATGGATAACATTATGCTCCGAGTGAGAGCAGGCGACATATGGAAGAAAGCCTGGAGAGGTGGATGAATTTTCTGGAGAGAAGAGGAATGCAATTAATAAGCAGAAAAAAATATGCAGGACATATATATACATACAAGGAGTATTTAGGGAGCATTTCGGAGGAGAGCTTGCATATAGGGGAGTATGTAATACCTGGAAGCTTGCATATATATATATAGTATAAATAAAAACAAATACATTCATTCACACACATAACACACATTCACATGTGTGTGAATAAATGGGAGGCAGGTGGAAAGGTGAGGATGCAAGGTGTAGAGGTGAGGAAGTTGAGTTTAAGTACTTAGGGTCAATTGTTATTGTTTAGAGCAACAGGGATTGTGGAACAGTATTAAAAGAAGTGCTTGCAAGATGGAATAGTGTCAGGAGTTATTTGTAACAGAGGTATAAAGGCATGAGTGAATGGAAAAGATGGTAGCAAGACGATATCTGCTGTGTGGTTAAAGGACAAAGGAAGAGTTGTGTCAGGATCAGGTAATGCCACTTCCTCTTTCTCCTGCCAGTATTCTTTTAACCAAGTCTTCTTTTGTAGATCTTTAGAGTGTTATGAAGGTCTGTGGACCCAATTGTTACCATTGGAGTACCACAGAACCCCATTTCTACAGTGTTAAAAATACACAATTTAGTTGTACAAGAATAAGCAAAATTTATTGCAAGTGATCATTACTTCCATGTGTCAGGGTCCATCTGCACTCTTCTATGTGGATATAGCAAGTCACTCTTGAAAAAGAGATTTTTTTTATTACCACAATGAGGATTTTACCTGCTAAAATAAATAAATACATATATATATATATATATATATATATATATATATATATATATATATATATATATAAATGGCAAATTAACTTAGCAGTCTTGTGTTTCAATTCTCATTGGAAATTCGAGCACAGGACACATTTTAATCCTAATTTTTTTTGTATTTATTTACATATTTTGATATTCCAAAGAGGGAATCGAAAAGTAATGGAAAATAATCAAAAAAGTTTCCTCTAATATTTTGGTAATTTCATTAGGTTACTAACCCTCCCAACACTATAGTGCCTGACGATTTAGAAATCTAGAAACTTCCAAATGTAGGTTTGAAGATGAGAGACTTAAACAAGTATTTGCGGTGTCAGTCAGTTTTTGAGATTGGAAAGACTTATACGACACTTAGTCAGTATATTTGCAGTATCAAAAGATGGCAATGGTGAAATCACCTCTATCCTGAAAACAATTTATCTCGAAATTGATGGTGATCTCATGGCCAACAAGAACCTTAAAAAGTACAAGCTAGATGCATTCATTGACTTTTCAGCTCAGCCAGTACACCTCCTACTACGTCAAAAAAGTGTGAACCAGATGATTGTGGCTCCTGCACAGTCAGTACATTAACTCTGCCACAAGAAGATATGATCCTTACAAGTACTTTCTTTCCGTACCAGCTTGCATCCAAACAAGTTCTTTAAGGAAGCCTATGGAGAGTATACTAACACAACAACAACTCCATTAGACAGCAGAAATGTACCCAAATCTGATAAGCACCAACTACACCAAGCCATACTGATTGATGAGTATGTTCAAGCCTATTCTTTCCACAAGCCAACATGTTGACTTGTGGAATGAATAGGCTTGTTTACAAAAGAAAATACTATAACAATCAAGAAGAGAATGCTTTCACCAAGGCTCACAACAACGCTTTGTCTAATTGTTGAGCCAATATTTCTCTTATGGTCCTTACAAGGACACATTCATGTTGAAGGAAGGCCTAAATTGTTACAGGATGTCCACATAATTTGTTTGAGAAACTCATTCCCAGATGTTAGTTTACATTATGAAAGCTTTCACCTTTTTTAGGGCACCAGAGACTGAAGAAAAGAAACACAAATATGGCCAATGAGGTGGTATGTGCTATAAGCTACCGAAGCATCAAACCAATTCTAGGACGGTCCGTTGTGTAAACAAGCATCAAATAATGTTTTGAATAATTATTTCAGATTTAAAACGTTTTTAAAAAGTATATTTTGATAATATATTTCTGTAATGTCAGTTAAGTTTTTCAGTATTATAACCACAGAATACAAAACCCAAATTGACATTGGGACAATATTTTAATCTCTCTCTCTCCCCCTCTTTCTCTTGTTCCCTTTCTCTTTCAACATCTATACACAGTATGTATCATCTATATAAATGTCATCTTTATGTTTCAGTTTAATGTATTGTTATTATAAACTGAAAATCTTAAAAGGTTACAAATGGTGAGAGACAGAGCAGTACAATTTTAGTCCAAAACCTCAGAGGTCATTGGAGTAATGTTTTCCATGATTACAGAGTGAAAGATGGTTAAAGGGACAGATAGGTTATTTTTATTTCATATTTATATTGTGACATTACAGAGTGAGAGCATTTCTTTCTGCTTCAAAGATTTTTTATAACTGAAACAATTGCAATTATTTTTTCTAATCCCTATATACATGCCGCAGTTTAATGAAATGCAGTTTAAATATGTGTTTAATGGATTTAAAATACTATTTTTTTTTTATCGAGTGCAAGCTCTTTAGGCTTTTAAGAAGTTTTTGACCATATTTCAAATACTGTGCATGTTTCACTTTCTGATTTGTTAAACTGAAATAATTTGGCCTCATATGAATATCTATGAGTATCTTCATGTTTATGCGTGTGCTAGTATATCAAGACAGACATCCTACATGTCTCTATGGCTGATAAAAATTTACTAAAACTTGGCTCTCTTTTACTTCATCTACTTTTTTATTTCCCAATCATGTTTTCTCTTGTGAGAATCATTTTCTTGCTCGTTGTTTTCCTTTTCTACTCCTATAATTTGAGGCCAGGTTTCCGTTGTTATAAATGGTGACATGGTAATTTCTATTTTCCTATCAAATGCACAAAAGTAGATTGTCTTTGGTCTAGTTTGGTACACTAGATTGTCTTTGACTCACAGTTTCAAGTTACATATTCATTTAACACTTCTTTATGCAAAGGACATTAACTAAATAATGTGTTTTGATCTCAGAAAGTCCTCAAAATCTTGAGGAAACTTTTGTAAAAACAACTAAAATTGTAAAACTCATTTGCAAAGATCCCAGTTGATCCCCATAAGGATATCTGAAATTCCACAAACTGAAGTTTAAGAACTGCTGGCATAACAACCTACAATACTAAAACCCCATATAAAGGCGAGGATGACTCCCACTGGGCATATCTGAAATGTTCAATAACGGCTTAATTAACGAGCACTATGAGGGACCCTTTTAAGCAACTCTGAACGTTGTACTGCATACACACTTCCCTGCGTGCATATTTTAACACACACAAACAAGCATACCATCAAACTTTCGCAATGACCAAGGACTGATGAAAAGTGCAACAAATTACTGCAAGTAAATGTCTCTCTAAGGAGCCTTAGACTGCTTTCTGTTATGCTCTGTTCTCATGGACCAAGCCATTTATATAAACTTATAAAAGTCCCTTACTTTGCATCATACCCACTCCCTTTTCTCCTTCTTTTTTAGCTCTACACTCTCAAGTGTCAGAAACCCCATTACAGTAATTAAGTCAGCGGACCCTCAAAGAGCTCTCCTTCAAACAGCCAGAGGGGGAGGGAGACATGGAGGCAGAGAGATATTGCTGGAAGGAAAGAGATGGATGGAAAGAGTCTTCAGAGATATGATGGAGAGAGGGAGAGAGGAGTTAGTGGAGGAAGAGGCAGACCAAATATGCCTCATGACAAACTGTGAAAAATCCACATGGAGCAACATGAAGGTGTGCATGTAGTCTTTTTTCTGCGGAACATTATGTCTGAGATGTAGCTGTAATTTCCCATAAACAAACAAGACCATTTTCAAGATGATTGGCAGCATCCACCAGCCTCTGCTCTGAACGCTAGTGATTTTGTGATGGCTTTGCAGCACTAAACAAGAAGGTACGATTCTTTATTCCTCTGTGCTGTCACTCTTATTTTTAAGTAAAATAAGCTCCCTATATAGTCTAATTTATTGACTTGTGATTGTGAAAATGTGTAATAATTCATTTGATAATGATATTCTGATACCTTTAAAGCATCAAGTGAAGCTAAAAAGAAAACACAAGGACAGCAGAACATTGCTAAAAGCTTTTTAACTGTGATGTGGAGAATAATATAGGACTAAACCAACATAAATGTTTCATTTATAAGTTTAGAGGCAGTGTGTCCACTGTGTGGAATTAAAAACCTCATAAACACAAAATGAGTGAGGATCTTTCTTTTTCAAACAAGAAATTGGTTCAAATCCATTGGTAAAAAATTATCCATCTCTTTTGTGTTGTCACGTATTGTTATAACTTAAATGCAAAAAAACATTAAAAAAAATTGAATGATCCTTGAACCAATAAACTTTTTGATGAAAATCCAAATTTACACTGATTGTCCATGAAATTAAACCACCTGATTAATTTTGTGTAGGTCCCGATTTTACTGACAAAGTAGCTCTGTGATGCATTGTGTTCTAACAACTTTCTAGTCTAACAAGCATGAACCTATTCAGCAATCTGTGCTACATAACTCTGTCTGTCTATCTGTCAGTGTTTCACCAAATGTCCATCCTTAGACTACTTCGGTAGATACTAATCACTGCAGTCCAGGAACACCCTCAAAATTCCAGCAGTCGTCTAACTATCATAGTCTGGCCCAAGTCACTCAGATCCTTTCACCTCCTGATTTTTTGTCCCTCCAGCACATCAACTTTAGGGCAAAATTTTAATTTGCTGCTTAATATATCCCCCCCACTGACAGGTGTCATTGTGACAAGATAAGCTATTTTATTCTAACCCCTCCCTGTAAGTGGTTATAACGTTATGACTTAAGGGGAGTATGTTTTAGTAAAGTCTTTTTAGGTTTCATTGAAAAAAATAGTTGAATGTTGTTTCATTCATGTTGAAACCTAAATTTCACAAACTTCATTTAATTATGGACTGCGTTTGTACATAGTCCCCCTAGTGCCGGTTGAGTAAAAAAAAATCAATCTGTAAATCCATGCTCACAGTTTACAAATCTGTGTGCACGGATTGCATGGATTGTTGAATATTGTCACCTGTCCCCGGTCCTCAGTCACATAACAATAAAATTGAATGTATTGCCTACATAACAGCAATACATGCACTTTTATTGTGAAGTGAGTGATTTTTTATATATTTAGAGAGATTTCTTACACAGTAGGAGGTAATGATAAAACCAGACTATAAGATAAAGCCTATGTGCAATTATGTGCATGTATGTGCGAATGCAACTTTGTGAATGTGAACTGGGGGAGTGCAGGCACCTTCTGATATCAACCACTAAATAGTGGTTAATCGTAGACCGAAAAATCTGTATGCAGATGTTTGTAAACTGTACGCACAAGATTGTAGTCCCTGGGCATGGATTTAAAGATGATTTTTATTTTTTATTTTATCCCTTTCATGCATAGTCGTCACAACAGGGGACAGTCAGCCATGTTTTAGTGTATGCATGGGTTTTGATAGAATAGTTGTACATCAGCCCGCTCAGTGGATGGTAGTAAGCAATTGGAAAATCTATTGTTCAGCATAGGTGGTAGGGAGGGGCTGAGGTGTCAGGGAAAATAAAATGAATGAGTAGTCATATTCAATGTTCAAGGAGATTCCACTTTTTTGCTTTAAATTCTATATTGTTTACGCCGAAAATATAATAAATACATTTTCAAAAATTCGAATGATGATGCCGTAATGGATAAATACATCTATAGCTTACTGAAAAAATAACAATATCACTTTCTATAAAAAACATTATGTGAAAAAACGTTGCTCATTTTTTATTACGTTTATACCTAAAGATACATCCGTATCCGTAACGGCTTATCCTGGTCTACATTTACAATATTTTATTATATATTTATAACTGTATTAATCAAAAAAACAACATGTGTAATATTAAGTCATGAAGAGTGTTAACATCCTTCACCATAATGCATTTTAATGTCAAGTGTGAACAGAGGAGCATTGCTATCTATGATCAGATCACCCAAGATGATATTAATAATGTTTGTTTCTCTCTCTTTGCCCAAATGATATAATCATGGCAACAAATGAAAGACTAAAAAACAGAAAATACAAAAACAAAAGGAGTGGAGATGTAGAAACAGCATTGCTGTGATTTGAAAAAGGATAGACAACCTGAATTAAAGATATAGACATGTGAGCCTGAGCACGGGATGGTAAAAGGACAGGTGACAGGCCCAATGATAAAATGCTGGCATTGGAGAAGTTATAGATGCTGTAGGGTGTGAGGTTGGAGGGAGGAGAATCTAAGAGCTTTAGTCCCAGGAGTGCATAGATCTGTCCTCCTACATTTATATTCTGAGCTCATAGTTATCTAACCCCCCCCCTTCCCTTTTTTGCTTTCAGAGGTGATGTCATCCCTATATGGATCCCTTGGTCAGATGCCACCAATGCTTACATCTCTGTCACTGTCACCCTCTGCACACACAGTCACACATCCACTTAACCCCACAGCGACCTACATCTTAATGCACATTTGCAGGAAAGGACCAAATATATCTGTATCATTAGATGGGTGGAGCAAAGTAGTCAGATAGTTCATGGTCTAAGATCTACCGGAGCTTGAATAGCTTTATGGCTTGTTTAGGTTGGATAACCATACCACTTAGGGCCGTGGTGCAGGGGTGTGCTTCATTTTAATATCTCAGAGTGGTTCCAGTGGTGTGTGTCTACATGAGTGAGGGTGGAGCCATAAATCATTCTGAATCATTATGAATTCATGGTTGGGAGTAGAAGCTGATGTGTGCATTACTTTTTTTTGTATTTTGAATCGAAAAGGGAAAATTGCCAAAGACTTCTTCCAATGAAATATCATTAATTAATAATAATTAACAAGCAGACCACCAAAAGAGATGCCAATTAAAAAAAAAAAAAAAAAACCCACTCAATCCATTGTATATTAGGAACACTAACTGTGAGGCACCAGCAACAGGATGGATGATAGACCCACAATTTTGATATCTATGACATCTGTTCCTCAGCTTTAGAAAGAAATGTGTAATATTGTGGGCAGGCTTCATATTCCATTTCCGTATGTGTGTGTGTCTGTGTGTGTGTGTGTGCATATGAGTGTTTGTGTTGAGGAATATTGGTGGGCAAAGGGTGGAAGACTGAAAAGGAAGAAACCGCCACAGCACTCAACTTCATTATAGGCTGTCAATTGATTAAGTAGGTCATATGAAAGTCAACCTCTCTCTCTCTCTATCCATCCATCCATCTATACTTCTCTCTTTCTGCCAAGCAATTTCTGCCCCGCCAAGTGTAGCCCCCCACCAACTCTCCCCGACTTCTCCTTTCCTGTGTCCGAAATTACAACACAAGCCAATTAAAGCCAACCTGCCAGGGACTCGGTGTTCCAGGCTAATAATTTTTAACTTGCTGTAATTTAAAGTGTTAAAGCAACAGCAGTGGGAGGTATGTCAGAATGGGTTGGTGTTGGGTTGTTGAGGAGCGAGATAATTGATTGACAGAAAGGGCAAAGATTATGTGTGGTAGGGGGCATGAGGGGCAGGTGGCAAAAAGCATGGACAGGGCAGAGGTAAGATCCTTGATTCGAATGAGGGATGAGCTTAAGGAATAAAAATGAAGGAATGATAGGGTAAAGAAATAAATGTTTGTGTTTGTGTGTGTGTGTGCACATTTGTGTGTGAGTGATTCATCTAAAATGTCAACAAGGTCCCAAGGGAATTACTAACAAAATGACCATGGTGAACTAATTGTGACTGTTGTGTTCTCTTGTACAATCAATCAATTACCACAGATAGTCCTCTGCAGAGCAACAGCCGCATCTGTGTTTGTGTCTATGGTGGCTTTTCCTCACAAAATGCTGGCTTATAATAATGCACATTCATTTTACTGTATGTATTTCAGTGTATGTGTATTTATTAATCAACCTCATCAATGTAATGTACATCTTTAAACCCCAACAGTGGTAGTTCGGAAACACATGCAGTGTCCAGTGACTATGTAAAGAAGCTTCAAAGTTGTAGTTTAAGCAATGTAAACATTTATTACACAAGTTGTCTTTGAGTTACCATGCAAGGTTTGTGGGAGGTTCTTATCTGGTTCAAGACTTGAGCCAGCCCATTGGCAGTGCCATAACAGGGGAGACTTGGGCTTTGTTAGTTAGCCGCATCGTCCGCAGATCCCTTGGTGATAGCGCGATAACTCAAAAACATTTCATAGATCATTTTCAAATTTCTTACTACCATAAACCTGCAAAGAATAACTTGATTGATTTTGTGAAAGGTCGGTTGTATAATTCCAACACTAGGGGGGGCTTTATTTCTAATGGTTTTCTGGCCATAATTTCTCAACCATTGATGCGTTTAAGTTCAGATCTGGTGCATATGAAATGACCCAAGAAAATCTAACATATTTACATAGTGATTTACTCTGATAGTTCGAATTTGACTCACCAGGGGGAGCTTTTTCTTTTTCAAATGGTATACCTAAGTAGAACTTCAGGCGAGAAAGAACAGAGTTGATTTGGGAAAAGTCAGTTATATAGTTATGACACTAGGTGGAGCATTATCTCTGAAAGTTTTTTCAGAGATAAAAAACTTGATAAAGATCTCAACTGTTTGTCCGATCTAGTCCAAATTAGGTGCATATAAATAGGATAACAAATATCTATTTTGTATACATTGTGTTTTATTCGTATAGTTCTTGTTTTACTCACTAGGGGGAGCTTTTTACAAAACAATGTTTTTATATATGATTTCCTGACCGTTGGTTCGATTTAGTCCTCCAAATTTGGTACATATCAATTGACTCATGAGATCTTATTTCACTTATTTCCAAACTTGTTCACTAACCTTGAGTGATGCTGAAAAGCTGGTCCATACGTTTGTCTCCTCCAGACTGGATTACTGTAACACACTTCTCATCGGGATCCCTGACAAAAGTCTTCTTTTTAGCAGAACTTATATCTTTAATTAACATTGCTGCTTTTTGGTCAGGCTTTTATATAGTTATTCTTTTATTCTTTTATTGATGACTACAATATTTTCAAAATAGTGCTGCAAGAATCCTGATGAGAGTTTGTAAACACGAACACATCACCCCCATTCTTCATTCCCTTCATTGTCTTCCCATCTCCACCAGGATTGATTATAAGATCTCTCTCCTCACTCACCAGTGCATCCATGGTAACGCACCCCCCTACCTAAAAGAACTACTCACCCCACTGACCTCAACACGATCCCTCCGTTCTACCCACTCATACCGCGTCCTCCTGCCCCGGACTAAGCTCAGCAACATGGGTGATCGGGCCTTCTGTTCTGCTGCCCCTCGTCTGTTGAATGCCCTCCCTGACCATCTGAGGGCTCCATAGATGACTGACACATTTAAAAAAGGACTTAAAACTTTCCTTTTTAGCAGAACCTATAACTTTAATTAACATTGCTGCTTTTTGGTCAGGCTTTTATATAGTTATTATTATTTATTTTTTTATTGATGCTTTTATCTGCTTTTACTTTGTAGCACTTTGAGATTTGATCCAAATGTAAAGTGCATTATAAATTAAATGTATTATTTTCATTATTATTATCTATCTTTTTAATATCATATTTTAGATTCGTAGTCCATATTTTCCTTATTAGAGGGAAATTTCTTACAAAAAATAATTGTTTGCAGAAATAACTCAAAAACTATTTCATTGCTTATTGTCCAATTTTATAAGTTCACAGACATTAGTGCAAGGAAGAACTGGATTGATTTTTAGAAAGGTCAGTTTTATATGGCACTAAGTGGAACATTTGCATCAAAAGTTTTGGGCGCATCATTTTCCAACCGTTAATCCCAAAGATTAACGGTTGGAAAATGATGTGATGATGTGATGATTCAAGCCTAGTTTTACCCTCTTTTATAGTCTTAAAAATGTATATAATGAGTATGTAGTGTTATTGCTATTATCGGGTCATTAAAAAATCCTGCATTTACACTTAGAAATTCTATCAACCTACTGACTCACTGATCTTTGAAAACAGTGACACAAACTAAATGGTGTAATCTGAAAAAAAAATAAAAAAATAATAGCATTTTTGCAAGAGCCTTGATTGTGAGAGCTTCTGCAAGGAAGATGCAATTTTAGCTGGCATGCAAATTTCGGCACTGCTAAATATATTATCTAAAGTATGGAGGACCATTGAATTTTATCACAAGTCAAAAAAAAAAAAGTGATTGTAAGCTCACCTGAGGCCTATTATAACAACAAGTCTTGTCATAGAACAACATCTAGCACAAGCAAGAGCAGTTAAGAGAAAGACAAGGATGCTTGAAGATGTCTGAGACAATTTATCATTGGGTAATTTATAGTATAGCTGATAATGATGGCTTTCATGATGTGATAAACTTGTTAAGGCTGATGCACAAGATACAATGTAGGTACCGGTGTGTGTCCAAATTGAAAATGACAGTAAAGAACAAAGTTAAACATGAACTGTCAGGTGAAAGGCATGTGGCAATAACTGCTGATGTCTGGGCGCCATGAGATTCCTATTTGATGTCTCAGTGCTTCTTTGGAGACTTGGTGTTGTGGAGCATCATATAGGTGTTTACAGTCTGCTGATTAAATGTGTACTGTTGTAGCGGGTTATCTACATTTTACCTTGAAAATAATTGAGGTAAAATGTAAAATGCAAAGTTCCCAATGTTATTTGGGAAATTATGAAACTTAGAGTTAATCAATTCTTAATTTGATTAAATTTAAAAATCTCACATCTGAAAGTCATGAAAAATTTTACAAAAGTACTCTCATTTCCCTCCAAGAAGGAAAGACTCCTCTCCACCTGTTATGCTTAGATATGAATATATTTATTCAAATACACGCTAAACAAAACAGTATTAATATGGATAAATGATAATGAAGTAAATAAACAGGTTCATGCATATACGTGTGTGTGTGTGTCTCTGTTTGTGTGTGTACTGATGGTTCAACAGCTGAGAGTTTGAGAAATAGGTAATGGTGATAGAGATGAATTATTGACGGTTTTGAATTCTCTGAAACTCATTACCAATGGGCACGTTAAAATTAAAAAGGGATTTAAATTCAATTGAAAAGCAAACAACTTAGAAAATGGCAAAATTGAAGGGGGCTACACCGGTTAAGAGCTCAAGAGGGTTAAGATATTAAGAGTGAAGAAGAAACGGACTAGAACGAACAAAGAACAAGAAACTGTAAAAGTAAGAAAGAGCTGAAGTAAAAATAAAAGGTGGAGAAAAAGAAAAGAAGAAGTAAAAGAATGAAGTGAAGACGCAGGGCGTCGTCCCCTTTTCATACCCGTCTGGGTTTCCCAGTAACTTATTTGCATGAAGGGATGAGCAAAGCATCTGGTTACTCTTGTATAGTGCCAGGTAGGTGGATATAAAGGGGGGAGAGAAAGACAAAGACCTAATGTAACACATTATATAGAATTAGTTTCTCTCACCATGGCCAAAGAGTGATCAAACTCATAAAGGACAGTGTATATATATATATATATATATATATATATATATATATATATATATATATATAAATACCATGTATTCTATGTAACGTGTTCATGCAAAACAGTACCCAAGATATAATCAAATCCAGTAAATCTGTCATCATCTTGCTGAAGAGAACCAGATGTGGAGATGGACTCGCTACACTGTTTACATTGAAAAGTTGCATTATGTTACTGCTGTGTTACCACACCCCTCTTAAGTCCGAATGACTTTGTTAAAGGGTTGACATTATGTCAAAATGCAGCATGAATGCAGCATAATTGACCTTAGCAGAAAGAGGAATTACATTTTCTCAAAATGTTATTCATCACCGTTACGTACACTTGTTACATGTATTTGAACTTGCAAATTAGTTGTAGGTAATCTAAATATAGGTTACTGTTGAATATCAAAAATTGTTCAATTTAGTGCAAATTTGACAAGACAAAAAAATAAATAAAAAAAAATAAATTGAGGTTGGACCTATACATGGTATCCAATGGACTTACATTAACGCATAACCATTTTTATTTATTTTTTTATTATTAGGGGTGTCAAGCCATGGCCACAATGGGACACATGGACCGTCACAGACTCAAAGCCACAAACAGAGAGTATTATAACCTAGCCTATAGGAAAAAATAATAAGTGAGGAGCTGTCAGAGCCCTGACTGTATTCTCCCTTTCCCTTTCCATATAACCTCCTTGCTTTTATTTTGACTCATCCCTCCTTAATGGCTATTCAGTTCTTTAATCAGTCCTAAAAAAGAGTGTGACCTAGAAAACATAATTAAGTTCAATTTGTCTGTCCTGACAAAAGTCCAACCCGATCACTTCTCCGAGCCCCATTAAGGGACGGAAGCAAGGAACTGGTAATAGTCCTGCCAGGAAAGGACCATCTCCGGGTAAGGCACTAATAATACGGTATGCGTATGTGAGTGTAATAATCAGTCATGTGTATATTTATTTATACTTTGCTGTTTTCCTCCTGCTCTTTTTTATCATTCTTAAGGTGACAGTCCAGATTCAAAACTAGGTGTGAGTACGGCTTGTGCCGGACTTACACTGTACCATTTGAGCCAGAATCACACTTCCAAATGAGCCTCAGCACTGCCAAATGTTGCGCAGTGTACGGTAAGCAGCTCACCTACAGTGGTCAGATGATCGAGTGGTTTTCTGGCAGGTTATAAATTTTGGCAGCGTCTCGACCTTGCAGTTTGTGGTCAATAAGAAAAGGACGAATAAGAGGGGTTCACAGCTGTCAGAGTGGTACTTGCTATAAAGTTAACACTCAATACAGTCAAACGTATCTCGCCTACCTCCAAGTCTCCCTACAAAATAGACCAGCAGTACTGTCCAAACCGTTCTAGACAGCTACGAGTCCAGATACGCCGGGAACTTAAAAGAAAAAGAAGTTTCGGCATACAGGTTGGCAAAAAATAATCAAGACAGTTTGTCATCGGCCTTTTAGCATAGGGTCGTACAGTGTGAGCACTCCTGCCGTGCGAGTGGATCTGATCGTACAGTGTGAGCACACCAGTCGGGAGCTTCAGCAAACGATTGATTCATACAGTTTGAGTTGAAATGAAATGGCCACGACTCAAAAGTCGTACAGTGTAAGCCCAGCTGTATGGACAAGTCTTTCAGTGTGAAAGCTCAAGTGCCCTTAAGTAGCTCTTTATCACCACCAAAACATGTTGGTGTGTGTCTGTGTGTGGCTTTTTAAAAGTCCCAGGCGGGCAAGTAGAGGTACCAGCATCCAGGCTTAAACAGCTCTACTTTCCAGCCAACACCACCTCCACCCTGTACCACAGTCAGAATTCTTGAGTTAAGGGGGAAGACTGTTGCTGTTGGTGCCATTAAGTTGTGTTTATAAAGATCATAAAAAACAACACAGAGTCATTCTAGCTGAGATAACAAAAACAGAAAACAGAACCCATTGCTTGAAATCAATAATTTAAACTGCTTCAATCGATTTTTTTTTCTAGCCACTTTGATGAAGTGATAGTTTGCAGTCACCCTCCTCTTTAATTTATTCATTCGTTCAGTCGACAAACAAACAAATCGACTGTCCAAAAAATACAAAAATGTACCACAAATACAGACTAAGGTGGTTTTCATTTGATTGTTTTAGGCCTACCCTATATCAAGATTGATTGCAAACCGGTGATGATTTGATTTTTCTTCCTAAAAGTCTTCTGTTTAATAAACAATAGAAGATTATATGATTAATTAAGATTAATATAATCATATATTAAGATTAAAATATGATTAAAGAATATTATTTAAATATGTATTTGAGTGTTGTTGTTTTTTAAATTAAGCAAAATCTGTAATCTAATTTACAAAGAGTTGATTTAAAGGCTTAAATTAAGTATGAGAGAGAATTATTTCCATGTAAGCAAACTAATAGTTCGATCAGGTGAGACAAGTGAATGAGGTAAAATGGTAGTTTATTGCATCAGATGATATGTGTTAATTACCAAGTCAGAATCTCTTTGGCCCTTAAAAAACCTTTTTGTAGTGTAGACCTTTATGGTGGCTGATGACTGACTGTTGAGACTGAGTAATTGATGACAATTGTGAATCACTAACACAGTGCAATCAGTGGATCTCTTTATCAACTACTTACTTTCTCTATATTATATTGATTGTGTGAACAGCTTTTTTTTATCGTAGTTTTTTATTGAACTTTACTGCTGCCTCCCAGCAAATATAGCATATTTGTGTCTTTATGACTTTTTTACAAACACACATTCTGTGCGTTTTTTGAGTGTTCTTTTGGAGACAAGGGACATTACAACACAATATAAATCTTTACATCTTCCAATGCTGAGACACCATCCCCATATCTTTATTAATAAGCTTGAAATGACACTCAACAATATTTGAGAAATGTAGCCATCTTTCATGTTATTATATACTCCAGCTTTTCCTCCTTTTTCCTTATTTCTCTAAACATCCACTTAATTCTAGTTAGGTTTTATTAAAAAGCAAATTATTTGCAGATAACTCTTGTTCCACCAAGTTTTTAACTCTACGTATAACTCAAACTTAATGGATGGAATAATTAATTGTAATGAGATGCAGTCCATTTATAAATTACATTCACATGTTGGTAAGATCCTGGCAAATTGTAGCTAGGCCCATTCTTGTGCCATTGGCATTAAAAATTATGGCTTCATGTAATTTCTGTTCTCTGAGGCAGTGATATGGGAGAGGGAGAGAAGCTGGTCAAACAGCACACATTAAACATTAGATAATTTGTTTGCAAAAACCCTAAAGACACTTTATCTCTGAAAACAGCTTGACCACCTCTCTCCAAAAGCGTGATCTGTGATTTGTGTTAATACGTTTGGATGAAGCAGTGTCCATGGCAACATACCTGGCTTTTTTTTTACTGTGTTTTTGTTGAATAGATTTCCTACTGCTAGTGGCATATTAGACTGTCAGTCGATAGCAGTAAATGGTGTAATGAGCAGACTATACGAAAAAGGGCCAGGAGCAACGGCACTCTAAAGAAGCTTGGAACTGGAAAATGCTGACCATGTTGAACAAAGATTCAACTATTTCAAGCTGAAATAGCTCTGGATGTTGAGAAGAGAGACATGAGAAGAAGATCCTCTCCTACCTTAAGTACACAGGAGAATAATTGGAACAGTCTGGTATCTATGGTCATACCAGTGTAAACCATAACCAGTTAACATAACCAGAGTTCACATTACCAATTTAATTTAAAAAAAATAATAATAACCATCCAAAATAACAAGTAAATAGGGAGGTATTGCCAGAACCAAAGCCTGTAAAACTAGTAAAAATAAGTCCAATGCATAAAGAATCTGAAAAGTCCAGAAAATAAAAATACAAAAGCTAAAGGCTCATGTCCAAGAACACAGGCACAGGCAAGTACACTTGTAAAAAGATCTAGATTTCCAGTGTCAAGGAATTAGATATCCTGTATCACATACATAACTTAGTGTATTGTGTTGCATTATGCCGTGTTAGATTGTAAATGGACTGTACTTATATAGCACTTTTTCTAGTCTGCTTGACTACTCGAAGCGATTTTACAACATGAGTCAGCATTCACCCATTCACACTAACATTCACACAGAGGCTGCCATGTAAGGCACCACATGCTCATCATGAGAAGTAATCATTCATGCAATCATACACACACCCATGGAACAGCCATTGGGAGCAACTTAGGGTTCAGTATCTTGCTGAAGGACACTTTGACATGTGGGCTGCAGTGGTCAGGGATTGAACCACTGACTTTCCGATAAGTAGACAACTAATCTACCAACTGAGCCACCATCGCCCCAGACCCATGTAGATCACATGATGTCATCATTGCCGTCTACCGGAATTTATATATTTTGATCAGGAGAGGCAAGCATATGAAGTTAAAATTGCAGCAGGTGATATGTGCTAATTCATCTGTAAAAAAGTTTTTGGTGCCTAGAATCGCCACGGAGATTGTGATCCAAGGGTGTCTGTCCTGCGCTACACATGCAATTGGTTAGCACGTGATGGCGCAGCTAAAGCTTGTGAGGCTGGTGAAATGATGAAATTGGTGAAACTGTATGGAGTGGATGGTGATGGACAGATGGAAAGTCTGCATAACAAGACTATCAAAGAACTAGATGAACAGTGAGATTCATATTTTTACAAGACATCAGATGAATAGGCTAATGAAGGTATGTAGCTGCGATTGGATTTCGTGACCAGCTGACCTGAGTAGTTGATATCTAAACTGACCTCCGCAAACTATGATGGTAAATGGACTGTAAATATATAGCGCTTTTCTAGTCTGCTCAACCTCTCAAAGCGCTCTAAATACCAGTCAGCATTCACCTATCGCCACAAAAATTCATACAGTGATGATAGAGGCTGCAATGCAATGCACCACCTGCTCATCAGGAGTGGTAACTATTCATGCCTTCATTCACACACAAATGGCACAGCCATTGGGAGCAACTGTGCTGCTATAATAGCAGAAGATGGAGAAGACAGAGCATGTAGAACCTTGAATCAAAGGATGAGAGTGATGTCCTTAGTAAGCAAAGCATAGTTTTCCTAGCTAGACTTTCTGTGGAAAAGCATTTTAAGAATGAAAAAAAATGTCATCCTTTCTGTTTAGATACATGTACTTGTTCATCATGTTAATAAATGTATTTTTAAATGAATATTTCCAACTTTATGACTTCTTTTTTTTCTATCATTGGTGACACGCCCAATAATAAACAATTGTCAGGACTTCATCTTGACGTAATCAAGTTGCGATAGTGTTGCTGCTTTTGGCATGGTCTCTCTGATTTCATTTTGGTTACAGTACAACAATTTATAAATGATTTAGTGCAGCATTTTGTCTTTCAGACCTTTTTTGATCAAATAATCTTAAGAGACAAACTAATTCATCATCATGATTTGCTTGCTCAATGTTTTGGAATGACTTAAAGAACTATCTCCAACCACCTAAACCAAATAACCCTGAGCAAGTATGAGCTTAAAAACAAGTTCGTATATTAAAAGATAGCTGAATCATCACTCGCTGTAGTCATCAAACAAATAGTAGATCTCATCCAGTTTCTATTGTCATTAGGTTACATTGCTTTACATACATTCCTTACAAGGAGGATATTCTGCCTGTAATACTCTTGCTGCATTTCACAATCCACTACAAAGCTACATTGCATTTATAGTTGCACACACACTCACACAGGCACACACACACACAAATTAAAACCAACATAAAAAAAAACAAGCTTGGTCCTTTAATCTGTTTAATCTATACCTCATCCAATCTCCTTTTCACCCTCCACCTTTCCTCACACAATCTCTCACTTTGCTCCAACTCCTCCACTGATCCAATCTCTCCCACTGCCTTTCTCCTTCCACCTCTCTTATTTCACCTCCTCCGGTTAGACAGGCTGAGTCCAGTCAGTTCAGGGCTGAAACTCCCTCATACCCTCCTCCCCTATCTCTCTACTCGATCTTCCTGTTCTGACAAACAAAAATACCAGTTCCCTATTACATCAGTATGATGAGGCCAGCAGCTGAAGCAAGATTGCATTAATGCTGGGAACAATTCTTTGTGCGTGTGTGTCTGTGTGAGTTAGTTTGGGTGGACATATGTGTTTACTTTTCATTGAATGTGGTGTGTGCATGCGTGTTTGCGTTTGTGTGTGTGTTTTTGTGTGTATATGTCTGTAAATCCGATTGATTGCAGCTATAATTAAATTGTATGTGCTCCGAGATCCCGTGTCCCTCTCTCCTTCACTCTGTCCCTCATTCTGAAGGCTTCTTTTACGATAAGTAGGAAATAGTCATGTTGTTGGTGTGTCACGCTCAATCGAGCATTTTCTTTTATATTTTATAATGGTGTAATATAGTATTCCATTAAAACAGCTTATTAAGGGTTCATTGTATTTATTTATGTAGTTCATTGTATTTATTTATGTAAACTATTATAAAATTAATTCAGAAAAAAATAAAGAATGTTTTAAATTAGGTAAGAGCATCTAGCTTCTAAAACAGACACACAAGCATTTGTACACCGATTTTTAAGCAGTTATTGGTCGTTTTAATTGATTTACCATTTTGTGAAATACATTCATGTTACGAAAATAATGTTTATAGCAGTGCCTGGGTTAAAGAGGGAATTTGTTGGGAGATTGGAGCAACCCTAAATCTGGGAAATCAAGTACAAAATAACATGGAGTTTCAATGTGAGTATTCCTCATTTCTTTAATGTCTACACATGTCATGAATATTATTAAACAATTTTAGGTAGTTTGTTTTTCCTACTGACTTCCCACAGGCCTTTGACTCCTATTAGTGTTTTGACACTTAAACAAAACATGTTTTTTGAGCAAGGAGACATATTAGCTCCCTGAGAAATCTAGAACCTAGCAGGAGCAGAAGTTGAGGATAAAACCTTTGGGACACGTACTGCTGGGGGATTGAAAGGGCTGGGCTGAAATGTAGTATCTTAGGCTACTTACGGTAGAGGCTGAAGATATGGATGATGAAGGCCATCTTTTTCATTATGACACAGCGGCTCACCTGGACCGATGTGTTGGCACTGAGTCACAGCACACGTTGGTGTCTGTAATGTGAGAGGTGGCAAAGTGACTAATAAATTGTTGTGTGCAATAAGTCCTGCCAACTTGTGAGCTGGAGCACTGGGACTAATAGCTCTGATTCTCCCTGAGGTACAGTAAGTTTTGTGGAATTGATGTGAACACTTGTAACGAATAATTGCAAACTTCTGCCTCTAACAGAAGCTCGTTATTAAGGCTGAAATCCTCTTAAGATCGAATCGGACTCCCGGTCCCACATGCTTGGTTGGCAGACATGAAGCAAAATACTAAGATGAGAGCAAATACAATCAAGTAAATCTTTACCGTGCTGACAGAGATCGAATTTTTTTGCAAAGTTTTGCTTTGTTAAATTTCTTACAGATCATTGGCTGAAGAACATTTTTAGACAGGTTGTTCATTGGATGAAAAGGGAAATTAATTTGTCTAATAAAAAAAAACATATTAAGTGAGTTGTATTATTTTATTCATATTTATCTGACTGTTCTAAATTACTGTCAGCATACTTAAGCAGCATAATGTCTCTTCATCCTCTCATCTAATACAATCCTCACATTGTGGCAGGGAGGATTGGGTGATATGAAATCTAAGCAGATGGGCTTCCACCCAAAGCTCCACTGTAATTTCTCTGTTAAAGAGGATCTGATTGGCTTCATGATCACAGTTGGCAGCTGAAGTTGGCGTTTAGCTGACAGTTATTGTATTGTTGTGCCTTAATTATGTTGGATTGGAAATACCTTTTTGATACCCTGGAACCACCTTCAACATTTCTATTCATTTTTCTCTATTCCATTATATTTTTCTGCATTGTAGAGTTCCTATGGAAATATAAATAGGTTTTGGCCGTCTACATTGTCAACTTAACAACTTTCAATCAATCATCATTCAATCGATCTTTATTTATATAGCGCCAATTCACAACAATAGTTGACTCAAGGTGCTTTCCAGAAAGAGCAAGTCTAGACCAAACTCTTTATATAATTATCTAGAGGACTCAACAAATTCCTACACGAGCAATCAATTGGCGACAATGGCGATAAAAAACTGCCTTTTTAACGGGCCGAAACTTCGAGCAGATCCAAAACTCAAGGTGGACGGCCTACTGCCATGACCGGTCGGGTTTGAAAAGAGAGAGAGAGAGAGAGCGAGAGATAAGAGATGATATCAGCTACGCTATCAGCTATGCTAATCCATTTTCTTCATTACCATAATAATAGTAATATAATATTTAGCAATAGCTTATGGGGATATAGTACACAATAATAATAATAATAATAATAATAATAATAATAATAATAATAATAATAATAATAATTGTATTCATCATCATGATCATCTTGTAATGAATGGACATCGAGCAGGTCCGTAGCAGCAGATGCGGTCACCAACCATGACCTTGCAGGGTGAGAAAACACAAAGACTCTAGTATAGAAGTCAAGTTAGTAACATGCAATAATCCAGTGACATGCATTAATCCAGTAACATGTAATAATCCAGTAACATTTATTAAAGTGAGAGGTGTGTATAAAGAGGGAAAGTGAGAGTGGAAGAGAGCAAAGCTCAGTGTATCATGGGAGATCCTCTAACAGTCTAAACCTGTAGCAGCATAGCTTAGAACTAGCTAATGCCAGCCTTAATTATAAGCTTCATCTAAAACCTATTGAAGGTTTTAAGCCTACTTTTAAATTTAGATAGGGTTTGTGCCCCCCGAACCGAGATTGGGAGAGGGTTCAACAGGAGAGGAGTCGGATAGCTCAACGCTCTTAACTAACTATAACTATAACGCCTTTTAATTAAATTTCAAAATAATACAGTGATTATGATGGTTGATGTTATTGCTAGCAAAACTAGACAATCTAATGAGCCAATGTTAATATTTCATTGGTAGCTTTTTTTGATTTATTATTATTTTTATGGATTCCTTTACATTTTACGTATTTTCACAAGAAGTCTCAATGAAGGGAGGTTGACACAAAAGCGTAGACCACATGTCAAAAGAAAGTTTCATGAGTGTCATCAAACATTTGGAAATATCATTTTGGTCAATTAAAGCACTATATGTAGGAAGGCTAGTGCAAGTTAAGCTATGTACGAGTCAAAGTAAATAAGTAAAAGGAATCTTAAAACTTCAATTTTTTTCATTCTCAGATCTCTTTATGATTGAAAGAAGGGTGTTTGATGAATTTTAGTAACTGTTATTCTGAGTTTTTAAGTTTAATTGCGGTCTTAGCAGATGCTGGTAAATGGCCTTAAACAACATCATGTTAAACTTTACATTAGAAAATAACATCCCTGCTGCAAACTTACTGATCTAGTCAAGGACTCCAGCAGGAGAATGTTTTAAAGGTAATTATAGATTTCAGTACCTGTATATGGGGTACCTTTCTTAAAAACAGTACAAGTAAATTCTGATCAGCAACATTTTACCACATTGCGCTCCAAATGTTAAATCTAAATCTAATTGTTATATCTTAATGTCAACTCTATATATAAATATAAAAGTTGAACCATATTAAAAGCTTAATGAAGAACTACACTTCCATATAGTAAATCCGGCCCCTTTAGCACCTAAGCGGTTTTTAAGCTAGTTCTGGACCAACTCCTAACTTGGAATAGCCCTGGTCCCGGAAAATGGCCGCTTAAGAGCAACCAAATGCTCTTTGGTTAAAAGCAAGAAGCATGACGTCAGACTAGGGTTGGTTTTTTTGTAGCAAACCTGAAGTTTTTGTCCGCCATGTTTGAGAAGCATGAGTGAGCAAACATCTCTTCTACCCGAAAAACCTAAATGCATGTAACTTAACAAAGTAATTTTCACCATCCTGGGATTGTTGTTGAACTGTTCAATAAAATCATCTGTTTTTTTAAACCGCTATGCTGCAAAAGGGCATCGTTTACCAAGGATAGAAGAGGATTTCTTCATCAAGCTTTTATTTTGGTACTTCCGCAGGCATCAGTTTAATTTGCTTCTAAATATCTAAACTTTCAGATCCAACATCTAGATTTAGATTTAGATTCAACATTTAGATTTGACATTTGGAGCTAATTGTGTAAAAATGTTGCTGTTTAAATCAGGAGGGTGCTACTTTTGCATATGGCGATGCCATTGGTCATTTATTTAATCACACCGTATGAGCATTGGAAAAAAAAAGTGAGTTTTTTTTTTTGACATTGGTGGTTTCTTTTTGTGACCATGAAATACACTTAAAGTGTGAGGGGTATCTTTGATCAGGATATGTCCTTTGACTCCCATATAAAACAGATTTCTAGGTTTCCTGTGTAAGTTTTTACTTGCATATGTCTGGTGGATTTTCTTTGTTCTGGACTTGTACCGACTTTTGATTGATTGCTTTAATGGATTGCTCACCTTGTTTTGAACCCTGCCTGTTTTTAGACATTGGATTTTGGGTTCTGGACTTTGGATTGTGTGTTTTTAAGTCTGTTGATAAAATGCATATGCTCTGCCTCCCTTTTGTGTCTGCAAGTGGATCTTAAACTCTGCTCCTGCCTCAGTTCCTAACCATACAAACTGGCTAGAATGAACAAAGCGGACACTTTAATGGATCATGAACTTTATGACCTTTTCTTATTCCCTCATCTGCCACTATGGGGACTGGAAACTAACTCCTCATGAGGAAGTACGACAAGCTGCCCCCGGTATGTCGTACTTCCTCATGAGGACTGGAGTTAGTTTGTTACTAACTAACTCAAACTGGCTCGGAACAAAAAGTTCTGAAGAGGCTCAGAACTTTTTTGGAGAATCTAAACACTCTGCCAGCATGGGCTCGGTTCCAGAATGTAAGTTCTGCTCCACCCCCAGCCCCCAAGTTTGCCAGCCTCTAGCTGGCTAGCTTTTCAGGCTGCTACAGTCCCTGTCAATGTTGGCCCTCAGCCGGCATCATCACTTGAGGGAAATGGCTGTGTCCCTAAGGCTGGTGCTGACCCGGACTCTCCTTTTCGAGAACCCGACTCACAAATAAACCCTTCTCCAAAAACAAGCGAAGCCGGCACTGAGCCTCACAGCTGCCCAGCTCTTTATCCTCACCTCTGCCCAGATCGTCATCCTCACCGCTGCCCAGCTATTCATCCTCACCTCTGCTCAGCTCTATTCATACGGGACAAGTATTACCTGATGAACTCATATTATTTAGAAAAGACATCTTCACGTATGTGTCCCATGCAGTGCATTCACAAAGGATAAGTGAAATCTGTATTTTACTTGACCCCCGGATAGGATGTCAAGGCTTAATGGCCACTTCAACCAGGCTAGCTGTAACCACCTATGGATGTGTCTGAGGCAGGCAGGGGTTCTGGAGACATACAGTGTGTCCAAAAGACAAGGTGGAAAGGCAGCAAGGCTATACGCATTGGAGGAGGTTACACACTCGTCTATTATCATGTAGATGGGAGTATTTTACTTGACCCCAGATAGGATGTCAAAGCTGATGATGATGATGTCTCTGACCTGACGGGGGAGTATGTGAAGAGTTATCTGCAGGTGAAGAGAGTGTCAGATAGAGTGATGAGTATGAATATAGAAATTGGAGATGTGATGATGATCGTTTGTGCCTAACATGTTGGTTGTGAGTTTAAGGTAGTGAGAATGGTAACATGTATGAAGTACAAAAAGAGAAAAAGAGCAAACTAAGAGCAGAGGATCAAATGGTGGAAGTTGAGGAAGGAAGGCTGCTGTGTGACCTTCAGGGGGGAGTTGAGACTGGCTCTGGATGGTGGTGAAGAGCTACCGGCTGACTGGGCAACTGCGGCAAATGTGATAAAGGAGACAGAAAGGGAGAGAGGTGGTTGGTGTGTCATCTTGACAGAGCAAAGAATATAAGGAAATTGGTGGTGGAATAAGGAGGTTCAGGAGAGTATAAGTAGGAAAAGGTTAGGGGAGAAGAAGTGGGATAGCAAGAGAGATGAAGAAAGTAGGCAGGAGTTCAATACATTTGATCTATGAGACCAGCTCTTCTGTATGATTTAGAGACAGCGGCTCTGACGAAAAGACAGGAGGCAGAGCTGGAGGTGGCAGAGTTGAATAGGTAAAGATTTTCTTTTGGTGCGATGAGGGTGGACAGGATTAGCAACGGGCACATCAGGGGACAGCTCAGTTTATACGTCTTGGACACCAAGTGGATTGGACAAGGGACAGGTAGGGATAGTGGATGTATCTGTGAACGATGCTTGAGATGGAGCTGCCAGCTAGGAGAAAAAAGTAAGACCAAAGAGGAGGTTTCTGGAAGTGGTGAGAGAGGACATGTAGTTGGTTGGTGCAACAGAGGAAGTTTTAGAACACAGGGCAAGAAGGAAACAGTTGATCCACTGTGACAATCACTAAAGGGAACAGCCGGAGAAGGCGTTCTGTAACAATAATACTTAGAAATTTAGATGAATGAATAAAACTGAATAAATATTAAGTGAATTCAGTCTAATATCGTATCACATTTCCTTTATTTCTCACAGCACTTTATTTAATTTCCTAATGTTTAGCTATCTTTCCATTGATTGTTCCCACTGGAGAATATGAAACTCCTCCGTCCACCCCATTTCTCCCTGATGCCTGATGAGAGTGTTTCAGCCATAGCAGACTGGGAAGGGTTGGGAGGATTGGTGTGTTTGGATGAAAGAGGAGTAGCTAACGTGTGTGTGTTGGGTTGTTGGTAGCAGGAGCCATGCTGGGATTGGCTTCTGCTGCTACTGCTAAACAGTAAGGGTACGTGTGTGTGTTTGAGAATGCATGCGTTTTTCCTCCAGCAAAGTGTTGCTAGTGGCATGTGAAATGACACAAAAGCATGCATATGTGTGAATCAATTGCTTGCAAGTCAGTTTAGTCAGTCAGAGTACCATAAATGATTCATGCATTCCTGTGGGGGTTTGTGGGGGTGAGTGCGTCTGTTTGTGGGGGTGGGTGGGGCTATTTGATTATGTGACATTTTTTGCGGGAGCTGAAGAGAAATAATGGGAGTCAAGAATTGTTGAGGATAGATTTTGTGCTGCATTTGCTCTTCTGTTTGTATTATCTCCCACTAGTTGCCATTTTTAGGTTCAAATTAAGTAGCTGGAGTTTGCAGAATTAACCCAGGAACGTTATAAAATGTTTTCTGTTTCATCCTTTGAGTGATTCAGGATGGAACAACTCAGACTAAGACACTATCATTATTTGTAATAAAAAAGAACTAATAAAAATGTGACATTTTTTATTTCTCTTGAAGATTTTTTTTTCTAAACTTGTTGAGCAAAGTGTACATACGACTTTTTTTAGTATGTCCATATTTTATTTTTTAAATTTAAATATATTTTAGTTTTAAAGCTTCTGTGAAACATTATCTTAGTAAGTAAGTCATCTTTGTCCGTGGTACGACATGAGGGCGTGTTTTGGTCAACGTTTTGTACCTCACCCCATGACAGACCCATGAGGAGCTGGAGACCCTCCTCCAGCTCCTTTGTCACACTTCGGTTGGCCTTGTTTGCATTTTCAAGGTGGAGTACATATATAACATTTCTTAGGTATGCAGGTTGTATGGCTCTTGGTCTTCCTGTACAGTTATTAAATATAGAGCTTTCCAGGGCAAGAGACATACAATTTTTCTGAGGGATCCATTATAGGAAGCATTGATCTCTGAAGTCTTTATGTGCTTCATTGCTCTGGCTGACAACTTTACCTAGTTAGATGAAGTCTTCAACACAATCCAGTGGATCACCATTCATTGTGACAGATATATCTCGGCACAAGTTTCTGCAAGTCTCTTGTTTTGGAGGGACTGATGTTTAAGCCTGATTAGTAGCCAAGATTCAGATATTTGTGTTGGGCAAGGAAAATCCACCTAATGTCCCTAGGTCTGATAGCTGTTGCATTCTGTATCCATCCAGTAAAAATTATATATCCCTGTTGAATACCAGGCTGCATGAGGAACCACTCAGAAAGGTCCAAGTCAACTACGATGCTGTACTTAAACCGACAGTAGAACACCTCCAAAAATTATTGGATCTTTGATGCACCTCCATTTGATTGCACACCACAAATATGTTTCTGAGAGCAATGATCAGGTTATAGTATTCCCTTCTATCTCTGAACCTTGACTTTTTCTGTCTCAGCTTCTGTTAAACGACAACATTAATCCTGCCAAGGAGGATGCTGCTGAAGATTTTAAATGGAATGCAGAGCAGTGTGATGCCTTGCCAGTTATCAAAATTCCAAACGGTTCTTGTTGAGTTTCATAACGAAAGGGTTTAAAACCTTACCTTACTTTAAAATGTTTGTTGTTCGTAAGAAATATAATATATATATAGAGGACTAAATTAAGCATACTTTTGTCAGTCACCCCAAGTAGGCAGGGTTCAACTTAATCTATTCTTTTAATCAGAAATCCTATTTTGTTATGGCATTTTAGGAAACGTGTAAAGTACTTTTGCGGTGTAACAAATATAAGCCTAAAGCTTTGTATGGCAGTACTGTGAAATGGAGCTTTTATCCTTTGCATGTGATGTATGTACACAAACAGTTTGTGCTAATGAAATAAGCATTGCAGGTCAACAAAATAATATTTAATGCATTTTTTCCAAAAATTGTGGAAGCATAGTTTCTTTGAAATATCAATACATTTAAAATATAATGTGTCATATTCATCATGGACAGAAATACATTCACTGGACTTATTTTTTTTCCAACATTTTGAATTTCTAGCAGAAAAGGCGAATAACATCACTGTGTAGTGCAGGTTATGACTTTAAGTTCTAAAAGTTCTTTCATTATTCAAGACTAGAAATCCAATTAAATGAAAGATATGATTACAGATAAGAACAACCGCCGCCGAACTAACTAGCTACACAGACATCCAGTAAGCTAAAGTTACTGGTGCTGTTTTCACCTTGTGATGAGGCAAGTTCAGCTCCTGTTGTGCCGTCACTAATGCGTTCCTTTTAACAATAGAAAAATCTTCTTACACACGCGATCTTGTATTACATTTTTTTAAATAAACACATACCCGCATATAAAAAAAGAAATAAGAAACACCTCTTAATTCTAAGCTATTTAAATAAAATCAGTTAAATAACACCACTGGAGCAACTTTTCACTTCTACTCTAATGATGACGCCATCATTAGTTTTGTTATAAGTTTACATTGTAACATCAAGCATATTGTAACATTAAGAAAGGTGCCATTTGAACAGTTCTTTATCATTGTCACAGTATTTAATTAGTGTGTAAAAGATGCTGTAACTCATTTCTAAGTTAGAAAGTAAAATTTTATTTATAATGCGCCTTTTTTATATCACCAAAATGCTTAGGATATGTAGACTCATCAACACTGCTGCGTCCGCCACGTTGTGCACACTTCTCAACTATTGGTCTGATTTAGTACAACTTTTATGCAAAAGATTCGACAAGCAGAGATCTATATATTATACTTTGCTCTAAAAGTTTAAATTTTACTCACTAGGGGGAGCTTTTTACAAAAAACTGTTTCTTGGACATAACTTCCTTGTCATTTTTGACACACACCAACACAAAAAGAATATTGGCCACAAATTTGGATGATTGAATATTGTAGCATTTTGTTTGTCAAACTGATGTAAATAACCAAATACCACATATCATGGCAGTCGTTTTTTGTCCCGGCTCCCATGTCTATCCATTGAGCTATGCAGCATTCACACAATTACCGTGTTGTCTCTCGTATTACAAAAATATAATTTAAAAAACGGATTAACCATCTTGGGCAAGATTACATCGTTTAGAGGTTCTTAATTTTGGTTTTGATTAAGTTTAATTGCTCAGCCCTATTTTGGACTGTAAATTAATAGGTGATATAATCCTCCAAAAAACAATTGTTTATATAATGACTATAGTTGCTTTCATCCGGATCCACGATTGATAATATGCAAACAAACGTAACTTTATGTCGGCGATAACTGTAAAGGTATATACTTTGAGAAACTTTGAGACAGTTACTTTTTACAAAATAATCATAATTGTGCCCAATGAAGTATTTGCAATCTATAGAGTAAACATTAATGTGTAGTGGGTGATCTATGTTTTTACCTCGAAAATAATATAATAGGTGTACCAACTAAGCTAATTTGGGAAATTATGAAACTTAGAATGAATCAATTCTTAATTTGATTGAACTTAATAATCACACATTTGAAAGTCATGAACCATTTTACAAAGCGCTCTCATTTCTCTTCAAGCAGGAAAGACGGGACACCTGTTATTCTTAAATCAGACTAAGTTTATTCAACTAAACAAAACAGGACAAATATGATAAATGATAATGAAGTAAATATAGAGGATAATGCATATAGTGTGTGTGTGTGTGTGTGTGTGTGTGGATTGGTGGTTCAACAGCTGAGAATTTGAGAAATAGGTAATGGTGATTGAGAGGAACTATTGACGGTTTTCAATTCCCTGGAACTTAATAATTACTAATGGCCACGATAAAATCTAAATAATCTTCTATAATGCGAAGTTGGTGGACAAAAAGGGGGAAAGAAGGATAAAAGACATTATACTACCTCCTTAGGTGGAATTACTTTCTCTCACCACGGCCAAAGAGAATGAACTCTCCTCAGTGAGGAGAGTGTGAATATAAATACCATGTATTCTATATAATGTGTTAATGCGAAACAGTACTCAAGATATCATTAAATCCATCTTAACTACAATGATATCTGCATTATATGGCATATCTATTGGTGTTGTAGCAGACAGGATAAGCACATGTGAAACAATCAATTTAAGGACTATATAGCTTATTAATAGCGCTTTCACACTTTTTACACTGAGAGTAGTAGTCTGGACGCTGAAAGGAGAGGACGCTGGCGTTGTCTGTTCGCCGCTTTTCCATCAGAGTTCTACAGCCTGCAAAACTATTAACCGACAAGTATACCTTTTATTGTTGGTCACTGGCAAACCTTTTGGATATATATCCGTATTTGTATCTGTTTTTCTGTATTTGTATTTATAAGTAGTCTACCGAGTCTGGTGACGGTCCGCCTACATGTTGCTGCAAGTGTAGCATCACCCGGAGACTTCTGTATCTGTTTGTTTCATCGTTTATGTCCGTTTCTGTTTGTTCATCGTTGGTGTCAGTTTGTTTATCCGTCTTGTTCATCACTGCCCCCGTGACACTTTCAACAATAGCCGCTGTTGATCACTTTCTGTGTTTGATAGCTTTTTTCTCAGCATCATTTCCATGAAAATAACGGCTAATAACGGGCTAGTCTCCACGACTGGCATGATGATGAATTATTCCGTCACCCAACTGATGAAATTCACCAACTACAACACTCCGTTGTGCATATCGTTATTAAACAACTTGGACTCCTTCGCCGGCCCCGTTACATTCACAGAAGTTGCCGTTCTAAGTTTGTTTACTCCCGCTCCCGCTCAGATAACTCCATTCCGTCCTTTTGCTCTGACGTGCGCACTATCGCGTCTCAGACGTGTCATCAGAATGCTGCAGCTTTTCCCATTACTGTCAATGGCCTTGTTAAAATCATCCACTGTGCGGGTTAAAAAACGTGGAGTGGATTTCAGTCTTCTTCGGCCAATACAGAGACTCCCTGCTCCATCTAGTATTAAAATCGAACTCTTTAATTCACAATCTCTCACAAACAAATCATGCCTCACACATGACCACATCCTGGACAAATGTCTGGACGTTATGTGCCTTACAGAAACCTGGCAACAACCAGATGATTTTCTGTCCTGAATGAGACCTGTCCCGCCGGTTACTCTTACCTCCAGAAAGCCCGCAGCACTGGTCGTGGTGGTGGTCTGTCTGTCATCTACCGCAGTGATTTGGACTTGTCTCCACTGCCGTTGCCAGAGATCTCTTCTTTTGAATGCCTGGCATTTAATTGTAAACCCCCTTTCTCCATGACCATACTTCTAATCCACCGACCACCCAAACAAAACCCAGCCTTCATCTCTGAGATGTGCAACCTTTTGTCATAATTTTACACAACCTCTACCAATATTTTAGTTCTTGGAGATATGAACATTCATGTAAACTCCCCTGCATGTCGTTTTGCTTCCGAATTTCTCCAACTACTGGATTGTTTTAATCTCAGGCAACTTGTCGATGTCCCTACCCACACCATGGGGCACACTCTGGATCTAGTCATCACTGACTCTGCTCCTCTCAGCAATCTTCTTGTGTACGATCTGGGTGTGTCCGACCATAAGGCCGTCTCCATGGAATTGTCGCTTTTGTCATCCCTCACTAAGCCCAAACGTCAAATCTACTTCAGGAATTTGAAAAACATCAACCCAGAAACCATGATTGTCGACCTCCAGCATCTTCTGTCTGCCAACTTTGTATCAGCAAATGACTCAGTAGATTTCTATAATAAATCCCTGAGTAGCATCCTGGATCGTCACGCCCCTGTAAAAACTAGAACAGTCACCTTCTCCCGCTCAGCCCCCTGGTTCACCAGCGAGCTACGGGAAATGAAGGCAGCTGGGCGTGTCCTTGAGCGGCGTTACAAGGCTTCAGGTCTTACTGTCCACAAGCTAGCCTTTTGGGAACACCAAAAGGCCTACTGAAAGTCCCTTAGAGAGGCTCAGTCACTGTTCTACTCCAACATCATCAAAACCAGTCCTGGAAATTCTAAGCAGCTGTGTTCCACTATCAATCATTTTCTTAAACCACAAACTCTCCCACTTACAGAAATTACAGAAGACCACTGTAATAATTTCATGGCTTTCTTCAAATCAAAAATTGACTCAATCCATTCTGTTCTTTCCTCCTCTCTACCTATCCAGTCTGCTTACTCACAGTTTGAGATCTCCCAGCCTCGAAGGTGTTTCCCAGAAATCTCACAGCAGGAGGTTGAGGTTATCATCAAGACAATGAAGCCCTCCACCTGTGCCCTCGACCCCTTTCCTACGGCCCTAGTGAAAAGTAACATCTCTTCCATCAGTCCCCTGATCACCGCTGTTATAAATCAATCCCTCCAGGCCGGCTTTGTTCCATCTGCCCTAAAAGCCGCCATAATCAGACCACTCCTCAAAAAACCTACTCTCGATCCAGAACTTTTTGCTAATTACAGGCCCATTTCCAAACTCCCATTCTGGAAAAGTAGTTGCTGCCCACCTCCAGGACCACCTCAAATACAACAACCTCTTTGAAACCTTTCAGTCTGGTTTCCGCTCCGCCCACAGCACAGAAACAGCTCTGCTTAGAGTCACAAATGACCTACGGATGGCAGCAGATGCTGGTTCACCTTCCCTCCTGATTCTCCTTGATTTGTCTGCTGCCTTCGACACAGTTGACCATGGAATACTCCTACACCGCCTACATCACACCACTGGACTCACTGCCACCGCCCTAAATTTGTTTCAGTCCTACTTCACTGACAGAACTGCCATTGTTACGCTGATGACACGCAAATCTACATAAAAACTGACACATGTTCCTCCGCAGCCTCTCCATCCTCATCGTCATCCTCATCACCCCTGTCAACTCTCCGCGCTTGTCTGGAGGAGATAAAGGTGTGGATGAAAAACAACTTTCTCCAGTTGAACAGCTCCAAAACTGAAGCTATTTTAATTGGCACCCCTCATCAGACCCAGTCTTCCTCCATAACCAGTATTACCTTCTCTGGTCAGGACATTCCCCTCTCTTCATCAGTCACCAACCTCGGTGTAAGATTTGACCCTCAACTCACTTTTGAATCCCACATCAAACACATCTGCAAGTTGTCCTTTCACCATCTTAGAAATATTTCGAAACTCCGTTCTTCACTCACCTTGAGTGATGCTGAAAAGCTGGTCCACGCCTTCGTCTCCTCCCGACTGGATTACTGTAACTCACTTCTCATCGGGATCCCTGATAAAAGTCTTCAAAGACTGCAGTATATTCAAAACAGGGCTGCAAGGATCCTGACGAGAGTTCGTAAACACGAACACATCACCCCTGTTCTTCATTCCCTTCATTGGCTTCCCATCTCAACCAGGATTGATTATAAGATCTCTCTCCTCACTCACCAGTGCATCCATGGTAACGCACCCCCCTACCTGAAAGAACTACTCACCCCACTGACCTCGACACGATCCCTCCGTTCTACCCAGTCATACCGCCTCCTCCTTCCCCGGACTAAGCTCAGCACCATGGGTGATTGGGCCTTCTGTTCTGCTGCCCCTCGTCTGCGGAATGCACTCCCTGACCATCTCAGGGCTCCACAGATGACTGACACATTTAAAAAAGGACTTAAAACTTTCCTTTTTAGCAGAACCTATAACTGTAATTAACATTAATACTTTTGGTCATGTTTTTATATAGTTATTATTTTATTTTTTATTGATGCTTTTATCTGCTTTTGCTTTGTAGCACTTTGAAATTTTGATCCAAATGTAAAGTGCATTACAAATTAAATGTATTATTACTATTATTATTATTATTAATAGCACTTTCACGGTGGTAACTAACAATATGCTTGTTTGCTACTCAAAGTTACAATTTCTAAGTATTGTAGCAAAGATTATTTGATTATTTTCTTTTCTATTCATTCTATTAAACTGGATGAGGTAAGGAAAACATATTCACATGTTTAAACAGTATTAAGTCAAAAACCATATTCTGAAGTGCTGTTTCTACAAATCATTACTCAATGGCAATGTGGTACTGTAGAACAATCCAAGACAGATAATATGAAAACTCAGGTTACTTATCGAACAAATTAAGATGACATGCTTTATATCGGGGGTTCTCAAACTTTATACACCGCGTGCCACGTCAGAATTTATCCGGAACTCCAAGTACCACCATTATGACCCTGGTAAAAATACATTAGTAGAAGTAGGTAACAGTATTCAACTAAACGTAGCTCAAACAAGAAGAAAATATATTCCCAATAAGAATATTTTTTATTGTTGACAGCCACAACAACACAAAGTGCGAATAATTAACACTAGAACTGGCACTTAAACTCCCATGGTTATAATGCAAGCAGCAGCCCCTCACACACATACATTGTGCACACAGCAGGTGAGAACTTTAACAGTAACAACTCTAAGTCCCTGTAAATGCATATTTCAAATGTGATGAGTCATATCTTCTTACTGTTTGTCGCCGTTTGCTGCTGTTGATTCAGGGATCCTGTGTGTTTTTGCATCTCTCCTGTTTACAGATCATGTGGTCCTGTTGGTTTGATCAGTACACTCTAATGAAAATGTTATGATGGGAGTGGCTGCGGCGGTATGCAATACGTAGGTGGACGGACTTCAGGTCTCCACTAGAGAAAGATTAACATTAAGGAACTATCTGACTGATCTGCGTATGGATATACCTAGATAGACCTGACGTCCGCACACATAGATGCTCATCTGCTGCACTCCGTCGCCACTAACCATCTGGACCTCTGACTTGGATTCCTCTCTTCAAGCGGACACGTTCCTGTTTACAAACTAATGGGTGCCTAGTCCACAAGCATAATTGACCCACACGTTGGCAATATAATTGACTTGACGTGCAGCGGGAAAGATAGAATACAGATAAGCGATGTCACCACTCAGATCTATTTGTCCTCCGGGTTGGTTGGGAAGAATAGAAAATGTGTGATAGGGTCAAAATCTCCACACTGCTATCAAAAAAACACATTAGCTTGCAGATCAATAACTTGTCAAATGACTGCAGAAGTCTCCAATGAGCTTTTGTGGGAACTCAACAAGAGAGGAAAATTATCTCTCATCCCGACCTTCTTCCATTGCTACCAGTGCACATTCCTCTTGGAGATCCACTTTAAAATAATCAAGTTTTCTGTGGAATGACTGGAAATCCGCTACCAAATCACACAGAGTTGTTTTTGCCTTGTTGTTTTCAGTTGAGTCATTGGTAATTTTGCTGAGAAGTCTTGCCATCAAGGAGCATAATATAAATTCTCCTCCCTGAGCAAACTGTCTGGCCTTTTAATTGTGATAATGTGCCAGAAACTATTTATTTAATTTTCAAAAGAGTCATAGCACCCTGCCTTTGCTCAGTCATCTAACGCCGAATTGCCGGATTAAGTCATTAGATGTGATGTAGACTCCATGAAAACGTTGATAAGTTTAAATGTTGAAAGTTCACAGAATCTGCCTACTTGGTTGTTTGAGAGGAGCACAGTCTGATAGATAATACAGTTATATGAGGTGAGATCTGGTTTGTCTTATTTCATTCAAGTCTCTGCTCTTTTTTCTTATACTATCATTGAGGAGCACCAGCAATGGAGTTAGACACAACATTTTTGAAGTCCTCTCAGTGATAGCATTTTTTTGTGGCCAGGTATTTGTCTAGCCCTCTTTTGTGTGTTTTCAGTATTGTGACACCTAGAAATTCACCTGTATGGCAAACTCTTACATAAAATAAAAGATGAACATTGTTAGTAAAATCAGTAGATTCCTGTTTATGTTATGCATTCTGAAGCAGCATTGTGCTTTAGCTCTACATCCTATTTGAGTACTTCAGTCTTAATTGTGACTGTTGCAACTTAAAAATTTAACACATATAGCATACCTTCATAATAGGTTATAATAACTCCACGTCTGATAACTCTATCACACTCACATTGGCATTTTAGATCACATTGAAGGAAGAAGAGATGCTAACATTTATTTCAGTCATCTTGGAAGACTCGGTTTTTAATTGTCAACTTGTCTAATCTTCTTGCATGTTGCCTCTCTGTCTCAGAGAGCTTAACTTAACATACAGTATGTGCGGGTCCCTGGTAGCAACACAGCAACTGGTACTCCTAAGATACAGATGGCTCTGAGGCGAGTTTTCAACGTTAAATATAGGTTTGCATTTTTCTGGCCATGTCATAAGCCTTTGCTGTCCACATTTGAACCGGAATCTGCCGGTTGGTAAGCCCTGATCTTTGCAACATTAAACCGTTCTATATAGGCAGGTCAAAGCAATATATATTAAACGGGTTAAATATCTGCTCAGTAAAACCCCAAAGTTGAAAAGTATATTTCTAGTGTTTGGTAGAACACTATCAAAGTAGGCCTCCAGCTATAACAAAACCAATATTTGGACTGCTGAAATTGGTATGGTTCCAGACATGCACAATCCATTCTGGAAATTAATGTTGGTGTCACTGTGCTGTAAGCTGTCCAAGTACTGGTGGAGGGAAAAGAAACTTCTTGAAGTGTCCTCTGGCAGAAGATGCTGGGATGTGTCCTTCCCAGACAGCTTTACAATTTTGGCAGAGTTACCTTACTGTGGCTGCGGCCAGCATATGACATCCTTGTCAAAATCTGAGCAAACAGTACTATCGTTATTTCTTTGCCCCAAGTATAACATAGATTCCTAAGTTATGATTTTAAAAGTGAGCTTCCTTCACCTTTATTCCTTTATCAAAACGGTTTGTGTGGAAAACTCATCAAATGTAAACATGATAAATGTGAGTGAGAAGGTGATAAAGAAACAAAGACTACTACTACTCTAGTGTTTGGTAGTGTTTGGTAGAACACTATCAAAGTAGGCAGCACTTATGAAGAGATATGCCCAGAAAAAATGCTCGGAGAGGACTATAAATAAACTATTTTTGCTACATAGAAAAAAGGATGTGCCAATCCCCATTACCCTTAATAACTGATGCTGGCTGTTGCAGAGGAATTCAGTTTGACAAAAGTGTTTCAATGCAAATGAAGCTGACATAAAATGTTGCTCAACCTATAATTTCAGAAATTCATCGAAGTAAACATGAATTCTCGTCCATTATACTCCTTAACTCCAGTAGAACAAGAGACACAACACAATTAAATTAATACCTGATGTTTCTTTCAGATAGTTGGTTTCCCCTCTCTTGCCCTTGGAATCGGCAAAAGGTGATTGACTTATGAGGAGCCTAGCCAAGATTAAGCAGTTAATGTCTTTTTGCAGCCTTGATGAAAGGTATAGATGTCACCAAGGCTAAAAACCTAATATAAGGGAAAATATGATTTACTTAATGTATTAATTTGAGGTTGTTTAAAGTCTCAGTTTCAACCCAAGTTCGAAATTACACTCATAATATATACTTAGTTAATAATTTTATTTTGGCTTTCAAAGAAAGGATTCACCTCTTATGTTATTCATAATTCTGTTAAGCTTACATAAAGTACTTGTAAATGCAAGCCAGAAGTTCAATTTACACATCCATTTTGAAGTGCACTGGACATAATGCTTTTAGGTTTTTTTAAATCCATCTGAAATACAGACTAATCCTCAGCTCAACAGTTGAAGATTCACCCAGGTCTCACACAGTTCACCCAGGTCTAAAATGTTTAAAAAAAAAAAAAGTTTACTCTGGACCCTTTGATAGTCCTGTGCCTGAGAGGATGCACACAACCACTCTTTTTAGGCAGGACTGGATACGAGGCAGGCATGGAGATCATAGTACTCAGACCTCAGTCGCTCCCTGTGCTTGTTCTTGATGTCAGTTGTGCTCAAAAAGCTCACTTTTGCAAATGCAATCATTTAGTGCTGTTGTTGCTTTTGTTGACTGTTGTGGCACCGGCCAATTTTTTCTTTTTCTGGGTGATGGGTAAATCTTTATTTCAATAAAGATGTCAGAAATTTCAGTTTACAATTAAATTGCCAATTACCCAGCTTTGATTTCATTCTCAATACACCTGACAAACGTGCACACACACCTGCACAGATGTGTGGACAGAGCGCACATATACAATATATAGGCTCAGTTACAGTAACATGAAATTCTCTTTTAAACACAAGGGGATTTCAAACACAAGGGCATATGTTGGAAAACAGACAGTTGAATTAGAAAACATTGATTTCATTGTTACAATTGCACCTTTCAGTTTGTGGGATATACTTAAGTAGCATTTTAAGAAATGTTGTTCTCAAATTTAATGAGTTGAAAGCAGGAAAATTTGGAAAGAAATGTAAATGATAACAGGATCATGTGCATTCGAAGCTCATTGATACTGTGAGGTGGCTGACACAAATAGCCACGTACAGAACCTACAGAAAAACTCTTCGTTGTGCACATTTTGTGCATACGCACAGCCACATATTGAGTCAGAAACTCCCTATTCCAAATATCATAAGCTGAGCTGAAGAATGAACAGTATCCCGTTTATGAACGTGTGTGGCGCTCGGGCCTCATTGCTCTGAGTTGAAGGTGCAAAAGAAAAACGAGAAATGAGCAGTTCCAGTAATAGTAGTAGTATTATTAGTAGTAGTATTTGAGATATACTAAGTAAGTTTGTGCTAGATTTAGAGGCTGGCCATGACTCATAAATTAATGGATTTGCAGATAGTGTTCCTAAATAATGCAATCTAATTGTTACTGATCACAATAATGTCTGCCCTAGGGTACTGTTGTCCCTTGGCAGAGGTTTTTGCTCTCTGATTGCTTTTTCTAGTGGGTAATGTCAGGGTCCAGAATCCTGATGCTCTCAGTGTTTACAGCCAGCAGTGACAGGTTACGGGTCTGAGATTCCCCAATGCTTGTCCTAAAAAAAGTTAATCTAGTCAGTTCACACACGTTTCCACGAGTGGAGCTTTATGGAGTAAAAAATTGAAAATGTAAGGTGAAAAGGCCTGTGCGTCAATTGACCACAGAGAAAATACATTTTGCTTTGTTATTGCTTTGTTATCATTTTCTTTCATTAGTAAGAATATAAAGAATTAAAACTATCAACCAAAACATATATTTCTTGGGGTGTGCTCTGGCTTACCTAGGAAGAACTTCAGAACATCCATGCCCCTCCTCACACCACCTATGCCTTGCTGGCTTTTGATGGATGTCTTCTAAGTTTGCTTGCAAAAAAAAAACTCAACCAGCAACAATGTATGTAGAAGTCTATTTACGTCGACATATGAGTCAAAAATTGATGTTTGTAAAGAGGACAGCAGTGAGAATGTGTGAATTAGAACCTGTAGCCAGTACGGGTTTCTCTTTAACACATATTGATTGTGTCGTGAACAACTGTCCTGGAAGAGGGCTTCCTTGTTTGTGTGTGTGTGTTTGTGCGCAAGAGAGATCAAGAGATATTTTGTTTGCACTTCAACACTTTGCAAACAAATGACATCCACAGTAAGCAAACAAGGAGAAACCAGAAAGCTGAATAAGGCTTCGGTTACATAGGTAAGACTTAACCGTATCACACAGATATGTCTAATGAATTAATTAAAAACAATTAATTAAAAAAAAAACCCCGAATAATTGCAATTAAATGTAATTCTAGTCACACTTACCCTATTATGGGAAGGCAAATGCAACATAAAAAAAATTATAAAAGCGTCTGGATCATTTCAATTAGGCTGTCAGAAAGCCTCAGTCACCAAAACTCGATCAACGGACATCTGTTTTAAACAGCTGCAAGGAGACCAGACACAATGTGGTGGCTCAGGACTCTGCTAAGACTGATGAGGCAGATGAAACTATGAAGTTTATGGTGCAAGGACTGTATTTTGATGGAGCAGTGAAGAGTGTTTATATCAACTACATGAATGAGTTATAGAGAGAATCAAATTTGATAAGACAACAGCAAGATCATACGTTAACAATAAATGTATGTCACCATGTTATTGGATAATTTATACCAGCTGATGGGAACAGTTGATAACTCATATATGGCAGGAAAACATTTCAGCCCGTGAAATATGAAAACAAAAATGTGTTTAAAATAACATCACCCATTGATTTGTGGATATGTGCATTAGAGTTCACAATTCTGTTTGGTCCTGTCCTTCATCTACTATTTTGCCCTTAGATAAATATTCCTGACCATTTCTACAGCTGTCTGCATCTGCTTATTATCTTGATAAAGTAATTAATTGTAAAAGGTGAAGCAGTTATTTCAAAAATGTTTTGAATCTAAGATTCCAACTACATTAAATGCTTACTAAAATGTATGTCAAATACTTTATGGATAGACCAAATAAAGTCATTTAGGTGGGGTCTGGTAGTTAATTGTTTTAATCTCCTATGACCAAAATATAAATATTTTAAATATATTACATTTTTTGGAATAAACAGTCAGCACTTGAAAGATGTTGAGATATTCATTTGAAAGATGAAATGCATTTTAATCCAGTAATTGGGCACAGTGGCTTGGGATGGAACCTCTGAACTTCAGATAAGTAGACGACTGCTCTACAAACTGAGCGATCGTCGCCCCTCGGACAAATGACCACAGACCTTCAGATAAGTAGACGACTGCTCTACAAACTGAACGATCGTGTCCCCTCGGACAAATGACCGCATATCATTTTTTTCTATAGTAAACAATCGTTTTTACTTCGTCCACTAGGAGTATTGAAATATGTGGCACTACTGCTGGTAGCAGAATCAAAATTTATGTCTGAAATGAAACTAAAAAAAGGCTCTGATCATTAGCGCTGATTGGAAATGTTGATTGATTCTGTCCATATGTTATCAGATCCGAGCAGGCAAGGCAGCTACTCTACGTTATTGACACACAGTGGTGGAAGCAGAACAGAAAAGAGCTGAGTCTGCAAATGAAACCGTGACAGCAGAATGAAGAGAAGTTGAGGACTGTATTACTTACTCTTGAACACTTGGCTGTCTTCTTCAAACATAGTCATAACTCTTATAAACATTAATGTCTGATTGGACTGTACATGAACTCGATACTTCCTTGGCCTCATTCAATGTCTTTTGTGTCTCATGGGATGGAATCCTTGGTACAACCTGTACCTTTACCAATCCAAAATTCTGCTTTGATAAAATTTCTGCCTTGATTCACTTGTGTTTTGTTATCTTCTCCTCTGGACTTTATTTGATTCATGATTAATTACATCAGTTTGATATCCGTAATATAAAAAAGCATAGTTTGAAGTGTTGCGACCCATCGGCTCCCCTTTACTTGAACCCAGAACCCTAATGCTCTGATCCAACTCTGCTTCCCACAGAACCAACATATTGCCTCCTTGTAATCACAATTATTTTAATCATCAACCTCTCCTGGTTGAGGTATTGCATTGATCTAGAGGTGGAAGCAAAATGAAATAAACAATAAATGCATTACCATCAAATACAGTGAGAAAGAGAACTGCAAACAGAAAACTTTTGGGAGGAGCGCTGAATTTCAACAGAAAAGTTTCATTTACTTGAGCACTGTTGGACTGCATTGGACAAAACTTTATGTTGCTATATTTACACCAAAACACTGTTCGATTCGCTGTGTTTGTGTAACCATATCATCTTGTGTCTGTGAATTCTGTCATACTGACAAACTGAATTAGTTACTAATCCGGGATAATCAACATCAAATATGTATAAAAGAACTACATTGGTATTCTTTTCTCATCGCCAGACAGTATTTTATATCAGTTGGCTAAAAGAAATGGCTCAATGATTACTTGTCCACAGGCTGATATTTTTGGCCTATGGACTTGTTGGCCCATATCAGTTTGGAACTACAGGGCTACACAGTGAAGTCTCAAAACAACTTTTCCTTGGTTCTTACAAACAGTGTTCAATGATGGGGATAGTGGTTTGGATACTGCACACAATAATTCATCACCTAAAGCTAAAAATGCCTTGGTGTGAAGGTGGAAGAGTATTATACTGTTACATAGTGTGGAGATATATTCCAATAATTGTGAAATTGTCCTGGCTAGATATCGAAACGTGTGGAACGAAAGTATTTACTGCCTTACTATTTTTTTGGCAACAAAAAAAAATTTCAGAACAGTTTCTAGAACTTTTAAGTAAAGTGTCCAGTAAATGTATGAACAAATGTTAAACAAATCATCATAAAAAATAGCCTTTAGAAGCAAAAATTCCATCACCGGTGATTTGAAGTTCTACTGTCAGCTCAGCCGAGATAGAAAGTAACTTACTTGTTTTTAATGCCTTCCTATAAGACAATGAAAGTCACATTAACAATCGAAATTTGATATACATCTCACACGTTTGGCTGCTTAGCACTATTTTGCATGGAGAACGCTATAATTTAGAAGAAATAGACTGAATGAACAATTGAACTGAGGTAGTCTGACGCAGCAACAAGTGTCATAATAATGATAATAATAATAATAATACATTTAATTTATAATGCACTTTACATTTGGATCAAATCTCAAAGTGCTACAAAGCAAAAGCAGATAAAAGCATCAATAAAAAAATAAAATAATAACTATATAAAAGCCTGACCAAAAAGCCGCAATGTTAATTAAGGTTATAGGTTCTGCTAAAAATGAAAGTCTTAAGTCCTTTTTTAAATGTGTCAGTCATCTGTGGAGCCCTGAGATGGTCAGGGAGGGCATTCCACAGACGCGGCAGAACAGAAGGCCCGGTCACCCATGGTGCTGAGCTTAGTCCGGGGAAGGAGGAGGCGGTATGAGTGGGTAGAACGGAGGGATCGTGTTGAGGTCAGTGGGGTGAGTAGTTCTTTCAGGTAGGGGGATGCAATGCCATGGATGCACTGGTGAGTGAGGAGAGAGATCTTATAATCCATCCTGGTGGAGATGGGAAGCCAATGAAGGGAATGAAGAACAGGGGTGATGTGTTCGTGTTTACGAACTCTCATCAGGATCCTTGCAGCACTGTTTTGAACATACTGAAGTCTTTGAAGACTTTTATCAGGGATCCCGATGAGAAGTATGTTACAGTAATCCAGTCTGGAGGAGACAAACGCGTGGACCAGCTTTTCAGCATCACTCAAGGTTAGCGAAGAACGGAGTTTGGAAATATTTCTGATATGGTGAACAGAGATCTTGCAGATGTGTTTGATGTGGGATTCAAAAGTGAGTTGAGGGTCAAATCTTACACCGAGGTTGGTGACTGATGAAGAGAGGGGAATGTCCTGACCAGAGAAGGTAATACTGGTTATGGAGGAAGACTGGGGCTCCAAGATGTGGGGTGCCAATTAAAATAGCTTCGCTTTTGGAGCTGTTCAACTGGAGGAAGTTGTTTTTCATCTACACCTTTATCTCCACCAGACAAGCGCGGAGAGTTGACAGGGGAGATGATGATGAGGATGGATGGAGGATGGAGAAACATCTGTCAGTTTTTATGTAGATTTGCGTGTCATCAGCGTTACTATGGAATGAGAGTCCATATCGACTGATGACACGGCCAAGGGGGAGCATGTATAGTATGAAGAGAATGGGGCCAAGGACTGATCCCTGGGGGACTCCACAAGTGACGGTGTGTGTCCGGGACCTTGAACTTCCAAGGGAAATGTATTCTGTTCTGTCAGCGAGGTAGGATTGAAACCAATTTAGGGCGGTGGCAGTGAGTCCAGTGGTGTGATGTAGGGGGTGTAGGAGTATTCCATGGTCAACTGTGTCGAAGGCAGCAGACAAATCAAGGAGAATCAGGAGGGAAGGTGAACCAGCATCTGCTGCATCCGTAGGTCATTTGTGACTCTAAGCAGAGCTGTTTCTGTGCTGTGGGCGGGGCGGAAACCAGACTGAAAGGTTTCAAAGAGGTTGTTGTATTTGAAGGTGGTCCTGGAGGTGGGCAGCAACTACTTTTTCCAGAACTTTGGAGAGGAATGGGAGTTTGGAAATGGGCCTGTAATTAGCAAAAACTTCATGATCGAGAGTAGGCTTTTTGAAGAGTGGTCATGCCATTAATAGCATTCACTTACTGTTACATGTCAAAGTGAAAGTAATCATCCCCCACTGATCCTTCATGGTAACTCGATAACACAAAAACTTTTCATGGATCAATTTGATCTCAAATTTTATATCCATATTCTAGTATTGAAAGGTGCTTGATTAATTTGGGTAAGGTCAGTTGGATTTTTCCACCGCATACTCTAATAGTTCATATTTTAATCACTAGGGAGAGCTTTTTTTTGACAAAATACTCAAATACACATAATTATATGTATTATTTATAAAATATTGTATGATTATATATACAATATATATATATAAAACTTGACCATCAAACATATATATCACTTACATTTTGAAGCTGGGCAATCTAAGCAAATTTGCACACTTGAGCTGGTATTGGTGACCTATAATTGAAATGTAAATTCATCTTTGTGACTGAATTCATGTCATAAAGAAGGAAGACATTTTTTGTTCTATTTTATCCAAATTGGTGTTGATTAATTCACTAAAGGATATTTAACTTTTATATATTGCATTTTACTTTAGTAGCCCATATTTTTTTTTCATATTTCATATCGCTTTCAATAAAAATAGTTAATAAAATTCCTCGTAGTTCAAGGAGGAGCTGGGTTGATTTTGGGAAAGGTCGGTTGTATATTTCTGACAGTAGGGGGAGCTGTATAGCCAAACGTGTTTGGGCCATTAATTCTCAAGTGTTGGTCAAATTTTGTCAAAATATGGTGCATAAGGAATCAACTCGAGGAGATCTTTTTTGTATGTGTCAGAATTTTCTCTTAAAGTTCACATTTTATTCATTATTGGGAGCTTTTTTACAAAAAAATAATAATTTCCTGACAAACCTTAATAAATTGGATCATTTCCAATCTAGATACCCCAATTAACTTTGGGAAAGGTGTGTTGTATATTTCTGACATTAGGGGAGCATTATCTCCAAAAGGTTGAAATACATTCTCAACCGTTGGTCAAATTAATTCCAAATTTGGTGAAAAGAATGTGATCGAGGAGATCTATCACGTATATATCATATTGTAAATTTTTGTAATCTATTAGCTTAATTTAATTGATTTTACTTAATTAAGGAGCATTTTTTCATTAAAAGAAATAAATTTGAAGAGTTCACCTTGTACAACGAAGGGGATTGGGAACCTTTCGTTGATATACCCTTGCTGTCACGGACGACAGCGTAGGTCTAGTTTCTTTTTATCCTTTTTGTTGTTGTATTTTTCTCTATTTACCTTTTCTTGATATAACACTGTAATTTACTCAGAATTGTAGAACAGAATTAGGAGTCACTTTTCACATCTTTCACACATCTATCTCCTGCAAATTACGAACACGTTTATGAATTAGAGATTACTGTAGATCACACATCTTATAAACATTATACTAATTAGTAATAATGAATAATGACACTACTAGAATTATTATAATAATTTTCTGAAATACTTTTATCTCACTAATTATTAGTCTTGAAGAAAGAAAATATATAATTTGATGTCAGAGGGCCAAATAGGCCAACATTGTGAGCCTTACATCATCCTGTAGCTTGCAAGACAATTGAAAAGAGGAAGGAATAGTTTTAGTTTGTCCTTAACACTGTAAATAAGTTTATTTTTTGTTAGCTGCCACACACCAGTGTAAAAGTCTTAACTGGCAGCTCATTTAAATGCATTGTGTGTAGGTGTGCACTGAAAACACACCCATACATACATATGTGCAACACCCAATATAGATAGAGACCGCGAAGAAAGCGAGAACCAAAGTAAGGGAATACTTCTCAGTATAATTAGTTCATGGAAAGAGAAGGACATCTTAAATTTAGTGAGGCAGCAACCATCAGCCACACACGAAGTCATGTGCGCAACCGATGTGCAAAGTGACTAAACTCAGTTACATCAATTTATGCCTTGTCATGCCAACATGTATGTTAACATTTTGGCATAGTGGGCCTTTCTCAGAGCACAAAGGGAGCCTGGAGATCAGACAGTTAATAGGGTGGTTCCATCTGAGGTCATAAAAGAGTTCCATGAGCCTCGTTGGCTTTGAGGTTGGATTGGAAGGTACCGGGGCTTTGATCCTCTAGTGAGAGCATATTTGTGAGCTGTCCATGTTACTTTGAAAAGTCTGTTTGTTTGTGGTCTGACAAAGGCTTATTTTAGGGGACATCAATGACGACCAAGTTCATTTTCAAACATTTCAGTTAAACAAATATGTCTTCCAGTTCTTGATCAGTGCGGTAAAGGTCCTCACTCCAGTCAGTTGATTCAAATCCCTCTGCTGATCCCCAGATGAGAGCATAAGTTTATTTCCTTTGTCTTGTAGTTCCTGATCATTGACATAGACTCTAGGTTCCCTAACTTCAGTAAGTTGATTCAAATCATCAAGCAATGACTTGGCCATGGTAGAGATTGTCCTTTTCCTGTCTTCCCCAATTGGAAAAACTACATCATAAGAAATAAAAATCAAATAAATTTAATTTATATACTGCCAATTCAAAACATAAGTCATTGCAAGGAGCTTTGAGAAAAACAGCCGGTTAGACACTACTGTCTAATCTATAGATACCCAACAATTCCCTACTCAGCAGGTGCAAGTGGCCTTTTAACAGGCAGAGACCCCATAAGAAATCCCAACTCAGGGTGGGCTGCCCTCTGCCTTGACCGGTTGGATTCAGAAAAAGAGACAGAGAGGGCGGGAGAGACAGAAAGAGAGAGAAGACAAGAGAGAGTATGATAGAGATGGGAGCGAGAGAGCAAGCAAGATTGATAACAAGAGACAAAAACATGAAAAGATTTAATTTGTGAAAAGAGAGAAGAATTAATTATAAAAAACATTACCAATTTGATGGATATCCATCTGGGTTCCCAAAAACTTGACGCCGGAAAGCAAATCAAACAAGAGATTGTGAAAATAAACAACATTTCTTGTGTCTCACCCCTGTTACCTGCAAAAATCAATTTTTTCTCTTCTTTCTTTTTACACAATCAGTCTTTTTGCTTTCTCTTTTCCCTCTGCTCTGACTAGGAATGAGGTAAATCAAATTTTTCTTGAGACAGAGGGCTGCAACTAAATGCCAGTACTATGGAAATGTTTCATGCTCATTTAATCTCGCCTCATAATGCAATCACTCCCTGGTCCAATCTGCACAAATATGCTTGTGTAACCTTTTACTTTCCTTCTTTTAAACCAGTCAGCTTGATTTGGTAAATCTTAAAAGTCCATCTGTGAGATATTCCCACAGGTTTAGTGTCAAAATTTGACCAGAAAAGTGGGAGAATGTGTTTCCCCGAACAAATAAACTATTCTGTGAAAAATAACAAGCTAAATGAACAGAAAGCAGACTGGAGGCTGTGTATGAGTGAGTGCTCTAGGGAAATGATTGACAGATAATCCATAAAATAACTAAATATCTATCATGTCAGTCTTGGACCTGCAAATGTGGTAAATGTAAGCAAACAGCATGAGTAAAACAAAGAAAATATCCATCTGTTTACCACCCAAATGTGGGGAGAGATGAGGGAAGCAACACTTCTCATTAGGAAAGGCAAATGTTGTTTGCTATGTGATCATGACTGAGTGTCTGTGACCTCTCTGAGTCTTGGATATCTGTGAGTAGACTGCATGCTTTAGAAAATTAGTTGTTTCGGTTAAATTATTTACTTGTATGATAATATTAAATATCCTCATAAGCCAGTTTGAAGAATGAATATATGTTGGAGATGGGATCAGCCGACAAATGCATTATGGCCACCTAAAAGGAACCACACCTTAAGAACTGCAGTAAGCTTGAGTGAATTCCAAATTTGAAACATTTTCACTGATTTACCGTATATCCCTTTTCTTTTATAATCACAATTGTAAATAGGAGTCCTTGCACTCTGTTGCACACAGCCAAACAGTAAAGTGGCACTAAATGAAACAACTAACCAACTACCCAGTGAGGAATACAGTGTCAACAGATGTTAACCCTACTTGTGTTTTCGGCCTCTATCAGGAGAAGTTCCTCTTCTCAATGTGTTGAAAGTATGTATTTTAATCATGTTAACATTATTTGTTGTCATTTTGATAAACCACAAAAATCCAACCTTCAGTATAACACAATGTAAAAATGTACTGTAAAGGATAGGCTTTCTGACAACAGCGCTGAAAATATTCAAGTACATTCTTATACTTAAACTAATATATTGATATTATGGGCATTTCCAGATGGGTAAAAAAAGAAATTTGCTGGTCACCTAGCGGTAAGTTGCTGTGCTTCTTTTCCAGTTCAACTCTCTGGTCCTGTATATTGGGGATATGGAGATCACCATCTGGCAAAGTACACGGATATGTTTTCCATATCAAACACCAGACCTATCCATGGAATGCTTTTTGCTGTGAAAATAAGTCATCCATGAAACCAGATCAACTTATATTTATACAGTAGTTTGGTCTTTTACTCTTATTGATGGCAAAAGTCAAAGGCTGCAGCCATTTATTATTTTAAGCAAAATTTGGCATTTTTAAAATGCAGGATTTGACTTCTTGCATTCAAATATATATATATATATATATATATATATATATATATATATATATATATATATATATATATATACATATACATATATATATATATATATATTCATGTAGAACAGATTAAAACATTTTTATTTCAGCTTTCATTTTTTAAGAACAATTTTCTAGGAAATTGCCCTGTTTTTATTTCTACTTTCTACTCGGCTGCATTCCTTTTATACCTTCTATCAGAGCTGTTTTAGGTCTTTAGAAGAGAAGGAACTTAATTTAATGGAAATGTAAAGACAATGTTCAAAAACTAAGAGAAGATAAAAATAAAAAAATAGGTACAGCAATATTATACTGTGGCGAGATTGAGATTTTGGGAGCAAGATTAGGCGAAGAGACGAACACCGAACCAGAAAGTGCCTTTTACTAGTGCAGCTCAACCGGAAATGCCCATGGCATGTAATGCTACACACAAAACCAAGTTGGGGTCATATATATCCCCCAAAACACTACAATATATATAATAATACAATCAAACTCTTCATTCTTTAAAGTTCTGGACTGATGTTATCAATAATAACTATTATAATAGGTTAAACAGTATCAATCAGTATCATGAACTGGTAGCTGTGTTTTTTTGTTTGGTGCTATTCATGTTAGAATTGCAAATGTGGCACAGTGGTTAACACTGTTCTGTCACGGACTCATCTGATTCCAATCAATCTGGGGCAGTTCTTTTTGCAGTAGGCATGTTCCCACCATTTTTGCCTGAGAACATGCCAACTTATGCGTTACTCTGGGTGCTTCGGTTACTACAGTACAACATTCTGCAACATAGGTGAATTGGTGACTCTCAGTTGCCCATTGGTGTGAAGGTGAGGGTGAATACTTGTGGCCTGTAATTAATTAGTGACTCGTCTAGGTCGCACCCTATAGTCGTTGTGTCCCTCACCCAATCTCAGCATAGCTTACACAAGATGAGTAGAAAATGGATGGATTGATTATTGTGTTAGAGAATGCAATGTGTTCACTGTGTGTTGCATGAGGCTTTTACACATGGTTGTGTTTGGAAGCCCCTAACTTTAATTTCAAGCACATTTAATTAAAACTATCTCTACTCCACTGACGTCATCATTAAAAATAAAATAGTACTCGCTGCATCCCACCTGTCATGCACACACATGAACATACTGATGCCTTGATGTCTTTTCGGACTTATAAACCTGTAAAGATGTGTGTGTGCGACACACCATTAAAAACCAGTGCCAAAACCCAGGTATGTCACTTACAGCTCCAAAAATTGAAATTGTTTAAATGATATATTTGTACAAAAAGGGAATCCATCAGAAAGACACACAAAGAAAACCAACACAAACACATTCACTGGCCAAGTGGTCTGAACAGGTCTAAACATTATTAATGCTCCATCCCACTGGGCAAGTGGGACTGGAATTGATGGGTCAATCGGAGCATAAACCATTCTATCAAGAATGGTGTGTGAGTCTGTCCCAATTACATAGCAAAGGTTTCCATTGACACCATTGCTAACGTAAGAAGTAAGAATGGCTGGCCATTTAGCTGATAGAGCTTCAAAGCCAGTCTCAGCCCTCACTATAGTCCAAATAGGATCAATAGAATAGAGGAGGCCTGTAGAGAGAGAAAAGAAGAGAGGAGGGAAACAGAAGTAATAATTGCTGTCTCAAGGTCTTGCCCGTAGTAAGAACAGCCGTAAAACTTGATAATTACACCAGTTTCTCTGTATGCAGGACTGAGTTAGGGGTGAACTCAGTGCTGATGTTTGTTATTGTGTGATGTCTTTCTGGAGTTGTGGCACACATTTTAATATACATTTTATGTGTTTTCTCTCCGGTAAATATGGAGGAAAATTCATTCTAAAAGATGAAATTGTGCACTTATTCAAATGAGATGGATTTCAATTCAAATGATTTAAAATAAGCGCAGTGAGGCACATCCATCTGGCTGAAAACCTGAGTATGACCATTGAGGTGTGCTTGAGAGTTTAAATCTATATGCACTAGCCTGTGTCGCTGTTTGCAACACGTGGTGGCCCGTAAAAATAGGGGGCGCTAAAGCTGGGAGATAGTACTGAGGCCTGTGGGAGCGCCATGGAAGGATATGGCAAGGAATTAATTGTTTTGTCCACGGTTCACAGAGGAGTCAAAAAGAGAAGGAGGCGTGGAAATTAGCTGAATTGGAGCTGTAGGGAAGAGAAAGTGAATCTAAGCAGGGAGCATTCTGCTGCGCTCGCTGCTGAAGTGGGAATTGACTTGATGCCTTCCGCCCTATGAGTTTCTAGAAATGTCATTCTGCTCCTGTACACTTAAAAACAATGAGACGATGCATGCATGAGTGCAAACACACTAAACTGAGGAACTGATAATAGAGTGAATACAAAAACAGTGGACAAATCTGAGCAAATTTGAACAAAGAACATAGAAGCAAGTTGACATAGGGTAGTAACAAATACCTGCTACTATTTTTCATGACTATGGAGAAAATTCTCCTGTATGTACATGTACTGCATACTTTTGTCACTCGAACACTCTGTAAGCCTGACAGAATAGAAACACAGGGACAGATTAATTACAGAAAGAGAGTAAAATAAGTGAAAAAAATATATAAATTACTCTGTGAGTTTATTGGAGGACGACATCTTTCTCCCCTGTTACTTTGCATTAAACATTAACAACCAAGCTGTAATATAAATCAGAAATTAAAAAAAAGCCTGAATGAAAGAGGTTCTCAGGCATGGTAAGTAAAAGTAGAGCTAATGATGATTATAATAATAATAATAATAATACATTTAATTTATAATGCACTTTACATTTGGATCAAATCTCAAAGTGCTAAAAAGTAAAAGCAGATAAAAGCATCAGTAAAAAATAAAAATAATAAATATATAAAAACCTGACCAAAAAGCAGCAATGTTAATTAAAGTTATAGGTTCTGCTAAAAAGGAAAGTTTTAAGTCCTCTTTTAAATGTGTCCGTCGTCTGTGGAGCCCTCAGATGGTCAGGGAGGGAATTCCACAGACTAGGGGCAGCAGAACAGAAGGCCCGATCACCCATGGTGCTGAGCTTAGTCCGGGGAAGGAGGAGGCGGTATGAGTGGGTAGAAAGGAGGGATCGTGTTGAGGTCAGTGGAGTGAGTAGTTCTTTCAGGTAGGGGGGTGCGTTACCATGAATGCACTGGTGAGTGAGGAGAGAGATCCTATAATCAATCCTGGTGGAGATGGGAAGCCAATGAAGGGAATGAAGAACGGGGGTGATGTGTTTGTGTTTACGCACTCTCATCAGGATCCTTGCAGCACTGTTTTGAAGATATTGTAGTCTTTGAAGACTTTTATCAGGGATCCCGATGAGAAGTGCGTTGCAGTAATCCAGTCTGGAGGAGACAAACACGTGGACCAGCTTTTCAGGATCACTCAAGGTGAGTGAAGAACGGAGTTTGGAAATATTTCTGAGATGGTGAAAGGAGATCTTGCAGATGTGTTTGATGTGGGATTCAAAAGTGAGTTGAGGGTCAAATCTTACGCCGAGGTTGGTGACTGATGAAGAGAATAGCATGAAGAGTAAGCAGACTGGATAGGTAGAGAGGAGGAACCAGAAAGGACAGAACGGATTGAGTAAATTTTTGATTTGAAGAAAGCCATGAAATTATTACAGTGCTCTTCTGTAATTTCTGTAAGTGGGGGAGTTTGTGGTTTAAGAAGATGATTGATAGCGGAAAACAGCTGCTTAGAATTTCCAGGACTGGTTTTGATAATCTTGGAGTAGAACAGTGACCAAGCCTCTCTAAGGGACTTTCAGTAGGCCTTTTGGTGTTTCTGAAAGGCTAGCTTGTGGACAGTGAGACCTGAAGCCTTGTAACGCCGCTCAAGGACACGCACAGCTGCCTTCATTTCCCGTAGCTTGCTGGTGAACCAGGGGGCTGAGCGGGAGAAGGTGACTGTTCTAGTTTTTACAGGGGCGTGATCCAGGATGCTACTCAGGGATTTATTGTAGAAATCTACTGAGTCATTTGCTGATACAAAGTTTGCAGAAAGAAGATGCTGGAGGTCGACTCTCATGGCTACTGGGTTGATGTTGTTCAAATTACTGAAGTAGATTTGACGTTTGGGCTTGGTGACGGGGGACACAAGCGACAATTCCATGGAAATGGCCTTGTGGTCGGACACACCCAGATCGTACGCAAGAAGATTGCTGAGAGGAGCAGAGTCAGTGATGACAAGAACCAGAGTGTACCCCATGGTGTGGGTGGGGACATCGACAAATTGCCTGAGATTAGTTGGAGAAATTCGGAAGCAAAAAGACATGCTGGGGAGTTGGTATGAATGTTCATATCTCCAAGTACTAAAATATTGGCAGAGGTTGTGTAAAATGTCGACAAAAGGTTGTACATCTCACAGATGAAGGCTGGGTTTGGTTTCGGAGGCCAGTAGATTAGAAGTATGGTCATGGAGAAAGGGGGTTTACAATTAAATGCCAGGCATTCAAAAGAAGAGATCTCTGGCAACGGCAGTGGAGCAAGTCCAAATCACTGCGGTAGATGACAGACAGACCAACACCAAGACCAGTGCTGCGGGCTTTCTGGAGGTAACAGTAACCGGCTGGACAGGTCTCATTCAGGACAGAAAAATCATCCGGTTGTTGCCAAGTTTCTGTAAGGCACATAACGTCCAGACACTTCTCCAGGATGTGGTCATGTATGAGGCATGATTTGTTTGTGATAGATTGTGAATTAAAGAGTTCGATTTTAATACTACATGGAGCAGTGAGTCTCTGTATTGGCCGAAGAAGACTGAAATCCACTCCACGTTTTCTAACCTGCACAGTGGATGATTTTAACAAGGAAAGTCCATTGACACTAATGGGAAATGGTTAGCATTCTGATGACGCATCTGATACGCGACGGTGCGCACGTCAGACCAAAATGACGGAATGGAGTTATCGGAGCGGTAGTAAACAAACATAGAACGGCAACATCTGTGAATGTAACAGGGCCGACGAAGGAGTCCAAGTTGTTTAATAACCGATATGCACAACGGAGTGTTGTAGTTGTTGAATTTCATCAGTTGGGTGACGGAATAATTTATCATCATGCCAGTCGTGGAGGTTATTAGCCGTAAGCCATGGACGAGACACACAGAGGACGAAAGTAGCAGTTATTTTCATGGAAATGGTGCCGAGAAAAAACAAAAACAGAAAAAAAACACAGATCAACTAAGAAATGCAGAAGAGTGGAGCCGCAAACCTTTTTTAAACCTTTTTTAAACCTTTTTTAAACCTTTTTTAAACCTTTTTTAAACCTTTTTTAATATTTCAGACATATTATCCATGTCGGTCCAGGAAGATGAACTCCTTGAACTTTCAAATGAGGGTGGGCTGAAAAGACCTCCTTCACATCATATCTCTATTGACATACTGTATCAATCGCAAAAATAATGCATGAAAGTGTCGCATACATTTCCAAAAACGTCTCAGTGAAGTAAAGTTTTCTGCAATGACATACTTACGATGTCGGTATCTTCTATTATCCTAACCGTAAATTGACAAAGAGAGGCAAACGCCTGAGAAATTGGTATGTTTTTTCAATTAATGGTGGCTGGAGTTAGGGCAAAGTTCTACATCTGTTCTTAATCCTTGCTCTAATATTGGCAAGATGGCTTTGTTCTCATTAATGTTTTTTCTGAAGTTCCAATGTCATATTTTGGTGTGTATAATATTAATAATATATATAAGAGAAATATTCTCTATGTGATCAACATAGTGAAATAATTTCTCTGCATTCAAAGGAGCAGTGGGCGGCCCCTTTGAACCAGCAGAGTATCTAGGGTTTCCCTGGGCGCAAGGACCCTACGACCCTCTTTCTCAAGGACCATACGACAAGTAGACCCTGCCTGGACTTTAACCGGCTCCCTTCCGAACTTCTGATTGAGAGATGGCCGCTCTACCACTGAGCTACAGACGCCACTCATCTATCTTCTATACATTATGTTTTACTTTAATAGTTTATATTTAACTCACTAAGGGAGTATTTTACATAAAACACAGTTTTTAGGACACAACTTCCTTATCGTTTGTCTGATATAGTCCAATATTGGTGAATATAGTTGATTCCAGGAGATCTATCTTGTATATGTGATATTTTACTGTAAAAGTTCATATTTTACTCATTTGTTGGAGCTTTTCTTTTCATCGAAAAACCCTGTTGGTAGCATTTTACATTACAGCACAGTAATACAATGGTATTATTATAATAGTGTGGTATTTTAGCAGAATACACAAAGTTGAACAGTTATTACTTTGGTAATTACCAAGTGAATAATTGGTTAATACTTTGGTTACCAAAGTAATAACTAAGTAATAACTTGGTATAACTAGAGTATGTATGCTTAATATTTTACAGGAATTTATGTTAGAGGGCAATACTGTCCCAAAAAACAAGGGTAATAATGAGGAAACAAATTTTAAGATGGAAGGTATGAGGTTAAACTATTTGGTACACCAATACTTTGGTAAAATGCTAACGATAAAATTGTTGTATCAGTACAATATTTGGAAAAATTCTAATATGGGGATATTAATATTGTAATAACATGAGTTCTAGGTAAGAAATCAAAAGATTAAACATATAATTTTTACAGTATTACCTTGAAGCAAAAGGGAATATTTGGAACATAAGTGTTGGATGAATTTCAACATTATAAAACAGTAATCTAATTTTGAAGGTATTAACAGAGCCACTGTTGCCCAACAAATAAAGTAGCTGGGGGACAGTGGCTCAGTTGGTAGAGCGGTTGTCAGAGCATTAGTTATATGGGGTTTCTGGGCCATAGCTAAATTTCTGTTCTAACTTGTAGGTTATTTGCACCGAGTTAAGCTTTGTTTGTGTTCCTCATTAGTTCAGCTGTGGTATAGTCAGACATATTTTTAATATTATTTTGTATTCAGAAATCGAAGGGTTTTGTAGTTTTCTTGTTTGTTTTTTTTAAGTTAATTTGTTTAAAGCACACCATTTATGTTATTTCTGCTTAATGGTTTTGTAATTCAACTGCCACTCTTTTCTTATATTTTATTAAATAAAACTTTATTTCACCACTGCCATCTGGTTTTTATATTACTTTCCTTTTCCGTAACGAGCTGGGTCGTAACATAAATGGGGGCTCGTCCGGGACCCAATCTTGATGATGATTCCCGGAGCTAAAGTTATGCAAAGCGCATAAGATGGTAAGAGTGTTTCAGTCTTTAGTCAAAAATTTAAACAGGTGAATTAATTTGATTCGAAAAAAAAAAGGGAAAAAACAGTTTTGGTTTGGAAATGTTCTTAGCCAGTCCCTCAATTTTTCAAATAGATAAAGTCCGAAAAGATGATCTGATGCAAGAATAATGATTGTATTTTAATATATCAATCTATATCAATATATCATACATGATATATGTGGATGTGGAGGAAGAGTCGGAGATTCCTCCAGCGTCTCCCCTTCCTCCTATTGTTCCGGAACGAGGAGAAAGTTTGTGCTCTGCTCAGAAGACGGATCCTAAGCTCAAAAAGTGCTTCTCTAGTGAGGTAAGTCACAACAGCATAGAAGGTGAAAAAATAACCTATTTTCATCTGTTTAATTGATAATGATGTTGTGATGCTCAGATATACTGCACGTGCAGACTTGAATTATGACTGGAATGTGTCTTATCTGATAGTGGTTTCTTCGGAGTATCATGTACATCTTTTAGCTTTAGCGCATGAAAGTCCGTGGTTCGGATACTTAGGTGTGAGAAAAGCTCACACCTAAGCTCAGACATTTCTTTTGGCCTGGGTTGAAAACGGATGTTGCTAAATATTGTCGTAGTTGTTGCCCAGAACAAATTTGAAGTATATGAATCTATATTTGAATGGAGTTGTTCATATTTTTCGCACTATGAAGAGATTTTTTTTACAAAAAAAAATTGTGGAAATACTACCCTTGCTGTCGGAAAGGACAGCAAAGGTTTAATTCTGGTCATCACTTTCTGATTATAAGAGGCGTGTTCAACAATTTGAGCTTAATATTGGGGGATTAACTTCAGTTAAATTGGGATATACACCACTGAAAAAAATAAAAGGAGCACATAATCATCACAGTGTAACTCCAAGTCGAACACACACGGGATTCCAACCTGTTCAGTCAGGAAGCCATAATGATTTTGAATCTATTTCAACTGCTGTTGTGCAAATCGGTCAGACAAAAGGTAGAAAAGAGAGGCAATACGTGAGCCAACCCCTATTAAGGAATGGTTTTTCAGTTGGTGGCCACAGACCATTTCCCCCTCCTCATCTTTTCTGGCTGACTTTTGGCTAGTTTTGCATTTTTCCAGATTCTCCATTGGCGCCCTGTTCTCTTCACCGGTGAGAGCAGGTTCACGCCGAGCACATTTGACAAATGTGAGAGAGTCTGCAGACGCTGACGCTGGAGAACATTCTGCTGCCTGCAAGATCCTCCAACATGAGCGGTTTGGCGGTGGGTTAGTGATGATCCTGGGGGGGCATATCCTTTAAAGGCTGCAAAGGCCTCCACGTCAAGCCAGAGGTACAATGACTGCTGTTAGGTACCTCTGAGATCTTCAGACCCATTGTCAGGATGTATGCTGATGCAATGGGCCCTGAGTTCCTTCTGGTGCATGACAATAGCCAGCCTTATTTGGCTGGAGTGTGTCGGCGGTTCTTGGATGACGAAGGCATTGATGCTATTGACTGGCCCGGCCCTTCCCCAGACCTGAATCCAATCGAGCACCTCTGGAACACCATGTTTCTTTGCATCCACTGCCACCACGTCACACCACAAACTTTCCAGGAGCTGACTCTGATCCAGGTCTGGGGGGAGATCCCGAAGGAAACCATGTGTTGTGTCATCAGGAGCAGGTCCGGATGTTGTAGAGAGTGCATACAGGCACGTGGAGGACATACACACTACCGAGCCTCAGTTGTCTTGAGGGAATTCACAAAAGTTAGATTAGCCTGGGATCTCAATTTTCTACTTTGATTTGGGTATGATTCAGAATCCAGTCCTCAATGGCATTCTTACGTTATTTTGTTATCCACAAATTACACTATGAAATCAATAAAGATTTTCAACTAAAATATTTCATTCATCCAAATCTGAGATGTATAATTTAAGTGTTCCCTTTATTTTTTTTTAGAAAAGATCAATAAATCTAGTTACACTATTGAGTTTTGATTTGAACATAATCTAATCGCAAAAAATACTTGTCACACTGACCCACAATCTAATACTGTATTTATCAAAAACCATTCTCACTGACACGGTTCTCTATATGTAGTCTACAAAATTTCCAAACCTCACCAAAATTCTTACAATCATCATTTAACTACTGTTGGTTATAGTACAGCAAAGTTTTTATGGAAAATATGCCTTTGCATAATTTCTATTGGTAAAAAAAAATCTTCACTGTAGTGTAGTGTTACTTTATTTATTTCACACATCAGTGGTAATCTGATTGTTATACCAAAGAAATTAGTTGGAACTAATTTAATTATTCACAATCTTGGGCCATTTTAATATGGGCAAATATCCCATAGAATCCAAATGAAACTCTAAACCAGCAATTTTAAAATCTTTTGTATGTGACATCGTGACCGTTGTGTACACGTTGCCATAGCGACAACTGAAGGCCGTATGCAGTAAGAGTTTTCTTCAGCAAGTATAATATACCTTGTTTACTGTAACTGGGTACTGTGTTTATTCGGGTCTTCATTAAGTTTATTTGTTGTTTTCTCGATGTTGATTAAAGTTTTGTTCTAAGTCACATAACTGCATGACCTTGTAGTTAAGCATAGCTATCACGGTTTTTGCAGTTTGTGTGTATTGTGAAATTGATGAAGATGTTTTCTTTATTTGCTGCGCACATGTGTGTTGTAAAATTGATGAATATGCTTTCTTCATTTTGCAGTGTGTTTGCCTGTCGGCCACCATATCTTCAGATAGAATCAACATTCTCTAAAAAGGTTTTTTCTCACTCAAGCTTCTATTTTGGTACTTCCGCTGATTTCAGTTTAAATTTGCATTTTTGCTTAATACTAGTTTTGTTCTAAACATTTAGTTTCAACATTTATATTTATACAGTATTTAATATTTAGGCAAAGACTCAGCAAGTGCTACTTTACAAACAGCGCCCCATGTTCTTGTGTAGAGCCCCCAGCTCTGTCATCCAATTATATTTTGTATTCTGACATTGTAATATCAGAACCAACATCAACCACCCTGGTTCACCATGTCATCACAATTTGGTCTTTGTCAAAGTTACTCATATCCTTACACTAGCCTTTTCTTTTTCTTTTCTGTTACGTTTTTACCTCATTCCCGAGTGTGCAGTTCCTCAGTCTGAGAGGCGAAATCACAAAGAATGAATTGCTGCCACTAACAGCCCCATGAATTGCGCATCATTTGCAACTTTCATTTCCTTTGGGGATTGACTCAGGCAAGTGTCTCTTACAGGATTGTGAAGGTATCATTATTATTATTATTAAAATTATTATTATTATTATTATTATTATTATTGTCAACATCCTTATTATTATTAGACTATATGTTTGGCATTTCTATTGAGTTCCTGAAGTCCCTTGAGTAAAATTTTTTTAATCTTGTGTGCACAATGTGTTGGAAAGCGCCAAACGCAATAACCTGGAATGTTGCCAGCAATTTCATAATGTGAGGCAATGCATGGCATCCCTTGGTGGCAGGATCAATCTCATCCTTGATCTTATTGACTATATTAAGAATCAGGTGAGCTGGCAACCAGAAACTTCGAATAAGTTCAGTTATATTTAAATCAATAATTGATATTATAGTTCAAAATATTTACTCACAAGCTAGCCTCACATTACGATGCCTTCATCTTGTCACGATCACTTCTGCCATGATCGCTGGAATGCCTGGGTGTCACAGCCCTTATAAATGCACTTCAGTTACCACCAAGTCTCTAAAGATGCAAAAAATTCCATGGTAATTGCATTTGGCAACTGCACTGAGCACTGTGAATACATTTTACATTTTACATTTTTTCAACAATGGTCATTAGCATAGATACGGGATGATTTTGCACCACATGTATGCCTAATACCTTGTTTAAATAGCACAGCAGCACCAACAGGCAAACTTCATGGCAGCACTGTTGGCGCTGCAATACAATGTTTGCCACTGCTCTGTGAATAAGATGCAATCAATTGCACAAGTTTATGTGTCAGCAAAAGCCACGCAATCCTTTTCTTGGATTTGCCCCTGATTTTCCTGTGTTGATTTCTGTACCGTGATAAATATTTTATTTGCAAGTACATGAATTCTATTATAAAATAGAAGCAAACAAATTAACAAAACAATGTTTACATACTGTATATAACATTATAGCATATGCTGACACATACAAATATTCACACACACATACACCATCAAAACCCAAAACCATAAGTTAATATTAAATGAAGAGCAACCACATTTTCCTCCAATCCTTTTAACTCACCAAAATCTTAGTACCAAAGATAAAGATGAGGTGGGAGCCCTGTGCTTGTGTTCTTGGTTTTTGACTGTCCTGTTGATGGGGAACTGGAATGGTAAACATGGTAAATGGACAGTACTTATATAGTGCTTTTCTAGTTTGCTCAACCAGTCAAAGCTCTTTACAATGCCAGCGAGTATTCACCCATTCACACCAACATTCATACAGTGATGACCGAGGCTGCCATGCAAGGTGCCACCTGCTCATCAACAGCGGTAACCATCAACGCCATCATGCACACACATTTGGAGCAATTGAGGGTTCCGTATTTTGCTCAAGGACCCTTTGACATGTGGACAACAGGGGCCGGGGATCAAACTACCGATCTTCAGATAAGTGGACCGCTCTATCAACTGAGCCACCGTTTGCTTTAGGAGACAGAAACCTGAAGGCTAATTTTTAACAATTCTTTACTACTTAAAGGATTTCAGTCCAACTCTCTTCCCTGTGTTTGAGCTTTAGTGTGAGGTCAGGCTAGGGTTAGGGTTAACACAGACCCTTTATATGCTGCATTAAATAATATTCCCATAATAACTTGCAATTTATTTCGAGGAGTTTAATTCGGGGGATTGCTTGTACAACAAAGGGGATTGGGGACTATTTCGGGATATAAACCCTTGCTGTTGGGGCCAACAGAGTAGGTGTAGTTCTAGATCAAAAAAATTTTTTGTTCAGTAATTCAGTGTTCAGAATTTATTTTATTCCTGCGGCATATTGTACCAGTTTGATGCACGGTCTGCTGCACGGTAGACTGTCTTTTATGGAACTTTCATGTGACAAAATACTTTATAATGACGTGACACGCACAGTATATGCTCTCTTAGTGTCGTCTTGCCACATGTTACCAAATAATAGTAGATTAAGACTTTCCATAATTTGCAATTGAATTCATTAAAAATTTACAGTATACTACACTATATGCCGGAATTATTCATTAAGATTCTGCATAATTTTAAAGTGGAAAAAAGTATGACAAACGCTGCTGTAGTTATAACGGCTGGAAGGATCAATTAAAGTGATTCAATGGGCTTATTACATAACTATATCATTAACAAGATAGAACACTTATAAAATTATCTTTGTCAGGTAATTGAAGCTATTTATGCCTGTTTGGATGGGATTTAGGATACTTTCCACAAATAAAGTAAAAATGCCTCTTTTAAGCAACTTATCAGCCCCATTTTTAAACATTTCTTTTTCTTGAGTTTTATCTCTCACATTGAGCTCCCTTGAGCTCTCATTACCTGTTATGAATAATTTCCTACTTCTGTTTTGATAAACCTTGCGCTTTTCAACTCCTTTGACATTCTCTCCTTCCTTATCAACCACCTTTCCATCCAACTACTAATTCACTTGTCTACTTCTTATAGAGTGATAGTTATTCACTATCTCTCTTTTCTATGTCAATGCTTTCATTTTCCCTCCTTTTTTTCATTTTCTTTTAAAGTTTTTACATTGCCTCTTTTTCCAGCCGACTGGCAGCGACAGATTGAGTAGAACACAGAAAATTCGGGCGAGTCTCCCTTCCCCCGCATGTCTCCGCTTCTCATTCTCAACACCCCCTCTATGCTGTCGCGTTCACTTGTACTTCCATGTATCTGTTTTTCTCCATGAATCTCCAATTTGTTTATCTCCTTGCTTCTACTCATCTGTTCCTTCTCTGTTTTTCTCCTCATGCCACTCCTCTCGCCTTCCGCTTGTACCTTTTATTGTTAGGTACAGCTCATGACATACAGTACATAGGCAAAGGGGAAAAACTAAATAAGCATACATAAATGTAAGAGGGGATAACTTGATAAACCAAGGTTGTCTGGTGACTATTAATCATGTTACTCCGCGGCCAGCCAATCTCCTAGGTCTGATTAAGAAAACTGTCAGTGGATGAGAAAATGGTAAGTACACAATTTCCTGTTTGTTTCCCCAGCTTTTTTCATGTATCAAACGTTTCAACAGTTCCTCCTGGAAATGCAGGGACTGGCGCTTAATGAGAGTGTTTGGCTGAATATTAAGCTGGTGGCATGATTCCCTACAATTCAAACAAAAGCATGAATATGATTAACTATCAAATCAAAGAGATGACTAGATATAAAAAGTGAGTATGTATGTTTCAACAAAACTGGTACAGAATAGGACAAGAATAATCCAGATTCAACCATTTCTGAAATTTCTTGGCTTTGACAGTGTGGTTAAATGCATTCCTTATTTTTTCGCACTCTTCAAGAAATCTAACCAAACAAACTTTCCAAACAAACTTTCCACCACAACTTCTGCAGCCTGCTTGGTGTCAACCAGACCTATGCTGTTGTCCCCGACAGCCAGGGGACACCCCTGAAAAGTCCCCAATCCCATTTGTTGTACAGGCAATCCCTCTGATCGAACTCCTTAAATGAAATGTTATGTTACTTCCACAGTATTTATAGTAAGAAATTAATTTTCCCAAAGTGAGTAAAATATGAAGATTGATCTCCTTCAATTGATTCATATGCACCAAATTTGGACTTAATCAAACCAACTGTTGATAAATTATAAATTAGAGCAAGGAATGGACACGCCATCCCAGTATATTGTTGTGTTTCAACCCAAAATATATAATCAAAATATGAGGAACCAAAAAGGGAGCACAAACAAAATAACAGTGCAAGTTTAATAAACTCAGCCACATCAATTTGTTTTGGCCTTGTCATGCCAAATGCATGCTAATGTTTCGGCCTAGTGGGCCTTCATCAGAGCACAAAGGAAGACTGGAGATTAGACAGTTTATAGGGTGGTGCCTTTTGAGGTCATAAAAGAGTTCTATGAGCCTGGTTGGCTTTGACTAAAAAAATTATGTTCGGAAGACTTTTGGAGATAAAGCTCCCTCTAATGTTGGAAATACACAACAACAACCTTTCAAAATCAATGCAGTTCTTCCTCACACTTAGGTCTATTGGGGTATAAAGTTTGAAAATTATGTATGAAAGTTTTTGAGGTATGTCTGAAAGAAATGTTTTTTGTAAAAAAGCTCCCTCTATTAAGTAAAATGTAAACTTATAGAGTAAAATTGGATGACGCAAAATAGATCTCCTTGTTGATTCATATGCACTAAATTTGGAAAAAATTGGTCAAATGCTTGAGATTTTATGGCCGAAAAACTTTTGTCAATGAAGTTCCCCCTAGTGTCAGAAATATACAGCCGATCTCACTAAAAACCAATCCAGTTCTTCCTCACACCATATCTATATGGTGTTGGCGAAGATGACGTTTTAATAATAACCCTGATGTTTCGGGGATATAATTATGGCAAAAGTCACGTTTCTTAGTATTAGCTTATTGTTTTTTATTTATAGATTAAGGAGCAGGTTCTTTAAATTAAATCACAGAATTTTTGTTAGTTACCTCTCTCCAGCATAACGCAGAAGGTTTTTTTGTAGAGGTGCACCGATCAATCGGCACCGGGAGGATTGTCTTGATATGATCGGTAATAGGCCAAGAAGTACAAGTGTGGCCGATTCCGTGCCGTTTACACGCACGTACCACACCAATGGATGTAAACAGCACCATTACTTGGAAGAATTGTTCTTTGTGAATGAAGAAAACACAAATTTGCAAGGGAGTAAAAGTTAAGGACAGCAAACTTAAACAGACTTAAAAAATACTCACCTAGAGGAATATACCAAGTTCCAATAAACTAACGTTGACAGAGGTTAAAGCTTGTTGGAGAGCAGAACCCGCTGTTGTCTTTATGAGCAAAGAAAAAGGCAAAAGCCGCAATGGCAAAAATCTTCGAAAACAGCCTTGGATGACCTACCGTTTTTGATAGACAAGGATTAGGTTTCAGAAACCTGATGCGATGCCTGAGCCCAAGCTATACACTAGAAAGTAGGTTTCGCGGATGCTGCATTACCAGAACTGTATAATCTAGTGTCAAGCCACACACACAGCCTGTCTGATACAGGCTGATTCCAAAGCATCAGTTATACAACTGACATTTGGACATATAACATAAGCCTAATATCGATGTGAAGCCTGACTGCTCAATGGGTTGATGAAGAATCCAGCAACAAGTCCTTCCACGTTGTCAGAAATGTCAGGTTCCCACACCGCTGCTAACCTAACAGGCACATTCGACACCATGTACGAAATGTCGGACTGAAATTAGACTTTAGAGTTCATGTGGTTTTGTGAGTCAATGCCAAAAATATGACCAAAATGCTGGATATCCGCAATTTTGGGAGTTTTGCCGTGTATGGTGCATACACCTGATCCAACTGTCCAAGGACAGTAGGATCAACCTGAGAAACAATTGCAGCAAGGTGTTCCCACCAGATGGGATAGTAGATACTGCAATCTTCAATCGCTGACGCAGAAGAGACATGCGCTGGGGCCATGAGAAATGAGCATAGCTTATGGTAAAGTAGAGTTGAAATGGGATAGGTTTTCAATAGAGTTGAAAACCTATCGGAGCCTTTTGCACCGGTGTTCATATGGAAAAGAAAAAAATGCACTTCATTTCTATTTGGAGACGAAAATAAAAGAAAGGTTTGTCATGTAACCTCTTGCACTTTATTTTGAGCTACGGTCTGAAGCTAAAGGTGCCTTGTGAGTTACTCTGCTTTTGTTACCTATTGTATCTGCATTCCTTCGGAAAAGTACAAATACTGCACTTGCTTTCATAGAAGTTTAGAAACAAGGTTCATCTTGTAAACTATTGCACCTTAATTTTGAGATATGTAAGAAAAAAGAAAGAAGAAAGATCAAGGGGATCTGTTGTTTTGTTTTGTTTTTAACATTTTGGCTATATAGATCGTTGCACCTGTTTTCTTTTGGGAAAAGTGAAACACATGCTCTTAAGTGGGGAATAAAACACTGCATCATTTTCAGTAATATTATATTTGTGCAAAAAAGCTGTCCAGAAACCTGAACCACTTTTTTTTATCTTTGATTTAGGCATTTGAGTGAGACAAAGTCCTAACACTCTGGTGAAGTTTGAGAAAAATGTTTTTTCTTTTAAATGTTATGAACGGATTTATAAATGGTATTCTTATTTTCAATTAAAGTAAAGTTTCACAATAATCTGAATTGGCCAAAATTGGTATTGGGAAGTCAAACTTTATTAAAATTGTTAATCGGACTCGACCAAGAAAATCTCTAGTTTTTTGACCTGAGAAGATTAAATTGCTTTATGATCAGAGAGCAATTAATTTATGATGTGGTTAGGGAAACAGCCATAGTTTAGATTAAAGTATGTACATAAGCTGGGCTTACATGGAAACTTTTCTCCTTCCAGAAGGAAAAAATTCCGAAAAAATATTCCTGTTTGACGGTTTACAGGGACCGTCAAACCAGAATCAGAAATGGTGTTTACATGTGCCAATAAATCAATCGGAATAGCTGTCAACAGCTGTGTGCAAGTGGAAGCAACCAATAGATGAGAGTTTTATCAGAAGGTGTACGTCTACAGTGTGATAGGGGGACATTTTTACTGTAATTGTGATGCTTTAATGACGAAACATTGATATAATAACTCTTGTTTACTGGAGACACATCGGGGGGAGGTTGAAAAAACGTTGTCAGTACCTCTGACTGGTTTTACTGTGACTAAAGTTCATAATGATGTTACCAAACATTAAGTCACTATTGAAGTTGTGTAGTCTGGTAAACCCCCTCGACATGTTAACATCATCATCATCCGTTACATTAAAATCAGAAATTCCTCATCACGTGTCTTCCGGAAAACCCAGATCCGCGCCATAGAAAGAGTTCTTTGATTCATTCATTCTCCATAACCGCCTATCCTGTTCAGGGTCGTGGGGTCGGGAGCTTATTCCAGCTCTCTTATTACTTAATTCACGGTCAATAAAAAATTAAGTTGGTTGGTCCGATCCACTTTTGTTGGATGTGGAATTAATGTATAAACATTAACTGCTGATTGTAAAATTAGCGTTTTCCTCATGGTTTTTCTTGGATGTGTTTGAAGAGTTCATTATTTCTTTTTTTCCCACTTAATTATATCCTTGGAAAGTAATGGGTGTGATGGAATCAATTTTGGAACTTTATTTCTAAAATTGTCAAGCCATAATTTTGCAACGGTTGGTCCAATATGATGTAGTGATTTATTTCAATAGTTCATATTTTACTCACTAGGAGGAGCTTTTAATGAAAAACAGCGTTTTTTGGATTTTAATTTCTAACCATTGGTTCTATTCGATCCAAAATTGGTGTATATGAATGGACTCGAGGAGATCTATGTTTTGAATTTCATATTTGACTCTAGTAGTTCATGTTCCTGTTCTCATATGAAAAAATTCATAGATAATTTTTAAATTTTACACCTAACTACAATTTAGTGCAAGGAGGTACCTGGTTGATTTGAATACAGTGGATACAGTGGATGTAACGTGACATTTGATTTGAGGGGTTCAATCAGGGGGATTGCTTGTAAAACACAGTGTATTGTGAACTTTTTGGGGATATACAGTTGCTGTCAGTAACAACAGTAAAGATCTTTTTTTCTGACCATTTACATTAAAAAATAAACACTCTGATGTGGTCTAGATCATTAAAGGCCAGCATCATGCACGTGAATAGCGCTGCTTCACGTTCACCAGGGATCATTCTGCAGTGTGAATGATCCTGCAGAATGATCATTCACCCTGATCATTCAGCACTGCCTTTCCGCAACGACTTCAACTACTTCCCTGCAAAGGAGTGAAATATTATTCTGAAAGGGCCATCTCTTTCGGATAGCAGTGTTTACATGCAGCATTTTCTTTCTGATTTGGATTTTTTTTTTTTTTCTATTTGGAATAAGGCTGTCTATGTAAACCCACCTATTGTCAAGATTACCTAACAATTTGTTTTGGTCTTTATAATTTTTTGGGGATTCTTATAAAAGTGTCTGACAAATATACAAATAAATAGCTAGTTGCTAGTTGTCCCAATAAGTCTTTGAAGCTCATCCAGCTGAACCAGAACGCTGCTGCACGTGTGCTGACCAGTACCGGTTTAGAGAACATATCTCTCCTGTAATAGATTCCCTTCATTGGCTCCCGGTAAAATCTAGAATCGAATTCAAAATCCTTCTGCTCATATACAAAGCTCTTAACGGTCAGGCACCAACGTATCTGAAGGAGTTCCATATTGTCGAATCAGAGCTCTGCGCTCCCAGCATGCAAGGTTACTTGTAGTACCTAGAGTCTCCAGAAGTAGATTGAGAGCCAGAGCTTTCAGGCTTTTCCATCAGAGTTCTAAAGCCTGCAATACTATAAACCAAAAAGTATACCTTTTACTGTTGCTCACCAGCAAACCTTTTTGATATATATCCGTATTTGTATTTGTTATTCTATATTTGTATTTGTAGTTGTAAGAATTCTACCGAGTCTGGTGACGGTCCGCCTACCAGTTGCTGCAAGTGTACCATCACCCGGAGACTTCTGTATCTGTTTGTTTCATCGTTTATGTCAGTTTCTGTTTGTTCATCGTTGATGTTAGTTTGTTTATCCGTCTTGTTCATCACTGCCCACGTGAAACTTTCACCAATAGCCGTTGTTGATCACTTTATGTGTTTGACAGCTTATTTTTTGGCATAATTTCCATGAAAATAACGGCTACTAACGTCCTCTATGTGTCTCGTCCATGGCTAACGGCTAATAACGGGCCAGTCTCCACGACTGGCATGATGATGAATTATTCCGTCACCCAACTGATGAAATTCAACAACTACAACACTCTGTTGTTCATATCGGTAATTAAACAACTTGGACTGCTTTGCCGGCCCCGTTACATTCACAGAAGTTGCCGTTCTAAGTTTGTTTACTCCCGCTCCGATAACTCCATTCCGTCCTTTTGGTCTGACGTGCGCACCGTCGCGTCTCAGACGCGTCATCAGAATGCTGTCGCTTTTCCCACTAATGACACTGGACTTTCCTCCATAAAGTTCCTCACTGTGCGGGTTAGAAAACGTGGAGGGAATTTCAGTCTTCTTCGGCCAATACAGAGACTCACTGCTCCATCTAGTATTAAAATCGAACTCTTTAATACACAATCTCTAACAATCAAATCATGCCTCATACATGACCATATCTTGGAGAAGTGTCTGGACATTATGTGCCTTACAGAAACCTGGCAACAACCAGATGATTTTTCTGTCCTGAATGAGACCTGTCCCCCCAGCTACTGTTACAAACAGAAAACCCGCTGCACTGGTCTTGGTGGTGGTCTGTCTGTCATCTACCGCGGTGATTTGGACTCGTCTCCCCTGCCGTTGCCAGAGATCACTTCTTTTGAATGCCTGGCATTTAATTGTAAACCCCCTTTCTCCATGACCATACTTCTAATCTACCGACCACCCAAACCAAACCCAGCCTTCATCTCTGAGATGTACAACCTTTTTGTTGACATTTTACACAACCTCTGCCATTATTTTAGTACTTGGAGATATGAACATTCATGTCAACTCCCCTGCATGTCGTTTTGCATCCGAATTTCTCCAACTACTGGATTGTTTTAATCTCAGGCAATTTGTCGATGTCCCCACCCACAACATGGGGCACACTCTGGGTCTTGTCATCACTGACTCTGCTCCTCTCAGCAACCTTTTGTATACAATCTGGGTGTGTCCGACCACAAGGCTGTCTCCATGGAATTGTCACACTGGTGCCCCCTGGTTCACCAGTGTGCTACAGAAAATGGAGGCAGCTGGGCGTGTCCTTGAGCGGTGTTACAAGGCTTCAGGTCTCACTGTCCACAAGCTAGCCTTTCGGGAATACCAAAAGGTCTACTCAAAGTCCCTTAGAGAGGCTCAATCACTGTTCTACTCGAACATTATCAAAACCAGCCCCGGAAATTCTAAGCAGCTGTTTTCCACTATCAATCATCTTCTTAAACCACAAACTCCCCCACTTACAGAAATTGCAGAAGAGCACTGTAATAATTTCATGGCTTTCTTCAAATCAAAAATTTACTCAATCCGTTCTGTCCTTTCTGGCTCCTCCACTCTACCTATCCAGTCTGCTTACTCACAGTTTGAGATCTCCCAGCCACTAAAGTGTTTCCCAGAAATCTCACAGCAGGAGGTTGAGGACGATGAAGCCCTCCACCTGTGCCCTAGACCCCTTTCCTACAGCCCTAGTGAAAACTAACATCTCTTCCATCAGTCCCCTGATCACCGCTGTAATAAATCAATCCCTCCAGGCCGGCTTTGTTCCATCTGCCCTAAAAGCCGCCATAATCAGACCACTCCTCAAAAAACGTACTCTCGATCCAGAAGTTTTTGATAATTACAGGCCCATTTCCAAACTCCCATTCCTCTCCAAAGTGCTGGAAAAAGTAGTTGCTGACCACCTCCAGGACCACCTCAAATACAACAACCTCTTTGAAACCTTTCAGTCTGGTTTCCGCTCCGCCCACAGCACAGAAACAGCTCTGCTTGGAGTCACAATTGACTTACGGATGGCAGCAGATGCTGGTTCACCTTCTCTCTTGATTCTCCTTGATTTGTCTGCTGCTTTCGACACAGTTGACCATGGAATACTCCTACACCGCCTGCATCACACCATTGGACTCACTGCCACCACCCTAAATTGGTTTCAATCCTACCTCACTGACAGAACAGAATATATTACAAGGCTTCAGGTCTCAATGTCTACAAGCTAGCCTTTCAGGAATACCAAAAGGTCTACTCAAAGTCCCTACCTCCAGAAAGCCCGCAGCACTGGTCCTGGTGGTGGTCTGTCTCTCATCTGTCATCTAATGCCTGGCATTTAATTGTAAACCCCCTTTCTCCATGACCATACTTCTAATCTACCGGCCACCCAAACCAAACCCAGCCTTCATCTCTGAGATATACAACCATTTGTCGACATTTTAAACAACCTCTGCCAATATTTTAGTACTTGGAGATATGAACATTCATGTCAACTCCCCTGCATGTCGTTTTGCATCCGAATTTCTCCAACTACTGGATTGTTTTAATCTCAGGCAATTTGTCGATGTCCCCACCCACAACTTGGGGCACACTCTGGATCTTGTCATCACTGACTCTGCTCCTCTCAGCAACCTTTTCCTTCATTGGCTACCGGTAAAATCTAGAATCGAATTCAAAATCCTTCTGCTCATATACAAAGCCCTTAACGGTCAGGCACCAACGTATCTGAAGGAGTTCCATTTTGTCGAATCAGAACTCTGCGCTCCCAGCATGCAGGGTTACTTGTAGTACCTAGAGTCTCCAGAAGTAGATTGAGAGCCAGAGCTTTCAGGCTCAGCCCACACTGGTGAACCAGGGGGCTGAGCAGGAGAAGGTGACTGTTCTAGTTTTTACAAGGGAATGACGATCCAGGATGCTACTCAGGGAGTTAATGTAGAAATCGACTGAGTCATTCGCTGATACAAAGTTTGCAGACAGAAGATGCTGGAGGTCGACTCTCATGGTTTCTGGGTTGATGTTTTTCAAATTCCTCAAGTAGATTTGACGTTTGGGCTTGGTGATGGGGGACACGTGACAATTCCATGGAGTCGACACACCCAGATTGTATACAAAAGGTTGCTGAGAGGAGCAGAGTCAGTGATGACAAGACCCAGAGTGTGTCCCATTGTGTGGGTGGGGACATCGACAAATTGCCTGAGATTAAAACAATCCAGTAGTTGGAGAAATTCAGATGCAAAACGACATGCAGGGGAGTTGACATGAATGTTCATATCTCCAAGTACTAAAATATTCGCAGAGGTTATGTAAAATGTCAACAAAAGGTTGTACATCTCAGAGATGAAGGCTGGGTTTGGTTTGGGTGGTCGGTAGATTAGAAGTATGGTCATGGAGATAGGGGGTTTACAATTAAATGCCAGGCATTCAAAAGAATAGATCTCTGGCAAAGGCAGTGGAGACGAGTCCAAATCACTGCGGTAGATGACAGACAGACCAACACCAAGACCAATGCAACGGGTTTTCTGTTGGTAACAGTAGCTGGGGGGACAGGTCTCATTCAGGACAGAAAAATCATCTGGTTGTTGCCAGGTTTCTGTAAGGCACATAACGTCCAGACACTTCTCCAAGATGGAGTCATGTATGAGGCATGATTTGTTTGTGAGAGATTGTGTATTAAAGAGTTCGATTTTAATACTAGATGGAGCAGTGAGTCTCTGATTGGCCGAAGAAGACTGAAATTCACTCCACGTTTTCTAACCCGCACAGTGAGGAACTTTATGGAGGAAAGTCCAGTGTCACTAGTGGGAAGAGCGACTGCATTCTGATGACGCGTCTGAGACGCGACAGTGCGCACGTCAGACCAAAAGGACGGAATGGAGTTATCGGAGCGGGAGTAAACAAACTTAGAACGGCAACTTCTGTGAATGTAACGGGGCCGGCAAAGGAGTCCAAGTTGTTTAATATATGTTGTTGATATGAACAACAGAGTGTTGTACTTGTTGAATTTCATCGGTTGGGTGATGGAATAATTCAACATCATGCCACTCGTGGAGACTGGCCCGTTATTAGCCTTTTGCCGTGGACGAGACGCATAGAGGACGTTATTAGCCGTTATTTTCATGGAAATGATGCCGAGAAAAAAGCTGTGAAACACAGAAAGTGATCAACAACGGCTATTGGTGAAAGTGTCAAGGGGGCAGTGATGAACAAGACGGATAAACAAACTGACATCAATGATAAACAAACAGAAACTGACATAAACGATGAAACAAACATCATCGTTTATGTGTCCCACTAGTGACACTGGACTTTCCTCCATAAAGTTCCTCACTGTGCGGGTTAGAAAACGTGGAGTGAATTTCAGTCTTCGGGAGATGGTACACTTGCAGCAACTGGTAGGCGGACCGTCACCAGACTCGGTAGAATTCCTACAAATAAAAATACAAATACAGAATAACAAATACAAATACGGATATATATCCAAAAGCTTTGCCGGTGAGCAACAATAAAAGGTTTACTTGTCGGTTTATAGTATTGCAGGCTGTAGAACTCTGATGGAAAAAGTGGCGAACAGACAACGTCAGCGTCCTCTCCCCTCAGCGTCCAGACTGATACTGATACTGATAGACGACCGACACTTTAAAAAAGGACTTAAAACTTTCCTTTTTAACAGAACCTATAACTTTAATTAACATTGCCACTTTTTGGTCATGTTTTTAGATAGTTATTATTTTATTTTTATTGATGCTTTTATCTGCTTTTATTTTGTAGCACTTTGAGATTTGATCTAAAATGTAAAGTGCATTATATATGAATTATTATGATCACCTGGTGGTCTCTCATCTCCTGTGCAATTGATGAATACAGCTTCAAGACTACCACTCTACTTTTAAAAGCGTCTGACAAAACTACAAATAAATAAAATGTTAAAAATTAATCACATTCATTTTTTATTTGGTAAATATTTTATTTTAATTAAATGTAGCAAGGAAAAAATTTGTGTGAGCTGCTGCTCAGTCGTGGTGATAGGTATGTCTTCCACCGGCCCCCACCTGTTTTATTAACAGAGGTTTTATTAAAAGCTATTCCTTTCATTTGTTCTTCTTATATCTTCTCTTAATTTCATCTATTATTCTTATTGTTTTACTCACAGCACTGACTTTCTTGCAGATACTCTCCCATATCCCGTTTCCCTTAGTAATACTCAGATTTCTCGGCTGTATGTCAACAATATGTTTATGTGCCTTTCTCTACAGACAACTCCAGTTCCATGGCATTGAACCAAAGTAAAAAACTTATATAACAGGCCAATCAAACTTCAGTCAGAATTTCATCAGGATAACTATGTGTTAGCTCTGTGATGAACTGGTGACTTGTCCTGGGTCTCGCGCCCAATGCCAATGTAATACGCTCAAGTCCACCACGAACAATAACCACCACGAACAATAACCACCCCGAACGTGGTAACTGAGTATGGACAATGAATGAATGAATAAACAAATTAAATTACAATGTGCCTCTGTAGTGTGTAACGCCCCTTGATCCTGTATACAGCCTCGACAACGTCTGGATATAATCCTGATGTAACACAAGATAGCGCCCAGGGGGATCTCCTCCCTGACCTGAATCCAAGTATCATTGAATCTCCCATATAGTTTTGAGTCATATTTTCTGAATTGTTGTTCTAATTAAGTTCAAATTTGGCGCATATGCAATGAGATCTATTATGTATATGTCATAATTTACTCACATAGTTCATTCTTTGCTCACTTGAGGGAGCTTTTTTTTTTTACACAAAAAATCAAACAAAAGCTTTTTTGGACATAATGTCGTAACTGCTAGTCTGATTTAGTCGAATTTTGGTGCATATGAATAGAGTCAAGGGAATTGTAAGTTTCATAAGGTGTTTTTGTTTTATGATATAAACTATATTGGTGGTGCACAAAGTACAGAAACATACAGTTATGACATTTTGTTTATGTAGTATTATTTTATTGGGAAGTCCCGTCATTTTGGTCTGTATTCCTTTTCCCTCTCTGTGTCTGTCCAGTGATTCTGTTCTCCTCTTGTGTGATTGGTCATAATGTTCAAATGTGTTTCCCCTCCAGTTGTGTCTCATTGTCTCGTAAAATCAGTGTATATACTCTGTCCTCATCTTTCCTTTGTTGCCAGTTCGTTGTGTGATGTTCCCCCCTGTCATCACTCCTCCCAGCCTTTCACTGGTGGTTTTTAAGGTAAGTTTTTTCCAAGTATTTTTGTTACTTCTGTTTGCTCCCCTCCTTCCTCGTGCCTTTTCTTTTTATTACATTAAAGTTTTTAACTAGACCTGCTCTGTCCTGCTGTCTTGTGTCTGCACCTGGGTCCAAGCTTGACCCCAAATCCTAAAACAATAATTTTGAGCTAAATTTTTTGGATTATGACAGCCATAGCAGTTTTCATTTTTAGATTATTCGCTATGAATTTTAAAAGTAACATCTAGGACAAGAGATAAGTCTGGTGCCAAAAGATTGCTTTTGGCTATACTAGCACTCATACAGTCCCAAACATGGCATATTACAAAAATGTACACTATTCACCCCAGTTTTAATAAAACATGCATAATTTGGTACATGTGTAAATAGTGTTGATAAAGATAAATAGTCAATAAATTAATTTTGACAAACTAATCTAACATATTAAATTAAATAAACAAAGCTTGAATTTAGCTAGTCTTAACAGAGTATCTTTATGTGAACCATACCCACTCTCAGCCCCATACTTTCCCTCACAAACACACGCACGCACACAAATACACCATGTGTTTAAGGGGGCTGGGCACAGCTGGACTTAAACCTCTTAACCTGCAGGCAGAAGTCTAAGGTGAAGTAAACCTAGTATCCCAGTAAGGTGGCTCTTATCTGTTCTCCTGGCATCAGGTGGCACTGGGCCAGCCTGCTGTGCCACAAGTTATGCTGGCAATAGGCAAAGTTGGTTTCCCGTTGTGTCCAGCTCAGTACATCAGCCCCCCTTGGAGCAGTGGAACAGCGGGAAATGGAGACGTGGGAGGCAAAGTTAGATGGTGGTATGGAAGGTGGGGGGTACAGGGATCAAACAAGAACATCTGTTGAGAGAAAAGTGTTCAAATATCAAATATCTAATATCAATGCATCTGAAGCTGCTACACTGACAACTAAATAATAATAATAAATAATAATACATTTAATTTATAATGCACTTTACATTTGGATCAAATCTCAAAGTGCTACAAAGTAAAAGCAGATAAAAGCATCAATAAAAAAATAAATAATACATATATAAAAACCTGACCAAAAAGCAGCAATGTTAATTAAAGTTATAGGCTCTGCTAAAAAGGAAAGTTTTAAGTCCTTTTTTAAATGTGTCAGTCGTCTCTGGAGCCCTGAGATGGTTAGGGAGGGCATTCCACAGAGGAGGGGCAGCAGAACAGAAGGCCCGATCACCCATGGTGCTGACCTTAGTTCGGGGAAGGAGGAGGCGGTATGAGTGGGTAGAACGGAGGGATCGTGTTGAGGTCAGTGGGATGAGTAGTTCTTTTAGGTAGGGGGGTGCGTTACCATGGATGCACTGGTGAGTGAGGAGAGAGATCTTATATTCAAAATGACAATACATGACAAGTTCATTATTTCTTTTGGATTATATTTTCACCTGTTAAGTAGTTAATTCAGCATCAGGATTACAATGAAACTATTGGATTGACTTGGTAGAAGGATGGTGTATTGGCCAAGAAATTTTTTTTTATCAAATTTTGTTGAATTGTTGGATAAAATGGTGAGTCCAGCAAGGATTTCCATCATTTTTACTATGGCTTTTGTTTTCCTCTACCTGTCCCCTATAATTTAAAAAGTGTAGGATTTGTCAGTCTTACAGATCAGACATATTATTAAAACCCATGCCTTATATTGTTTAGGTAATTTTCATACCACAAGAAAAACTCCTTTATGCACTGTGTTCTTACACATTTCTATCAGTACCAGCACCATCTTTTTCAGCAATTTATACAAGATTACCTCTATGATCAGACAACATGCGCTATCATTCACTCCCCATGTACATAAATTAACCTAATGTCCTTCCTTAAACCACTCGGACCTTTAATCTGTTCTGGAGGAGTTCTGACCCAGTCGACTTGCCATCATCTTTTGACACCTGTCAAAGTGGCTTAGATTATTTCACCTGCCCATTTGTCCTCGTTTAAAAACATCAAATTTGAATATTAAATGTTTAATTGCTGCCTGTGAATATTTAATTGTTCACTTAATGGCTCACTTTTAAGTTAAAAGTTTAAACTGTGCAAACTCGATCGGACAGTTGTTCAGAACTGATTGGCTGGATCCGAAAACGCCAATTTGTAGTCACTGTGTTGTCTGATTACCTTCAAATTAGCATTTAAAAATTAGGTGAATGGATTTGGGAAGAGGTCTCATTGTGGATGTAGCCAACAGGCTCTTGTGTGAATGAAATGGTGGTTTTAAATAACTACCTTGGCTAATAATGAAATCATAACGGACAAATATGCTGTGAAGATGAATAAATTACCTATAGATTCAGAAAATGTTGTGCTTCTTCCAAAATTCCCAGTCCACGTTGTTTTGGTGGAGATACTGGCATAGTCTTGATGACATGGACATCAAGAGAAGCAAAGATATCAATGGGATCCATTCAGTTTTATTTTTCCTCATTTCCATTGGATAAAGGCAGATTCATTGAAATATGAAGTAGTTTTGAATTTAAAAAAAGCATATATCAAACTTAAATTCAGTTAAACAGAATCAAATAGGTAAACACATAAATCAATTTAAAGACTGAAATGACAAATTACATACTATCTAATCCTTAAAATAAGCTAAAGTGTAAGGTATACAATTTGCAATTAAATTAAAAGTTGTTTCGCCATCACATAAAACACTTACTAGTCGTACTCCGGAACAAGACAATTTCTCAACCGATAATCTAACAATGAATTAACTCTAAGGTAATTTGTACACTAGTGATTGTTGGTAAATTAGCATGCCTGCACCTCTTTTCAGGCAGTGTGCGCCTGCATTCTACAGTCTGGAAGTCACGTGACTGCTGGTTTCCAACAATATTGTTACATACTCCTGTGGGGTTTTGCTCGGACCCAAATGCAGACGCATACGCCGTAGAGCAGCTGAAAATATATTTATTTGTACCAAGAGACACGAGGAAAAAACAGGAACAGAAATACTGCTGATTACTCGCGACACACTGGGAAAGGAAGAGACGCGTGACGACACGAGGAACATCATGCAACGAACTGGCACAGAAGGGAAGGTGAGGACAGACTTTATACACAGACGTAATGAGACAATGAGACACAGCTGGAGGGGAAACAAAGGTGAGCATGATGACCAATCACAGGACAGACACAGAGGGAGAAAGGAACACAAAGGCTTGACAGAAACCCCCACCCTCAAGGGATGGATACCAGACGTACCAAATGTCCAAATCCAAAAACTTTAACACAAACAGGGTGGGAGGAGGGGTCTGGAGGAGGGACAAAACAACAACAAAAATTCAACAAGCCTGGTCCAGCAAACCTATACTGTCCGGTGGATGACCTGAAGGCAGGGCCGGAACCAGGCAGCACGAGAGTGACCACTCTGGTGTTCAAGGAGGAGGGCGCTCTTGAAGACGACCCAAGTCGTCTTCAAGAGCGCAAGTCTTGAAGGCGGACCCGGTCACGGGGAGGAGGAGGTCGCTTGTGGAGGCGAACCTGGTCACGAGGAGGAGGTCGCCCGTGGAGGCGAACCAGGTCATGAAGCCGCCGGCAGTGAAGGTGGAAAAAGCCTTCAGGAGGCCGAGCCGGACGACAGCGGGCAAGATGGCGAAAGAGAGACATCTCCGGGGGCCTGCGGCGAGGTGCCTCTAGGAGCCGACGACGAGGAAGAAACCTCTCTGGGCTCTCTGGCTGACAGTGGGTGGAAGACAACCAGAAACCAGGGGCAGTGAAAGACTCTGAGTCAGGGTTGGTATCTGGGACAGGAGCACTGGAGTGCAAAGTCAGTGAGGACGTAACTGAGGGAGTCGGGAGTGGAGTCACTGGAAGAGGAGTCACGGGAAGAGGATTCACGGGAAGAGGAGTCACGGGAAGAGGAGTCACGGGAAGAGGAGTCACGGGAAGAGGCGTCACAGGAAGAGGCATCACAAAGGGGCGTCACGGGAGGAGCCGGGTGAGGGATCATGGGAGGAGCCGGGAGCCTTGGAAGCGCTAGGAATGGGAGCCTTGGTAACGCTAGGAACGGGAGCCTTGGAAGCGCTAGGAACGGGAGCCTCGGAAGCGCTAGGAACGGGAGCCTTGGAAGCACTCGGAACGGGAGTCTTGGAATAGTTGAGCACCAAATTCACAAAAATTGCAACCTGATCCTCCACGGCGCTGGGCAGCGGATCCTCCGTGGCGCCGGGCAGCGGGTCCTCCACGGCGCCGGGCAGCTTGTCCTCCACGGCGCCGGGCAGCGGGTCCTCCAGGGCGCCGGGCAGCAGGTCCTCAACGGCGCAAGGCAGCAGGTCCTCCACGGCGCTGGGCAGCGGTGAGGACGAAGAGCTGGGCAGTGGTGACAGCTGGGCAACGGTGAGGACGAAGTGCTGGGCTGCGATGAAGGTCGGCGCCGGCCTCGTCTCTTTTTGGAAAGCTTTTATATACCTGCATGGAACCTGCAGTAAGTCAGCCAATCTGAAGAGGGGGAAGAGCACAAGGGCTTCGGTCTCTAAATCTCATTTGGCTCTGGGACCCAAGGCCTGACTGCTGATAGGAAAAAAGTGCATAACAGCGGAGGGGTTGAGGTGGGGGATATAGGTAGGAACGGAACCAAAAATGAGGGTGTAAAGGTTTCATGATATGGTGGAGCTCACTTGGCTGAAGAGAAAGTGAATGAATTGGGGGAAATTGTAGGAAGGAAGAGAAAAAGGAAAGAATGAGGAGGCAAGGAAGTGATGAAAAGAGAGGGATCACTAGGGATATGTCTTAAGGCCAGGAAGGATTGAAAGAGTAAATAGAGGTTAAGGAGGGATAAACTGAGAGATAGCAACTTGTTCTAAGGACAGACAGGGATTTAGAACATCGTATGAATTTTTCATTTTTCAGAGAAGGGACAGGTAAAAGAATAATGTGGAAAAGATTGAAGAGAATGCGGTGTGAAGAAAGAGATGGAAACTGTAGAATTGGAAGCAAGAAATGCTTGAGTAAAGGAAGGAAGACTGAGGAAAATGTCTGAGTAAGAGTGAGAGAGAGAAAAGCAGTGAATGAGGGGAGCGAGTGTGACTGATTTGGCCGAGGCAGCAATGATTCTTCTAATACAGTTGGTGGTGGGAAGATCGACGTGTAGCAGCCTGAAGCACACACCCTGTTAAACGAGAAGGAGGGGGATTATGGGAAGGAAGGAGGGCATCAGATATCCAAAGTTGGAAAGTGATGGAGGGGACATAGAGACATAGAATTCCCCAGGTTCATCTTTGCATCTCCTCATATTCCTCTCTTATTTGAAATATTCTCAATCTTCATTTTCTACTATTCTTCCTTATTCTTTTTTATTTCTTTTTTCTTTAAATATCCCCCCTTCATACCCATACATTCTTCTCATCTTACTTTTCTCTTTAATTTTGTCATTTTCATTTTCTGCTGCAGTCTGCACATTAACTGAACTGTGAAAAGAAACCTTGAAAGTAGAATATCTTTTCAATTCAGGATGATCAAAGAGAGGAGAAAGACGGACTATGGTCCAGACATTTTAATTGTAATCTATGTTGCATCAATTCATAACCACAAGGGACTGCCTGCCAGTAGAGCACTTAAGGAGCCTCCCCCACCACCACCACTTATAATGTCACTACCCTCTCTTTGGCACTAGCAGTGAATACAACAAGCATAATTTATAATTATGCTTGTTTTATTCACTAAGATTAGAGACTAAATCTAAGTGCTACCTATTGCAACACAAAAATCTGAATAAACTTCTAGGGTGGTGGTTGCACACCCTTTACCTCATTCCCCAGCCCCCTTTTCTTCTTTCCTCTATTCCCCTTTTCCTTCCTGCCTTTCCTGTCCAGACTGGTCTTGGCCCATTGCCCAGGAACAAGTGCTGTCTGGTTTTACAGGCCAGTTAGAAGAGAAACTGTTTAAACATGGCTGGGTGAGGATAGTGATTGAGTGAGGTATGCTTGACAGAAGAGGAGAGGCTAAACAAAAAGAGGACGATTGTGGTCCAAGGGTGGAGGTGTCCGTCCAAAGGGAGTTGAGGTAAAGCATGTTGGTGCATTGATTTGCAATTCCAATGAAGCTTACTTATGGCGAATTACACCCTGACAGCTGGCTTAAGTATGCATGAATAATAACACCCAGTCCTGTCCTGTAATGGATGGTCCTGCCTTAACAAAATTAGTGGAACTGTCTGCCATTGAACAACATAAACATTAAAACCATTATGAGAAGGGTGGAGTAAGATTGCATGAGGGCTCCTGACATGTCAATGGCTGTAGTGCCATGGAGTGAGACCATGGAATGTCTCTACCTTTCATGAAATTAAAAACATTCCATCATTATTTGTGCCTCAGTATTTAACTTCACTCACTCACTCACTTAACCACCGAGGATATTATTATTTGTTTATAGGTGTTTGTTCTATATTTGATAGCAAGAATATGGAAAAAAAAAAAGAATGGATTTTCATGAGACCTGGAAGTAGTTTTTGCCATATACTCGAGATGATTACATTTTGGTGACGTTATGTCATAATAAACTTTTATCAACCACTGCAAATCAGGGTACTTTTGAGGGTTCTTGAAGGTTATTAGTAATTACTTATAAAGGAATGATGTACATGCATTAAATTTTTTACAGCAATAATGTTTACGTTGGGTACTATTGTGCCGTGGCAGAGGTATGGGCTCTCTGAGTGTTTTCAAGTTTTTAATTGATTTGGTTCCATAAAGCAAGTTCAAGATAATTAATGCTTTGATTATCCTTAACCTCAGTTGTTGTTGTACAAATCAAGACTACTTGGTAAATTTAAAACTTGGAAATACTAAGAAAGCAAAGCTTTCTCAAAGAACCATTCAGATAAAACACCCACCAGACTCAGACAGGACACCTGCTTGCAAGTTTTTGTGATAAAATTCAACAGGCCCTCCCCTGTTCCTCCAGGATCCCATTCTTCCCTTGCAGAACATCCTGTTATCTTTGCTTAACATAAACATTGGATGCTGAAGATGAAAGCTGAATGATGCAAGTAACTACTGTTATTTAATGATGAGACACCCTTCTTCTCATTTCGGCTGTTCCCTGAGCGGATCAACTGTATCTTGTCCTGTCCTCAGCATCTTCCTCTATTACCCAGACCAAGTCCTCGCTCACAATATCTAGAACTGTCGTCCTTGGTCGGCCTCTTTTTCTCCTGCCTGGCATCTCCATCTCCAGCATCCTTCTACCATTATATCCACTATCGCTTCTTTTCACGTGTCCAAAAAATTTCTTTCTGGCCTCTCCTGCTATGTCTCCAAAACATCTAGTCTAGGCTGTCCCTCTGATTCTTTTTCCTTCACTCCCTCTCTCTGTTACTCTTCTGTCACAAATAACTCCTGACACCCTTCTCCACACATTACACCTTGCCTTAACTCACCACTCCACCTTGTTTTTACGGGGTGGCTGTGGCTCAGTGGGTAGAGCGGCCGACTCCCGATCGGAAGGTAGCCGGTTCGAATCCCACCAGGGTCTACTTGTCGTATGGTCCTTGAGCAAGACCCTGAATCCTTAGCTCCCAGGGCGCTCCACGAGGGGCTGCCCACTGCTCCCTCAGGGATGGGTCAAATGCAGAGAAGTAATTTCACTATGTTGTACTGTATAACTATGTGACTAATAAAGGATCCTTTCTTCTTTACTCACTATCTATTGGTCTTAACAGTTGACCCAAGTATTTAAACTTTTGCTCAAGGTCCCTGAGACAAGTAGACTCTCCTGGGAATTGAACTAACTAATGTCTGATCTTCTGATACTCTACCCATCGCGCTAAAGCCGCCCCAATAAGAAATAACTATTCTCAAACCAAAATCTGCCCCAGTACATGTTTCCCCATTCTTCAGGCCTTCTGTCACTCTCCAATATCATGTTTAACAATGTCATTTATACTCCACGTCCCTGTCTCCAAGACACCCCCGTGCCTCCACTGATATTTCATCAGGATGGAAAGCATTTCCATTATTCATCCTCTCCAACGCTGCTCTCACTTCTTCCTTACTAATCCTTTGAACCCCCTGATTCACAATTTTCACATCTTTCAACCTTCTTTTGCTCCCATTTGCTTCATTCATCAATTTTTCATTTTTTAACATGTATATTTGCCTTACTTTTTTCCTACTTTCAAAAGGCACTTCTAGACCTAATTGCTAAATATTGTAACTGTGGTATAAATGCTTGCTCTGGCTAAGGGCTAAGACTCAACCAACCAGTGTCTCATTTCGTAGTACTAGTGTGAGTAATCGCTTAAATTCACAGTGGTGTTGCAGAGCAGGCGTGTGTTGTTAACAGGCCTCTATGGAGTGTGAGCCAAAGATTAACGTGGTGAAGGCTTGTTGTACACAAAGACAGCAATGCAGCCAGACACTAGACAGAGTGGCTTGCCACATGTCTAAGAGAAGTCTGGCCAACAGAGAAGAATAGCAGAAGAGGAAAAAAAGGGTAATCTCTAGTGTACGTGGAAAAGGATTAAAAACAAGAATGTTAGACTGGTGGGAGACTGGTGATGGCAGGTAAGAGAAATATTGTTCAAACCACCTGATCGTTTACACATTGAAAAACAGATAACATAAGGGGTAAAAAAGGATGTGGCAAGGGGATTAAGAACAATGGAGAGCGCTGGATGGATGACATAAATTATCCAATAATTCAGCAAATAAATGGCCTATAATCAGCATGTGCTTGGTTTGGGTAACGTTTTAAAGAAAGCCAAGTTGGGCAGTGTATGGCTGTTACATTAGAGTCTCTCTCTATCTTTCTCGCTCTGTCTCTCACTCTCTCTCTCTCCAACTGTCTCTGCCGATAGTTATTTTCCATGTGTTCATGGCATTTATTTTCTGTGTCAAAATAACCACAGTCAAACAGGTAGGCTACTTCAGTTGACTAACAAATACTGTTGAATACTAATAAGGCAAGTAACATAACCAAACAGTGAAGTCATCAGGGATTATAGTTAACAATGAAGCCACATCAAAGAGAATTACTTGCTCAATTTGATTATCTTCTTTATTTACAAGATTCAATAAACGTTTACAGAGGGAAAAAACAAAATTAAGTTTTGAAAAACAAATTCACAATTATAAAACAAAAAAAAACAATTACAGTGTTTCAAACACATACATTTTTCTTTAAATTTGTTTTGCCTTTGGAAAACATATTTCACATTTTGTAAATTTGCTCTGTCACTTCTGGACGACCATACCTCTGTACTTCATGATGGCAAAGCGAGGTTAGTGACACAATCAGTCACTGAGTGACTGAGACTGAGTTTTAAGGAGTTTTCATGATGAGATCATGAAAACTCATAAACCCCTTTTGCTTTTCCATTGAAATTTGAGCTTTCCAGTTAGTTTGCCATCAATTTCTCTCGAGAGGTTCTCTTTCTTTGCTAGAGAGGTAATTTTTAGCAAATGTTTTTTATTAAATCGTCCTGTAAAAATACAGTAATACAGTTGAGTTAGCATCATGTGATGGTAACTATTAACAAATTAAGAGGACTCTTGTTTCATTCATAATCAATAAAAACAGGTCAGAGGTGATATGGAAGCATTGCGACTGCATGGATGAATTAAGGAAGCTGTTAAAATAACTGATTGTAAGATACGACAACTATGTCTGACATAAAACCAGCTTTTATTTGCATCTGCCTACTCCACTGGTAATTAGCCAACACGGAAGCCAGAGTGATAAACACAGGACTTAGTTTGTCGCTGCTGCCAACAATCAACTCTGCCACGGTTGTGTCAAGGATTGGACAATGAGTTCATCCTAGCTGACATTTGGCAAGTAGCAGGATACACCCTGGACAGGCCGCCGATTCATTGTAAGGTTTTTAAATTACATTAAAGATAAACCATGTTAATTCTGCCACTAGGGATTTCTCAGACAAGGCAATGAAAACAAAATGTAGTTTGATGGGGAGTGAAGTAGTATGGGAATATGAGAGTTGCTGTTTTCATTGTTAAGCAAGCACTTTACCCATGAAAATGTCATTGAAGAGACTCATATAGCGTCCACGGACAAGGTAATATTTCAAGCTTTAATCACATTATATTTAGTTTTGTTGGATGACTTATTTTTCACTCTTTCAGGTTACAACTTAGACTGAAAAGAATCCAAACAGTAGATCCATCAGATTTGCAGAAGCAGCCGATTACTTTTCCATCCATTTTTTGACCCTCTTTGAGTTCTGCCGAATATCTCTCTCTCCTTACTTCTACCTCTGATTGAGCCATTAAACCATCCAAGCCAGCTGATTAATATACTGCATGTGTCAGTATAAATTGATTCATGGCAGGAAATGATTTGATGAGGGTCAGTCGACAAATCTCTCAGGACTAATGTGAAGTTAATGCCAAATGAAAACAGGATCCAGCTAAACACTAAAACAGCCTGGGTCTTGAAGGTCAAAAGAGGGAGTCAGTACACATCTTGGTGTAAAGCCGAAGTGGGGGATTTCATACATTAATTACTACTCCTCTTTTAATATAGATTGTTCCCAGTGAGCATATAGTGGAAAAAACCGATTCAGGAACATTTGATATGTATTTGTTTTATAAAAAGAGCTTAATTCATACTTAATCTTAATAATAATAGTTCATCGATTTCATTGTAACAAAGTCTCAATCACTCAATAAATAATAATACCAATATGTATGAATGTATGTTGAGAAAAGCATTATTTTTCAGCTTTTCAACTAAATGGATGATTATATCATGGTAATATGGAAGGGATTGATTTACCAATCTTATATCCAATATCAATACCAATATCACTAATAATCATATATCCAATAAGTAGTACCACTGCTAGTATTGTATATGTATATTGTAGTAGCACGGCTACTGTATGTATTATAATAAATCACCACATACCATCATCATTGCTAGAACTGTATACAATGTGTTCATTTTTTTTAATCTGCTCTGTACACGCAACATTTATTGCACATGTGTCCATCCTGGAAGAGGGATCTGTGTCTCTTCCTGCGGTTTCTTCCCTTTTTTTCCCTGTTTAAAGGGTTTTTCGGGGAGTTGTTACTTACCCGGATCGAGGGTCTAAGGACAGAGGTTGTTGCATCATGTACAGATTGTAAAGCCCATCAATGCAAATTGTGATTTGTGATTTTGGGCTATATGAATCAATTGACTTGACTAGATTCAACCAAAAAAGTGGGAGGTAAAAATAAAGAATCTATTACGAAGAGAGATGTGATAAGATCTAAAATGCAGTAATTTTCAGACGTGTATATGAAGACAAATCTGTAAACCGCTAAAGCCTTTGTTTCGTCGTCACAAATTTTGTCTTATCAAGTGCGACTCGGTGGCTCTATTCAGGAGGTAAAAGTGTACAGTTTGAATCCTTGCAGGGGGAAACAACATCAGCCAAATGACTGAATAATTGAATGACCAAATTAAAGCGCCTGCGCTGCGAATGGATCAATAGTGTCCACCACCCACCATTAGGTAATCTCTGCTCAACCTTTCTTCCTTTGAATCAAAATTTCTCTCTGCTTTCTCCACTCTCTCTTCCCCCTTTATTCCTCCCTTCCACGCTTATCTTATGTTCTTGTTATATATCCCTTTGTCTCTTTTCCTTTTCTTTTTTTTAATCTCATTCTTCCTCCATTCTGCTTTCTCACTTTTTAACCCTCCTTATTGCCTCACTGTCATCTCTCTGTCTACCTCCCTCTCTTCCATTCAAGTCTCCGTTTTCTTTTTCTCTTATTTATACATTTTTTTCCCCTCCTATCTTCATGTGTAGTCGCAATCAGCCTCTCGTTCCTCTCTGTCTTTTCATTTTCCATTTCAAACATGGAGAAACAACATTCTTTCATCAGAAATCCCTCTTCCGTACCAAAACTGATGCTAAAACAAACCATTTTATCTCACCAAAATTCTATATTTTACTTAAATAGCTATCGATGGATATGATTTAGTTTAAGAGATGATTCATGTTCTGATATAGTTCTGATGAACTATACACTGATTGCCTCTGTACATACCTTAAAATAAGCATGCTCTTTTTTGACAGTATCTACTTATCGGAAACTTAAGATTTTAAGTAAATAAAATTTACTTAAAATCTTATGTATTGGTATCTGCCATACCGAACTGGATATAAAGACTCTTTTCACTATTTATTCACTTTCTTCACTCTGAAAATCACATCCTGTCATTCTCCTCTTGCTTAATGCCAAACCTCTGTCACTATTCATTCAAATATGAGATGGGCCTGCATCAGAGAGCCCATCTTAGGCGACAGTGGTGTTGTCATTGAAGCAGAAAGATACGGTTGGATTTCACAAAAGAGGTTAACAGGTGAACGCATAGGAGGGAAAAGAGATGGGAAATTGATGATCGTGGTGTTTTTCTGTACTGCCTATCTGAGTGTGTGACCTCAGTCAAGCCTCGTGAGCAGCTTCATGTATCTACTTGATCAGATGAATTGTGGCCACTGAAGCAGCGTATCCCACTGACTTCATAGAAACAGTATCAAAGTGTATGTGTGGTCTTGCAGGGATTAAATATGCTTACAAGAGAAGACACATTTTTAAAGGTGTGGACGGTTTGCTGAGCCTCACCTGTAGAGTATGTGAGTAATGGCTCATGTTCAACATTAAGCTAACAATCACATATATTCATGTTTAGGTTATATTGAATGTATTCCTGTCACAGCATATTACGTCAAGTGTTGTTTAGTGGTCAAACAACCCAGCCACCAGGGATCAGAAGCCATAGTACTTATATTGCCGGTCACAAGCCCAGAGAAATTGGTAGGGTTTTGTCAGAAAGGGCATGATCAATATATCAATGACAAATCAATATGCTGTACAAAAAAATATATATATAAATATATATAAATATATATAGTTACATGCTAGTACAACTTGTAGAAAAGACTGGCAACCTGTTTAACACTTAAACACAGGTTCAGCTTGTCTTTGGCGGGCTAAGATTGTGTAGTGCGCATATTGAGTGATGTCACAGTTGTTTGGGTACGTTTGATAACAATTTTGGGAATGCCTGAGTGAGTGCCAAAGCAGGGATATTTGCACAACTGGTATTGTCAATCAGCAGGGTGAGGTCTCCGTCTCGAGCGAGATATGATGAAAGGGTATGGTGTGGGGTTGAGAGTAAGAACTTTTTATGGTAGTAGACGACAGCTAAAGGTATATAGCTAGGTGATATGATTGAGAGAGGGAAGCTAAATATATTTTGTGTCGGTAATTTTAAGGCTAGAAGCATTGGAGGAGGGTCCAGATGTTTTATCATGATGTGGATGGAAGGAGAAATGGCGTAGGTTTGTTCCTGAAGGAGAAGTATGTGTTCTGTGAGTGTTCTGGCTTAGAGCCAAGTGTCAGACAGAGCGATGAATATTAAGAAAGAAATTGGAGGTGTGATGATGAACGTTGTTAGCCATTAGGCCCCACAAGCTGGTTGTGAGTTGGAATATAATTCCTGGAATAAATTGAATGAAGTAATGAAGGAACAGATATTATTCAAAGAGGTGAGAAAGTGGTGGTTGGAGTGGACATCGATGGGTATTTTGGTGAAAGAACAATTCAGATAAGGAAGTGATGGGCTGTTATGGTGTTAAGGACCGGAATGGGGTTTTTTTGCAAAGAGGATAGAAATGGCTGTGGTGAATGTCTTCCACGAAGAGAGAGTTGCACAGGATGACATAAGAGCCGAGGTAGGAGCACGCAAGTGGACCACATCTTATAACTTATGTAGAAGATGTAAGGTGGGGACAGGGGAGAATATAGCCATAGGCCATCAAATGGCAGTATTTAGGTTGACTCTTGTCATGGTATGTTGATATTTTACTTTATTTGGAAAGTTCATGGTTCTGCGTTTCGTGTTATTTTTTCCTGTTTTATATTGTAAGTTGGTGTCCCGCGAGATTTCTCCCTGTCTTTGTCAATTCGTTGTCGATTTTATGTCTCTTTTGTCATTTTGCAAGCCTTTCCTAAATGACAAAAGATTTTTTATGTAATATTTTGCACCTTTGCATTTGAGTTTATTTTTTAATAATTTTTTTTTTTATTTATAGCCACTCATGGACTATCTTGTAAAGATCACATTATAGAAGAAGAACTGGATTGAATAAACGGTCAGTTTTATATTTCTGACTATAGGGGAAATATTCAGAAATGGTGACGTGGCTTGTCTTCATTAAGTCACCAGGAAATTTGGTCCCATGTAGACCATTCCATTCAGGGAAGCAGCAAAGTTAGTCATCTGCCATTACTAACCTAGGTTTTCCTAATAATAAAATTAATCGCCCATCTCTGAGTCTTCTCCGAGATCCAGATTTACACTGAAACCTGACAATGTCCCCATTGTTCAATGAGCTCTAGAGTAACATCTCAGTGCCCCTGACATTCAGGGGCAAAATTTCTGAGGGTTGACAGCACCCTTAGTTGTATCCTTTATCCGTGTCACGTGGGTGTTCCTGCTGCTCTGCCTCTATATAAGAAAGGGACCCTGATACCAGTAGGTTTGTCTATCTTTACAACTGGCCATATGTCACAATCACTAGTTCTTGATTATCACCAACATAATAAAAGAGCCGCTGTTAGGCTTGGTCAAGCAATATAACATAAATTTATCTGGGTTATGTTGTAATTGCTTCAGATTCCATATTCACAGAATTGACATGAGGTTAAAACTATGCAGCTGTGTACACTGAAAAAAAGTTTGAATTTTTCACTCCCAAAGAAAATATTTTTCTTGTTTTTCCTCAATAAATCCAGCAAATCATTACTTGCCAAAAGGATTCAACCAGGTGACATATTATAAAATACAGTGCCTCGGTTGTCAGTCTTCTTGGTGGCTGTTTTGTTTGTTGATGGTAATTACACCCTTGTTTCAAAACTAATGTGCTAATGGTTTATTACCTCTGCCAGCTAATGTGGGATAGGGGTTATGTTTGTATCCTTCCTTTTCTCTGTTTGTTTGAATGTAATTTGGAATGGAATATCTCAAATACTTTTAAATGGGTGTGCATTTAATTTTCATTTAATAGTGTGTCATGGGTTAAGTAAGAACTGTCTAACTTCACACTGTTTATTCAAAGGTTGTAGTAATTGTTGTGTACTTAAAATATGCAGATCTCATCAATGAATTTGTACACCTTTAGAAAAAATGTTTGCCATTCAACAAGCATGGGATTTCAAACTGTTCTGTTCAAACAATTCTCAACAACAAGGTACTGGATGGCATAAAACAGATGAAAATCGGTCATTGTGCCTTTGTCCTCTTGTTGAAGAGCTTTGGATTTGTTTGATCACCTGTTTGGGGTTTATTGTGTAGAGTACATTTCTCAATCTATTTTGCCCTATACTGTGATATACTAGATTGATTTAGTTATTTCCATCAGAAAGAACAAAATCAATTTCAGAAGATAAATAAAACTATTTCAGAAGATACATTTGGAACATTAAGTTTAGTTAGCCAAAGCAACGGTGATGGGTTAACGATAGGTAATCTTTCCTTGTAAATAGACTGTACTTATATAGTGCTTTTCTAGTCTACTTGACCACTCAAAGCGCTTTTCAACACGAGTCAGCATTCACCCGTTTAGACAAACAATCATACAGTAATGAGAGAGGCTGCCATGCAAAGCGCAACCTGCTCATCGGGAGCGGAAACCATTCACACACCAATGGAACATCCATTGGGAGCAACTTGGGGTTCAGTATCTTGCTAAAGGACACTTTGACATGTGGACTGCGGTGGCCAGGGATTGAACCACCGACCTTTAGATAAGTGGACACCGCTCTACCAGCTGAGCCACTGTCGCCACACCATAGTTCACACAAGCTGACATTGGGCAAGAGGCAGGATACACCCCTCACCAGTCCTAAACAGGATAAGAGGTTACGGATGATGTATGCATGAATGAAAAGTTCACACCGGCCAAATTCAATATGAAATTTGATCAATTTCAGCTTGTGGCAAAGTGGTTTTAGTTTATCCTATATTTTAACTATACTGTCTATAATCAACAGATTGGGGTAACATTTTGTTAGTTGGCATCTAAGTGTACCAGCTTTCCTGAAAGTTCAGCTTTAATTTCAGGCTGAAAAACAAATGCAAGGAACTATAGAGAGCAGCAGTAGATGCACATGCTCCTAACTGCTCTTGATGCCCCAAAGTGTTTGCCAAAGCTATCAATTTTTTTTTTTTCCCACTGTGCTTCTAACACTTGTACTTTGTTTAGCATCTTGCTCTATGCTTCGTTAATGTCAAAATACCCCCACTGTGGAACATATAAGTGCTTATCTGATGTTATAGGCACTATAGGATCATTACGACAGTATCAGGTAGGTTATATTAAGCAACTTTCTATGTTGGACTTTTTAGGATAGTTAAGTGGAAAAAATTCTCATTTTAAAAAGTAATGCTCTTCCTGATCTTGAATTCATTCAAATGTACAAAATGTAAGTCTCATATACATACCAGATAATAGCCAATGTTTACCTACTATGTGAGCATTTGATGAAAGCTCATGATATTTACATTAAACTGATCAATGTGTTACGGCTTTGCTGACTCAGTTTTGAGATCAATATGGTCAATGGGCTACGACTGTATCGAGGGTGGGGCTCTGACTACTACTGAAATTTAGCTGTGAAGATGTCTTCAGGCTGGCCCTCATATTAAATACCTGAAATTTGGGGTTGATTAAAACACTGTTACGTGTGTCTGCAATGGGGGAATTGTTGGCCTCCCACTAGAGAATATACAGTCCCAGTCTAGACCAGCTCTTTCTGAAAAAGTGCCCTAAAATAAAATTTGTTGGGATTTCGCACTGTATAACAATGAATTGACTTTTTAAAATTATTGCTGCTGAAATATAGGGGCAGTGACAGTGAGAAGATTTGACAAAAGCAATAAAAATAATCCAAATTTGACAAGACAATAACAAGCAAGTAATTAAATTGCTAAAAAAAAAAAACTAGGGCAAGTGTGTAAGTGTGTGAAGGACTTTTTGAATACAGAAAGAAGAAACAATCCTTTATTAGTCACATAGTCATACAGAACAACATAGTGAAATTACTTCTCTGCATTTGACCCATCCCTGAGGGAGCAGTGGGCAGCCCCTCGTGGAGCGCCCGGGGAGCTAAGGATTCAGGGTCTTGCTCAAGGACCCTACGACAAGTAGACCCTGGTGGGATTCGAACCGGCTACCTTCCGATCTTCTGATTGGGAGACGGCCGCTCTACCCACTGAGCCACAGCCGCCCCACAGGTGAGAGTATATAAGAGTGTGCATAAAAGCAGAACGCAGGTTTAGTGCTAGGGAAGATAAATGAATGAACCTGGGAGGACTTTGTTAAATCTTAACATTTACAAACAATTAGACAAGGGAGTATTCGAAAACTTAGAAAAATGTGGTAATTAGCCAACAAATAAAAAAATAAATAGATATAAAAAAAAAAAAACTAAAAAATAATTTGTGAGAATTGGCAGTCACATCAGGAGGTGGTGGGGGTTGCTTTGTTGAAGGTTTGGTTGGCGTTTGTCTGTTATACACCAGCAGCACACAAAAAGAAGATATTATTCTGTACAGTTAGGAAGCATATGTGAGTATAAATCCATTCTACGATGGCCGATAAGGGCAAATGAAAAGAAAACATTCACTTGGCGTCATGTGCCTGCTGCAAATTAATGAAAAATCTTCATTAATTTAACATTACACACACGCTGCAAAAACCACAACACATTCAGATAAACAATCAGCAAAGGCCACAAGACATCAGAAGTGTTTACGAAGGACACTTACAAGTGATGCATCCCGAAACGCATTTTTGTTGCGTCATTTAATGCATAAAAAGGATATGATACACAAACGTGTCATGATATTTTGATTAACCGTTGTAGCTTTGCTTAACTTCCAGGTCATGCACTCATGTTGCTTATAATAAAAATTTAATCAACAAGGGCAAGTATAATATAATAATAATAATAATAATACATTTAATTTATAATGCACTTTACATTTGGATCAAATCTCAAAGTGCTGTCTACTATAGCTTTGGGTTCTGTGCATGTTAGGGTCAGTATTCATTTTGTTTGTTGTTTTCGCAACGTTGATAGAAGTTTTAGTCTTAGTCATATGACTGCATGACCCAGAAGTTAAGCAAAGTGTGTTTATTGTGAAATTGATGAAGGCATTTTCTTCATCTGCTGCACGCATGTATGATGTGAAATTGATGATTGTAGTGCGTTTTTCCCTGTCGGCCCCAATAGATTTCACCTGCTTTGGTGAAAATAGAAGCTGCAACAGGTGGCAAAGAGAGGAAACAGCAAGACAACCCCCCAAAAGGAAATTATTCTACAGATGGTGGCCATGGACGATTTCTCGCTCCTCATCCTTACTGACTGATTTTTCTCTAGTTTTGTATTTTGTTGGTACCCTTGTCTCTACTAGAAGCATGATGCAGCCAGTACCTGCAGCCCATTCAGGTTGAACAGTGTAGTCAAGTTCCTCCAGGATGGTACATCCATATGTGCCGCTGTAAGAATGCTCGCCTTTTCTCCAAGAACAGTTTTGGGAGCATGGAGGAGATACCAGGAGACGTGCCATTACTCTTGGAGAATAGGACAGTGTCGTGAAGGGCAACAACCCAGCAGCAAGTCAGGTATCTCCTCAGTGTCATTTGGAACAGGAAATGCACTTCCAGATCCCCAAAAAATCCCTTCCAGTGATTTACTTGTGTGCATGTGTCTGACCAAATTGTCAGAAACAGACTCCATGGGGATAGTATGAGACCCAAACCTCATGGACCGTCAGATAACACCCGACTTGCATGTTCATTACATGTATCTTATTCTCTTGTTTTTACTATGGTCCAGGTTTTATTGTTGCCAGAGGTCATATGATTGTTGGATGCTGTAGCTTTTCCAGTAATATATGGGGAAAAAATCATATATTTTTTCATACATGAATGTTCATGCCAAGTCACTTTACATAAGATGTAAAGTGACTTGGCATGAACATTCCTACTACAATAATGTTTTTTTCTTCATATACCAAACAGAATTTCTAGATTTTAATAAACCAAGAGTACAAAGTGCATGATATTAGGCCCGTGATTAGTTAAGTTAATTAAGGAGATTTTAAATAAAGTGGAGTATAATGTAGGTATTATGTAAGATGCATAAGAGTTGAATTTAGCCCTATAAATTTGTGTAGGGGTGGTTTGTGCTAAAGATGTAATCAAGTAATAAGACTCCTTTAGATGTTATGTGCATCTGCTGTTGAAATAATGCATTGCTAGTAGAAAAGCCCCAGTCGTCCGACTGAGGTATAGGTATATGGCCTTAAACCCTCTGTATCTGCATGGAATCCACCCTGTCCTATTCATGTGAACAAATGCAACATTATTTAACTGCTATGTGTGTGCGTGCGTGCGTGCGTGCGTGCGTGCGTGTTTGTGTAAGTGTGTGTGTGAGAGAGAAATGGCAGGTAGTGCTTTTGTGTGCATATCAGATTTTCCAGGTCCTATAAATCAATGGTCATCAAATGGGGGCACACGTACCACTAGGGGTTCTAGATACGTATCAAGATAGATACGTATGATTATATGATGTGGCATGTAAATATTTGTCAGTGACAGGTTTGTTGTAAATAAGATACTTATTGCACAGCAACATATTGATTGCGTTTACAAAAGTAATTTATTCCTTCCAAAAATATCTGACTCTGGCAGAAAAGTAAGTCAGATGGGTACAGTATTGAAATTAAAAAATACGTTAAAAATACAAAAACGGTTTATCTGATTAATAGCATGTTGGAAAAATATTTAATTCCATTATTTGCAATGATGCCCCATGAGCAGAAGCAATAAGAGCATTTCCATGCACTCGTGAAACTCAAAATTGTATATATTTTTGTGTCATTGATGATGTATGGATTCAGATGATTTCAGAGCAGATCAGTTCCTCACTAAGCATATGTGCTGATGAAGACACATCTATGTTACCGTTTAAATAGAAGAAAAATACATTGCACCTGCTTTTTTTTGTGATCAATGGCATCGTCGCTTTCACAAGAAAAGCAACTGAAAATGTATTTGCAGTACTTCCTTTAGTCATTATGTCATAAGTTATAAGTGGTAAACACTTTGATCGGCATTCAACCATCTTACTACACATCTGTTGGAGTTATTGTTCAGTGGTGAGAGTACATTCCTGCCACCCCTTAATTTGTGCGTTCATACCCAGGCTGAAACTGTTGTTATTTTGAGATATTTGCTTTGGGAGTGTGCACAAAATAATTTGCAGGTAGTTAGCGCTGCGTTGTAGCGAGACTGATCTCAATTAATGTGTTCTAAATTAAACTGCATTTTCAAACGTTTGAACACAAATCACAGCTTACTTATTTCCAGACTAGAGCCAATTCATTTTAAGATTTCTTGTCCAGTGAAGTGATTTTGTGGCATGGAAATTCAGTGTGCACTTCTTATATTTTAGCTAATCTTTTTTTGCCTTTTGATCAGTACGATGACTATTCTGCAAACTACTTCTTATTTTTTACCGGACTAACATATCCGTATTCAACCTCTGGCTCCTCTCTTCACGTGTTCAGGCCCCTGATAGCCAAGTCTAATTGCGGCTCTGGCCGAGCGAGAAACAGGCAGCAAGCCAATAATCCAGCCAGCCAGCCTGGCAGCAGGGGGAGCACTGCTTCTCTGAGACACTGATTTATTGTACAATTTCACAGCAGTGGCCGCAGTAATGGGACTGGATAAATGGCTGACCCCTCACTGACTGAGATGACTCCTGGGGAAGAGCAGAACTTGCTCGTGCTGTATGTGTGTGCACATATCCATCATGTGTGTGCAGTTGGGTCAATGCTCCATAACTGACATCATCTCTGCCTTATTTCTACTTGTTGCCTTTCTCTCTTTCAGGGAGTATTTTAAGTGTGTAGCCATCTCTTTGACGGTTATTACTGTTGTTCTATACCTCACCATGCACCACCTCTTCTCACTCAACCCCCCACTTTCCTGTTATGACTAACTCACTCTATGCCTGTATCATCTTTCAACCCTCTCTGTCCGTCTGCCCTCTAAGTTTCTACAGTGTATATTTCCCGGAACTCACTTCTTCTGTTTCTATCATAACTATTTCTTCTTCATCTCTTCTTTATGGTTTTCATCGTTACTCTCTGCATATTATTTCTGCCCCCTGTCCTGCATAGAGTATATCTTCTCTGTGTGTGCTTTGTTTCTGATTTTATTGCCTCTACAAAGGAAGTTACGCCTAAACCAAGTCTGCTGGTTGGTTCATTGTTTTTCGTCAGGAATCACACAAAATCAACCATCAACAGATTTCTTCAAAACTTGATTGTAGAACAGGGTATGGATCAGAATTTTTTTTAAGATTATTATACACTAAGAGGGGATACAAGATTTCCCTTTATTTCTTGAACATTGTGTTATGAGGCATTATTTTGTTGTTTTCCTTAGTAAAATGCAAAACCGAATTCGCACTAAAATGTGTAGAGCAGTGGGAGATAATAATAATACATTTAATTTATGACGCACTTTACATTTGGGTCAAATCTCAAAGTACTACAAGGTAAAAGCAGATAAAAGCATCAATAAAAGAAAACGTAGTAAAAATAATTTAAAAATATTAGCAAAAAAGCAGCAAGCAGCAATGTTAATTAAAAGTCATAGGTTCTGCTTGAAAGGAAAGTTTAAATCCTATTTCAAAAGTCTCAGTCGTATGTGTAGACCCCAGATGGTCATGGAGGGCATTCCACAAACAAGGTACAGCAGAACAGAAGACCCGATCACCCATTGGGCTGAATTTAGTCGGGGTTGGGGGGAGTCTGGAAGAGACAAACGCGTGGACCAGCTTCTCAGCTTCACTAGGTTGCTGACTGATGAGGAGAAGGGAATGTCGTGACCAGAGAAAGTAATGCTTGTTATGGAGGATTACTGGGTCTGATGTGGGGTGCCAATTAAAATTGCTTCGGTTTTGGAGCTGTTCAACTGGAGAGAGTTGTGTTTCATTCACACCTTTATCTCCTCCAGATAGGCGCTGAGTGTTGACAGGGGAGATGAGGATGATGTTGATGATGACGATGAAGAAGCTGCACAGCCACATGTGTCAGATTTCATTTAGATTTGCGTGTCATCAGCGTAGCAATGAAACCAGAGTCCATAGCGACTGATGACACGGCCAAGGGGGCGCATGTAGAGTATGAACAAAATGGGGCAAAGGACTGATCCCTGGGGGACCCCACAGGTGACAGTGTTTGTCCAGGACCTTGCACTTCTAAAGGAAATATATTCTGTTCTGTTGGTGAGGTAGGAATGAAACCAGTTCAGGGCATTGTCTGTGAGTCCAATGGTGTGATGAAGGATGTCTAGGAGTATTCCATGGTCAACAGTGTCGAAGACAGCAGACAAATAAAGGAGAATCAGGAGGGAAGGTGAGCCGGCATCTGCTGCCATCCGTAGGCTGACTCTAAGCAGAGCTGTTTCTCTTCTGTGGGTGGAGGAGAAACCAGACTGACATTTTTCAAAGACGTTGTTGTATTTGAGGTGGTCCTGGAGGTGGGCAGCAACTACTTTTTCCAGTACTTTGGAAAGTAATGGGAGATTGGAAATGGGCCTGTAATTCGCAAAAACTTGGCCGCTTTTAGGGCAGATGGAACATAGCCAACCTGGAGGGATGTTTGTTTTCACTAGGGCTCTTGGTACGGGGAAGCGGGCACAGTTGGGGGGTGGGGTGGGGGTTTTCATCGTCCTGATGATGTCCTCAACCTCTTGCTGTCATATTTCTGGGAAGCAATTTAGAGGATTGGAGATCTCAAGTAGGGAGTAGGCAGGCTGGATAGGTAGAGTGGAGGAACCGGAAAATACAGAACGGCTTGAGTCAGTTTGTGTTTTGAAGAAAGCCATGAAATTAATACAGTGCTCTTCTGTAATTTCTGTAATACAGGGAGTTTGTGATTTTAGAAGATGATTGATAGTGGAAAACAGCTGTTTAGAATTTCCAGGACTGGTTTTGATGGTGTTCGAGTAGAACAGTGGCCGTGACTCTCTAAGGGACTTTGAGTAGGCCTTTTGGTGTTCGCGAAAGGCTAGCTTGTGGCATTGTAACACCGCTCAAGGACACGCCCAGCTGCCTTCATTTTCCGTAGCTCGCTGGTGAACCAGGGGGCTGAGCGGGAGAAGGTGACTTTTTTTTACCGGGGCGTGACGATCCAGGATGCTACTCAGGGAGTTATTGCAGATATCGATACCTGGCTGCTTGAGATTAAAACAGTCCAATAGTTGGAGAAATGCAAAACAACAGGTTGGGGAGTTGACATGGATGTTCATCTGTCCAAGTACTATATATATATATATATATATATATATATATATATATATATATATATATATATATATATATATATATATATATATATATATATATATATATATATATATATATATATATATATATATATATATATATATATATATATATATATATATATATATATATATATAATATTTATATATATATTATATTTATATATATATATATATATATATATATTTATTTATTTATTTATTTTATTGGCAGAGGTTGTGCAAAATGTTGAGAAAAGCTTTTACTTCTCAGAGATGAAAGCTGGGTTTGGCTTAGGTGGTTGGTAGATTAGAAGTATGGTCATGGGGAAAGGGGTCTTACATTTAAATACCACGCATTCAAAAGAAGAGATCTCAGGCGGGAGCAGTGGTGACAAAAGCCAAATCACTGCGGTAGATGACAGACAGACAGCCACCACGACCCGTGCAGCGGGATTTCTGGAGGCAACAGTAGCCAGGGGCACAGGTCTCCTCCAGGACAGAAAAAAAATCTGGTTGTTGCCAGGTTTCTGTAAGGCACATAACGTTTAAACACTTGTCCAGAATGTGGTCATGTATGAGGCATGATTTCTTTGTGAGAGATTAGATGGAGCAGTGAGTCTCGGGTAATGGCCGAAGTAGACTGAAATCCACCCCACGTTTTCTATCCTGCTCAATGAGTAACATTGTCATGGAAAGTCCATGGTTACAGGTCTGAAGAGCGACAGCGTTCTGATAATACGTTTCAGAATAGAAGAACGTAATGGCGTGATTGGAGCGGGAGAAGACAAACTTCCAACGGCAACTGTTGTGAATGTAACGGGGCCAGCAAAGGAGTCTTAGTTGTTTAATAACTGATATACACAATGGAGTTTTGGAGTTGTTTGCCAGTAAGCAACAATAATAGTCTACTTGTTGGTTGATACTATTGCAGGCTGTCAAAGTCTGATGGAAAAGCGGCAAACATCACCAGCGTCCTCTCCCTGTCCAGACTCACGGGAATGGGTCAGACAATCAAGAAAGGCCTGTAAAAATTGTTTGTAGAAATAGAGTTAAAAACTGTCAAAAGGCAAAAATAAAAGACCATTCAATTCAAAATAGTATCACACTGACATACAAACAATGAATTAATAAGTCATGAAACTGTACATAACTTTAATGTTTACTGGAAAAAGCACAATTTTACAGTTGGAATACAAACTACTGGTACATCCTGTCAGAAACTAATAATAATAAATAATAATAAAAACAAATAATCTCTTAGGTATTTAGCCATTTTCCTCATCTTATCCAGGGTTGATTCGTAGTGGCAGCAATGCAGGGAACAGCCAGCAATCCTCTCGCTAGCAGAGCTCTCAAGCTCATCCTGGGGGATCCTGCGGCATTTCAGAATCCAATGAGATATATGATCCCTTCAGTGGGTCTGCCTCGTTCTCCTTCCATTGGATGTGCTCAGAAAAACCTTGAAAGTGAGGTGAACTGAGGATGACTGAATCAGTTGACAAAAATACAGCAACTGGCTCCTTTCGAAACAAAGTAACAACTTCTCTCTAAGTTCCTGTAGAGCTCCTCAGCCTCACAAAATATATTTCTAAATATACAGTGGTTTAATGAAAGTCAATGTCCTTGTATGTATAATCTAACATATTTATTAATCTGAATATGTTATATGCAATAAAAGAAAACAGCTAATTAACAATTAATTAATTTAATTAATTAATTTAAGAATTAATTGATGTATATATATGTATTTATATATATTGAATATATATATATATATATATATATATATATACTTATATGTATATACTGTATACATATTTAACAATGTAGGATTGTCTGGGCTTGCTAAAGGAATACACTGTACTCAGTGTCATTCAAGCCATCTCTGCATACTTGCCAGCATGGATATAAATTTTCATATACTTTGCATTATTTAAGTGGCCCTTTGGGTTTGTGAGAGGTTAGGTACTCTCAGATATGCAGATCCCAATGATCTGCATATCAGTAGTCTGCTTGACTACTCAAAGTGCTTTCACAACAGGAGTCAGCATTCACCCATTCACACAGTGATGATAGAGGCTTCCACAACAGTCACACTGGCATTTTTATAGATTCCAACATTTTTTGAAGCTATAATAAAGTAAAAGTACTCTTTACTTCAGCTCCAGTGCTGGCAACACATTAAAGATCCAATGATACATGTTGGAAAGACTGGAGTGAGTGTTTTTGTATTACACACACTTATAGAGAGTAGTTTGAAACAATATTCAATAATTAATAATAATCCAGATTTCCTAAAACATGCTTTTGTTCCTTCCAAAGAAATAGTTTAGCATTGGAAAACCTGGTCAATCCGAATGGGCTACAGGTACCGCATCATACTGTATTAACAGAGACAGGGGCTCTGTCAAAGGAAACCTATGCAAATGCAAACGTAGAGAAAAATTAGTCAAGAAATATAGGGAGAAATTGTCTATTGCCATCTCAACCATTGCCTCTTTGGGGTTGTCTTGCTGTTGCTTCACCTGTTCACCAGTGGTCGCTTCATTTGGACCAAAACTGGGTGAAACAGATTCACAATCCCTTACACTTCCTGGATAGAGACCTCTACAGTATATCCTTGAAGCGTAAGTGACTTGGTGTTATACTTGATGACTGAGTGTCTCTCTAAATATTGAGCAGTGCCAATAAAGTTTATCCAGGAGGTTCTGGAGAGTTTTTGCGTTTAATTATTATCCTGTTCAAATTCTTTACTCCACATCAATCGTGGTGAAGATCAACACATCTAGCCTGTTGATGTGTAAGCTGTGAGACACACAGCAAATTGTAAAGTGACTGTACTTATATAGAGCTTTTATAGTCTGCTTGACTACTCGGAGCGCTTTTACAACACGAGTCAGCATTCACCCATTCACACAGTGATGATAGAGGTTGCCATGTAAGGCGCCACATGCTCATCAGGACCAGTAACCATTCACACCATCATTCACTGTCATGATTTTGTGTTTATTTTATTATTATAACTTCTGTCATTTTGGTTTTTGTTCCTTTTCCCTCTCCGTGTCTGTCCTGTGATTCTGTTTTCCTCTCGTGTGATTGTTTATTATGTTCAACTGTGTTTCCCCCCCCCCAGTCTCATTGTCTCGTTAAATCAGTGTATATAGACTGTCTTCACTTTTCCTTGGTTACTAATTCGTTGTTTGATGTTCCCCCGTGTCATCACTCGTCGAAGCCTTCTCCCAGTGTTTTTGTAGAAAGTTCGTGTTTCCCAGTGTTTCGTTATTCCTGTTTGCTTCCCTGCTTTTTCCTTGTGCCAACTACAGCAACTTGGAGTTTAGTATCTTGACATTTCAACTTGTGGACGGCAGTGCGCATTTTCTTAACAGAGAATTTGGCTTATTCATTACTCTCTTTTGCAAAGTTAATTTTAAACTACACCTGGACAAAGGTACTTATTTTGTGGTTCTGCTTCCAAATCTTGGGTTCTGGTTCCACTCTGGTAGTTTGCTAGTTTAGAAAAAAGAACTTCTTATGTCTGTGGAAAGGATTATTATAACCAACCAAGACTTTGTAACGGCCATTTTTAAAATCACATAGTGTGAAAAAACTTTACTACAACAGTGGACTTTATTAAAAAAAAAAAAATCAATGGTCTCCAAGTTCCAAACAAAGCACATTGAGTTTCAAATACAAAGCTGGAATTTGAAATAAAAAAAGTGTATTGAGTACCTGTGTGACATAAATAACATGGCTATGCTGCATTTAAGATGGATTGACACGGCTCTAAGTAACGCCTTTTTGATGTAACCGCATGCCTCCAGTGCCTCTGTACTGTAATTATGTGGCACTAAGCCTCTGTCAGCGAAAAACCAAACCGTGTCTGAGCATGTCCACTTGTTGAATCACTAGCACCAGTCTGGATTGCTTTAGTAGACAAGAAGAATCTGATTTTAACAGGGCATCAGACAAATAAACTCTAAGGTCCAATGTGCTGGAGGGGACATATTTACACAAATTGAGTACAGTAGTAGTGAGTATGCTTTCATCAGTTTAAGAATAAGATATATGGATTTGGAGAATTTCAAAAACTGTGTTATGGCTGCAGCCAAAATTGCACCATCTCTCTCGTGTCTTTCAGTCATTTGTTAGATTTCACTGAATAAGTGAACTGCCATCCGGTAGAAGCAGCACCAGGTAGCAAAGACAAGAGCGCTGCCAATTGGCTGGTTATGATGTGCAGCTCACCTTTAATAGTTGATGTATCGTGGTGATAATAATTTTGGATTGAGTATTTTTATTAAAGTGTATTTTTAAGAGGTTTTAAATACCCGGGGACTGAGTCTAGCTAATCTCACAGATCACAGTTATCTGAAAATGTTGTCCCTCAAATTTGAAGCTTCCTACCTGATATTGTTCCATGCTCTGGATGAAACAGGCAGGCCAAATCCAATCAAAACTATTCACTACACATATTTTGTAATGGAAGACACATAACAAAAAAAGCTAATAGTTAGAAACCAACCCAGTTTACACATAATACAATTGTAATACCAGCAACTCACAGGGTTGGACTTCGCCTGAGCTCCTGGACCAGATAGCTGCCTATCTGTTGTGTTGAGTAGAGGACTGAGGTCCCCTCCCTGCCCCACATGAAGAGAAAAGATAAACATAGTTCTGGATAAACTTTCTTTTCACTGTCTCACACACACACTCACTCACACACACAAACACACTATACACACAGATACTCACACTCACACATACAAATTTATTTGCATTATGTTGCTCTAACAAATCCCCATCCATCCTCCCTTCATGTTCACTGCATGTATCTACCTTTGAACCCATTTATTTAATTCATATATCACCACATCCCATAACTCTTCTCACTGCCACACACAACTCAGTTTTCTCTCTCCAAATTGTCCCTGTATCTTTTCAAACTGCATTTCACCTTTTTCTCTCCACTGTCCTCAGTCAGTACCTACTCCATCCGGCCTCTTGAAGTCTTCTTCTGCCCTCTCCATAATGACACCTGTCTTTCAACAAAGTCTTGGAGACAAGTTAGTTTAACTTAGTTGCAAACAGTGTCTTACTTCCTGTGTTTATTAGGGTAATTTCAAACCTAGTTCATCGAGAGCAGTTGTAGACATGGAGTTGTGTCAACATTGGTTTATGTGGATTATGCATATAACATACTTTTCAAATGATGGCTAGGTGAATAAAAAGGGCCATCAGTTTTGTGTTTTAAAGTTGTCACTTTTCATTCTTTCTGTCTTTCTTTTTTCATCATTTAAACTATAGGTCATTTAAGTTGAAAGTCGTTCATCTTACGTCTCCAGACCAACCAGTCAAATTCCAGACCTTTGCTGTCCAATGAAGCTGAGTAATGTGTAGTATCTTATGATGAGGTTGTAATAAGTGACGTTTTTTTGTGTTTTCTTTCCTGTTGCTTTGAACAAAGAAAGGAAACTGTACATATTTACAATGTGCTGTATACAATGTACAATAAATATTGTATTTATGCATACTGTTTGTTTCTTATAGGCAGTAAACAAACTTGCTTATGTTACTTTTTTTTATTTTTTTACTTACTATGTAATTTTTTTTGAGACTGTCACAGGTGTTGCTTGAATGCTTGTGGTAGGATTCCATTATAAGCCATCAGAATCCTCCATTGCCGAAAATTAATGCCAATGTGGAAGTGGCAAAAAGTGCAGTTTCACAAATGGCCACTCAATAATGACACCAGAATTCCCCATCCCCATAGACACCCTTTATAAAAATACCTACAGCAAAAATAAAGATGGATTTGTTCTCTGTAGCTATTTAGCATGTTTTTGGTGCATGGGCTTAGGTTTTTAAGAACTCATATCTTTAAATTACATCAAGGAATAAAATTAAAGATAATTAAGAGCATGGCTGCAATGAGTGGCAGCTGGGACCGCTACCTTGTCGTATAATGTTCCTCTTGTTGAATGCAATGTATTTGATTTAGATTAGATGTAACAGGACCCCTGTCTTCCAAGCAGAACAACTTCGGCTCATCAGTTCATAGCGTGTTCTCCGGAATGCTCTGAGGGTCATCGAGTTGTGCTGAGCCTAATTTGAGATAAGCCTTATTTTACCACTATGTTAGCAGTGGCTCTTTGCTCAGTGCCTTTCCAAAAGTAAAGCCATGGAGTCTGACCTTTATTAAGTTACGAGAGCCTGACATTCCGTTCTTGTTTGTCAATCACCTTCCAACTCATCTTTTTTGGAATTCATTTAGAGACACGAGGAAAAAATAGGAACAGAAAAACTGGAAGTTACTCACAACACAGTGGGAAGGGTTGGGACGCGTGACGACACGAGGACATCATGCACAGAAGGGAAGGTAAGGACAGACTTCATACACAGACATAACGAGACAATGAGACACAGCTGGAGGGGAAACACAGGTGAGCATGATGAACAATCACAAGACAGACACAGAGGGAGAAAGGAACACAGAGGCGTGACACTTTCACACTTACCGGGTTTATATGAGCTAACTATTTTGGTTCAATAAATACAATTATCAACTAAAAATTGTATTTTTTGTTTTCTTACTGAAAAAATAAATAAATAAAAAATTATAAAAAATTATAAAAAGGGTCCAAACCTTTCCCCACAGTGTAATGTTTATGCCATATTTGACAATCTCCAGGAAAAAAGAACATAATGTTCATTGATTAAGCCCAGTTTTAAGCCATCAAAGCCATTTTACTACTTCTTTTATAAATTCTTTAAATACCTGAACTCTGACATGCAGTGATGGCCACTGCAAGTCGGATTCCTTTCGACATCCGTTTTGGTATAGAGCTCTGTAGAACATGTCTCTCCAAAGTCTCCCAATTGAGTACTTTTGAACTGAGATCGCAACTGTTAGGTGACTGTTAAGGTCGTAGTATATGTTCAAGTTTATGCCTGATATCTACATAGGATTAGTATCTAGATAGATATTTTGCCAATTTTCCTTTACTAAGAGGTCTATCAGCCGCTTTTTGAAAAAGGGAAAAGAAGAAGAAGAAGAAGAAGAAGAAGAAAGAATCCTTTATTAGTCACATAGAGTCATACACAGTACAACATAGTGAAATTACTTCTCTGCATTTGACCCATCCCTGAGGGAGCAGTGGGCAGCCCCTCGTGGAGCGCCCGGGGGGCTAAGGATTCAGGGTGGGATTTGAACCGGCTACCTTCCGATCGGGATACGGCCGCTCTACCCACTGAGCCACAGCCGCCCCTAGGAAGTTGTCCAGAGCTTGGTTGCATGTTAATTCATTAATTTTCTACAACCACTCACACTATTATTTAAACCTAGAGGCAATTTAGAGTCACCAACTCGCCTATAATGCATGTTTTTGAGCTGTGGGAGTAGACGGGAGTATTCGTAGCGAACCCATATTAATTCAACGTGTAAATCATTGACTGCTCATCAAACCATTCAGAGTGCTTTCAGGCCTATCAATTGTTTTTTTAAATAATTTACTCATTTTTTTTCTTTCAATTTAATACCTGTTAATATTATTTCCATATTCCAACCCTTAGGTCAGCTAGAGAAATGTTAACTATATTAAGTTGAAATCCAACAAGATCCAGGTTGGAATACCCAGGTTTGGGGTCGCCTAAGAAGAAGGAGAAATATGAGAAAATGCAGAATAGATAAAAAAATATATAAACAATGGATCATCCCAAGCAGTACCTCCAGTGGTTAATCTTGACTGGCTAGAAACACAATTTTTAAGTACAGTCTCCCAGATTCAGATCAAAACCATTGTAGATTTAAGAACAAAATACCCTGGCTGGTTCTGTCTCTAACATCTCTGGGTTTCTCTGCCCCAGACACACCTACACCTTGACCCCACCTAAAAGACCTCAGCTCTAAATCAGTGTGAAATGCAGTGGCTAGTGCTGCTACTGCTCACTTGAAAGAGGCCTGCATACAAGAAAGCATTTATTTACATGTCAATACGCACAGGAAAACAGTTTTTCATAAAATTGCTTTGGATGAAAATGAATAAAGAGACGTTCAGGTTTTATGGCCTTTACATATGGACTATCCCCGTGGTCCGGTATGTGTAGACTCTGACACTGTGTATGTGTGTGTGTGTGTGGGTGTAATGAGTTTCGCAGATGCTGCGTGGTTTCCTCTAGAAAGGGTTTTAATAAGAATCAGCAGTGCAGGAGAGCAGCAGAGGGGCACACAATACCTCCGATGTTAAGACTGTATGCTCACGCTCTGGTTTTTTTCACATAAAACCGGTCATACATATTCACGCCCACACTTGAGTTCTATAACACATGTCAGTTTTTTTTTTCACATGAAATAGGTAAAGCTAGTATTACAGATACACCACAAACAGGGCCCGGACCAAATTACTTAGGAGCAAACATCGCACAAACACACAAACAATCACACAGACGCAAGCATGCACGAACACACATTCACAGAGCAGCAGACATGGTCTTTCACAGGACAATGATCTCTTTCTATGCTTGCTGTTTCATCTCTGCACAGTTGATGGGACTGGAGAAACATGTCTAGACCATAAAGCGCACCATATGTTTTCCCCTATACCACCAAGATCAAAACAAAGTCATCAAGTATGTCAGAGGAGAGAACAGCAAACACTTTCACTCCCAAATGACCTCAGCTCAAGCTGAAGCTATATTGAAAAAAAGAATCTTAAACATTTTAAGCTCAGTACTCTAATGAGAACTTGAGACTGCAATAAAGTCCATTCTCATGGACACACATTACTGAGATCTGTGAGAAGTAAGACTTACTTATTTATTATTCTCCATTGTTGCATTATCAAAAAGTCAGTCTGGTCACAGCTCTGGTGAATATCATGGACTTGTTTGAATGCTTAATAGAATCAATCAACACTTTTTTACACAGCATTCTGTGTGCAAAAGTCCCTTATGAACTCATTAAAAACACGTTAGCATTTTCATTCTGCATAACAATTAGGCTCAGATCAAGAGGTATTCTACAATATCCTCAAACACCAAACACTACACAGTATACCGTCTCAAACAAGACATACAAATATCTATTAAGTAAAAATTTACAGTAATCAAAGAGTTTAAAAAAACACATAGATTTCCTATTACATTTGCATTTTGATTAACGACATAAACGACAAATCAGAATGGTGTTGATTAGCTAATCCAAAATCCAAGAGGACTGAGGTTGAGAGGGCCGATAGCAGGACAGGTAAGTATTAAATCAGAGGTGACCAACTCACTGTGACAGGCAGATCCCCAGGACATAGCACAGAATTCGAAGAGATTCTCATTAAACGTTTCAACTGGTGTTATGTCGTGTTAAGACTGCACGAAGCGACAAATATTGGATGGATGACCGCGAATTATACACTGCATGAAACAGGTGTAACTGCTGAGAAGATTGCTTGCATGTGATCGGCAGGTAAGGTGGTGGGAAGGAGCTACAGAACAATCCAGGCAGCCACGCCCTAAGATTTACAACAGACAGGGACTCAGAATACTTAGTCCAAAAACGGTTTAACAAAGGCTTATTTCTTTAACAAAAGGTACTTTGATCCAGTTCCAAATGGTGTTGATTAGCTATTCCAAAAGCCAAGAAGACTAAGGTGATGAGGAGATTACTTGCAGGTTATCACAGCCATGCCCTATAGACACACACACAAACACATCCACAGAAAGGGGAGAGCCAGACAAACATTGTGGGAAGGGAAAATGAAAGAAAAATGAGGAAGAAGCCAGAGGAGTACTGCTGATCCTGACAAAATGAGGTTGTTTCCCCTTATGCAGATAAAATACATCAGGAACTGTAATCTTCACGGTATTAAGCCCCAGAGATTAAAGCACCCTGTCCATAACATAGAAAGTCAAGTACCCAAGTATAATTTCTTTGTAGATAATTGATTTTTTATTGATGCTTTTATCTGCTTTCACTTTGTAGCACTTTGAGATTTGATCCAAATGTAAAGTGCATTATAAATTAAATGTATTATTATTATTATTATTAATAGTTGACGTTTATAGATGATTGAATGAAACTGAAATATTCTATCCTTCAATTCCACTGATCCAGTGTCAGGTCACATTGGCAGCAGGATGAGAAGGGCATTCCAGACATCCCTCTCCCCAGTAACACTCTCCAGCTCATCCTGGTTGATCCCGAGGCATTTCCAGACCAGGTGAGATATTTGTTCCCTACATGCAATTGATGAATTGATGAATTAGGCATAGCAATTGTGCTGAAATTGGTCATTTTAGAAAAATCTGTGCAATTAATAGAACCCTTGTTCTGAAAACTAATACCAGCACGTGTTTGTATTAAGTTAAAATAAGAAATTAAGATTTGTTCTATGTAGAGGCAGACATCTGAAATGTCACCTTATAGAAAAAAGGTTTAGTTCAGGTAGTGGGTGTTTATTCCTTCTATCAGACCATAACCTGCTTCAATAGCAAATGAATCGACTATCTGAAGTGTTCCTTTAAGTATTCAAAATATATTTGACTGTTCTCTGTGCTTGAAACACCAAGTCATTAAATCTTAGCTGAGTCATTCTGCCTTGTCGTAATTAAGGAGACCACCTTAGAGATTTATTCTTGGGACCAATTACAGCATCTATGAGTCTTCAGCAAAATCAATCAGTGGTACTAACATTACATCATAAGTGACTAAGCTACTCTCTTGAATGGAATTATGGCAACGTCAAGTACAAAATGGTTTACGGGAGATTGTCAGGCTTGGAGCCAGACAGATGATGGCATACAATCATTTCTCAGAACTAATAAAGGAATCGAAGTTGTCAATAGTTATTGAAATTTTGTTTTAAAATGAATGAATATTGCACTATGAATAATAAAATGAAATGGGATCAAACACTACTTGATTTATCAAATAAATTGTATCTTTCTAAAAGGAATCTGTAAAATGGAGGACGTACTATACAGTTTATATACCTATTTTCCAACACAAAGTGGGTCAAAAATAAATTATACCCAGTTGTTTTCATACCTTCACTAAAGCTGAAAATTCTACTCATGTCTGTGATAGCTATACAATACGCATACTTCGACAAACGTTGGTTGAAATAATTTTTCTTGCTTTTTCCCTTAAGGGGTTGCCATATTGGATCATCTGTTTACATCTTGCCTTGTTCTCTGTATCTTATTCTATCACACAAACCAACTGCATGTCTTCTCTCAACTGCTTCAGTAACCTCCTCATTGGTCTTCCCCATTTTCTTCTACCTGGCAGCTCAAGCTCCAGCATCCTTCTACCAATAGATCCACTATCCTTCCTTTCCACATGTCCAAACGATCTGAATCAGGCCTCTCTACATTGTAAGACATCTAACCTGAGCTTTCCCGCCGGTTGTGCTCATTTCTAGTCCTGTCCTTGGCATTCCCAAAGAAAATCTCATAATCTTCAACTCTGCCACCTCAAGCTCTCCCTCCTGTCTTTTGGTCAGAGCATCGGTCTCTAAACCATACAGAAGGAATGGTCTCCCTACCGTCTTGTAAACCTTTTGCTTCACTCTTGCTGCTACTCTTCTGTCACAGATAACTCTTGATACTTGTCTCCCCCCACTCCACTCTGACTGCACTAAATTATTCACAGTGACTCATTTTACAATTTATTAAAAACAAGGAAGAAACAATGATTTCTTACAGCTCATACTGAATAATCATGTCTCCAGAAGAAGAGACCATAAGTAGTCTTAGTAGTCTGTCTTAGTGCGACTGCTAACATCGTAGTCCTTGGAGACTCTTGCCTGAACTCATTTGCCTACCTTACCATCAACATAGCAAAGAAGAGTGGGCTCAGAGCCAATCCTTGATGCAGTCTCACCTTACCTCACAACCTCTTACTGCATACAGAGAGTGAATTACTTTGATTTGGGACTAGGGATGACAGGATTAATCTTTTGGGATTAACCACGATTACTAACCCCATCGTCTTATAATCTTTTGCATTCTATAAACTATTGTATTTCAGGAGACACGTTTATTTGAGAGGCGCTTGGGAATCTCTCTCTTGGCTTGACTCGTATGTGTGTGGGTGTGTGTGATCAAACTGTGTACAGTATCAATGCGTGGAAATGGTAGAAGGAACTGAAACTTTAAAGTTCTATCCAGCAAACAACTATATCAAGTCGTCCATTTTGAATATCTACTAAATGACCACCGTAGGGCTTGAGGTAGATGATGAATATTCAATCCGTAAAGCCTGCCATTGGAAAGTTGCTGGTATTGGCGCCAACATGTCTAACATGTTCTTCAGGATAACCATCCATTCCTGTTTGACCAAGTCCAGGTAAAAAAAAAACCTAAACATGCTAATACTCATCTGCCGGTCACTTTCCTGAGGAATTTAAATAAGTTTTGGAAAGTTTTGATATTGAGATTTGTAGCTGGTGGATCAATCCTGTCCCAAAGCCTGTACCTTGATTAGCTACTGCTAATTATGCAGACGCCGGTCAACGAGAGACTCACGCCAGACAAAGAAGAAGAAAAAAACTGTCCCGACACATCAAATCGCCGGCCAAATATGGTCTTCCATTTATGTGCCAGATACCCCAAAATACTTTCAAAATGTGCATGAACACACATGCACAAACACTCACGGGCATACCAAGCACATACCATACCTGCTCAGTAATATTACCAAAGAAATTTATGTTAAATGCAAGGGAAATATTTAGCTCTCAGGACTGACATATTACTGACATATGAAATAGTGACAATGGGTATAAATAACATTCATTATCAGATCAACAGGACTACTGTCAGTTTGTTGATATATTCAGCAGAAGGTGAATATTTTGTACTAAGGATGATGTGTTGAAAACAGGAAAATTTGAGCCTGAGAAAAGTTCTTGCCCACTGTTGGTAGCCCTGAATTTCTGTGGTACAAACTACTGAAAATGTTGATGTTGGTCCTGATTGATGGTGGCCAAACCATACAATGATGTCACGGTGAAATCGCAGAGCTGTTTGTGTATCCTCACAAAATTAGGCAGGAGGTTTAAATCTTTTGGCAGATTGGTGTGGTACACAAGCCTGCCTTTTGGAAGAAAAAGTCTACATTAAGCCAAAGACAACACTTGCAAGCAAGCGTCAAACAACAGACACAGCTTGGTAAACTCTCTGCTCAGTGTTTCCTGCCATAGTGTAGATAATCATGAAAAGCATGAAACCGCAATTGTTTCTCCAAGAATAACCGTGACACTGAAATTCATCATCCCTACTTTCGACATTATTCTTATTAATCCTATAGATGCTTCAGATTTTGCTTTCAGTGATGATTCACATTAAATAAAAAAAAGAGAAACATCGAGGAGATCCGAGTGCTACACTTATCATAAAGAACTTTAGCTATTTAGCCTATCTTTCATCATTTGAATAACTTCAAAGCTGGAAATGCACTGTAAAAATGAATGATCCAGATTTTGTCCAAAAATTACCAAATCCCAAAAATTCCAAGACAGACAACAGTTCACCTCACCCACTGCTTTCACCTGCTATTTCTGTAAGAACACACAGTGGCCCTGTCGACTGAACTCAGTACTATCTTCAGGCTTAAGGACCAATCTGAATGATGTACAAAGAATGGAGTTGAATAAATGTTCCATCAATAGAGCCACAGAGGACACACTACACTGGAATCCACAAATTAGCATCGTTCAGGTCTTTACAATGCTACCCTGATGGGAAAATATTGAGCTTTTTCATCACTGATCACAACTTCAGTAGCCCGAATATTATTGTTAAACAGGAACTTTTGCTAATAAGCTACATAACTATCCAGGTATGTGCTTTATTCTGTCAACGTTGACCAAAATGTTTTCTAGTGCTCATTAAAACATTACAATATTGGTTATGATTTTCTTATTTGAAGTGACCAATGTGATTCTTATTTTTAGTGGCAGTATTACTATATATATTAATCTCTTTGGTTATCTATTCCAACATAAGTTGTAGTTTTTTTATTCAGCTGGTATTCAGTAAAAGTCCATAGTGTGTTGAAGGACACATTTAGGAAAAGTACAGAATTGTTAATTCTAATCCCAGTTTCATACCACGTGTATTACTTTTCATTGTTACTGGGCACCTTTGCAATTCTGGAATGGTTTTTCTCAAGAAATGTAAGCTCAAGGGATGTAAATAGCATCTGCTGTTATGTTATAAGGATTCCTCTTCCAGATGGGTTGAGATGGAGCATGGTCTTCCTTATTGATTTTTTTTTCTTTCACCCAGGTTGCATGTGTTGTGCACTTATTCTCTGTTGATAGCAAGTCTTTATGTTGTTTAATTTGGGTAAGACACAAAAAAGGAACTGCAAATATAGTGAATGACAGAAAGTCTGGCATCTTGACCTGAGACATGAGAGGATTAGGTCCCAATATGAGGAGAGCAAAACACGGAAATCCTTATTAAGCATTTTCTTAAGGAGGAACTTTAGGTTCGACCAAATATTTTATCAGAAAAGTGTCTTTCTGTCCATTCCCCTTCTGCTAAAGATTCCACTTGAAGGTGTCTGGTCAAAAAAAGGCTGTAGAACAGACGTTTAAAATTCTGTGCGAATTATGTTCGAGGAGTTTACCAACTTGACAACATGACAAATTTGTACTCTACAACAACAGATCCAAGAAATATTTTGGAAAATTAAATGGGTATACCAGATAAAAGGAAGACCCAGATGGATTCCCAGATTATTAACCATTTCTGGACAAAAGCCAGCTTCATACTTAAATGAGGAGCTCAGGTAACATCAAAAAATACATCAGCTACAAAAATTATTTATTCTATGAAACATACATTCTAGGTTTTTTGCCCTTTAATGTTCTGCATGTTTAGTGTTAAAAAATATACCTCGGAGCTACCCATCTCACCAGTATCTGCAATATCACACCTTCAAATTGAAATGAAAATATTAAGTAAATTCAGGCTTTGTTCTGGACTAATACATTTACTTAAACTGACAGAGCCTTCCATCTGTAGTCTTTGTTCATTTGGAGCGTATCTGTTCATATTTTCAGAGAGCTTACAGATACAGACAAAATGGATGGAACTGGGCAGTACAGTCGATATCAATGGGGGCATTGTAGCCACAGTCCATTCAAACATGAGTGAGTGAGTAAGTAAATTGAAATAAAAAAGAAAAAACCTTTCTTTCCACAAATTACAAAACATTGGTGCTTATAGACCACCACAGAGGACAGCTTTTCGTCTACTTTGATAGCTTTGTTATTTACATAATCACAAGCTCTCACCACTCTTTAATGTGGATCTCTTGATGACAATGTTAAGGTCATATGGAAGTATGGGCGTTGATGAAATGTATAGGAGTGCGGAGAGACATAACTAATTTTGTATGGACATGGGGTATAAAAAAGTCTTTAGGAGTGAGTCAAATAATTGGCTGTAACCAGTATCCGGTGTTAGAAATATAGTTATAAGCAGCACACTGAGCATTATATGACAATCTCTGAACTCTTGATCATTGAAAAGCATTAACTCTCTCCACATAATTCTTTGATATAAGGTTGACAACTTATTGACAGAGCTCTGCCTCTTCCCAATATATTGCACCAGACACACACACACGCAAGCAAGAACTTCCATTCACAAACACTCACACACACCGCACACATTCTGCTCACTCTCGTCTCAGTCTTCAGTCTTACATTTTATGCTCATTAGTCAGTTAGGTGTAATTTAAGTTGTTTATTAGTGCAAACTTTTGCGAGAGCGTTTTGGCTCTCATAATAGGTCAGACAGGTAGATGTTCACAAAAATCATATCCTGTATATCATAAATTTTCCAAAGAAATTAACAACAGATTTTGACTCTCTTTTCTGTGCTTTCTCACTTCCACCTCAGTTTGTTAAATATCATCAGATGAGTTACTTGGAAAATTCTTCTCGCACTGTCACACCAAAGTTGCAAGTGAAAGAAGATCACTCACTACGTCTACTTGTTATATTTTCTTCCAGCAAACTGGCTCCTTTCTACCTCCATACATCAGTAAAATTTCTTCATTCAGTAGAGTTCTTTTGACAAGAATACAGTCACAAGGCTGACTGCATATTTCAATATTGGCTCACCAGCAACCAAAGTATCTATTCAAATAACTCACACTGCTCTAACCCTTACCCCCATTTTAATTTATATGGCTGGCCAGACACTTTGTTCTCAAAATAGCTCATAAATACATAAAGATTAATAATGTATATGAGCCTATAAATTGTGGATATACAGTATATTATAGTTACATATTTACATAGTTCCAAAGCCTTCCGACTGCACCCACACACATCTTGTTTTGCTTGCAGCTCATTTACCAGTGTTCAAAATCAATGATCCGACACTATTTGTTATATTTAGTCATATTATATTATATTATATTATATTATAAGTAGAGGCTGGTCTGGAAATGATTTCATAATATAGCAACTTCGGATTTATATCAATTTAAAATTAATTAATTCTAAAACTAAAAATTCCCGGTTTAAAAACACACTTTTACAATAAGCATACCCGTTGTAATTATGAATCAGATACAGATAATTATATCCTCATAAAGTCAGGGATGTCATAGAACCGTAATCGCCATACGTCTGTGTGTACCATGCCCATCGCTTCTACGTACGCCACAGATCCTTCGTGTTAGCATAGACTCCATCATCAAAACAAACAGAGCTCAAATGCATTAGTGCTTATTTATTGATTTGATTTCCAGAAGGTCGGAAACTATGTTAAATAACTTTTAGTCAAAAATTCAGTAGCTCTAATTTTATCAAATCTATTTGTCAGTCTGTTCTCTGTGCATACCCAGATCCACACTAGTCTAAAACTTGAATCCAATTTTAATTAATTATTAAAACGTGAGCTCAAATTAATCCAAAAGTATTAATTCACACATGCACAAATTACCTTAAACAAAAAACAGGACTACACCTCCCGGCAATGTCAGTACAGTTTAATTGAGACTTTGGAATCTGTAATTAAGTGGACATCTGTGGCCTAGTTTATATTCTTGGGCATCTTTTTCAGTCTAAAAATGAAAAATGGTGGTACACAACAAAAACAAAACTAAAAACAGACCCTTACAGCTTTTCGTTTACCAGCAAACGAACAACAACTTATTGCTGCCTTCATCTTCTCCAATTGGATGGATACAATAAATTGTTGTAACATTTGATGTTAAGTTTGCCGGTCTTGCATTGCAAGGACTTCAGCTAATTATAGTTTGAATAATCATGGTGAATTCCTTTCTGGATCCTTATAATTCAGTGGTTGTACGGAAAACTTGTCCATTTAAAAAAATATATGGGTCAATATGCTCATTTATCATTTTATTTGAACAATTTTGTAAATAATGCTAATTCACAATTTGTGTGTGATCAGGAAGTCGCAACAGAAGGGACGCAAAACCATAGCAAACATATAAACAAACAAGACCTATGCTGTCATCCCCAATGTATATCCCCAAAAACTCCCCAATCCCCTTCATTGTACATGAAATCCTCCTATTTGAATCCCTTTAATTAAACGTGAAGTCATTCCCACATTTTGGTGAAAGAAAAAACTCTCCCTAAATTGAGTAAATTATGAACTATAGATTAAAATATGGGTTAAATATGATATAAACAGGATAGGGCTCCTAGATTTGATTCATAACCACCAATTCTGGACCAAATCGGACCAATGGTTGTAAAATTCTGTCCGGATAAGTTTTGGAGATAAAGATCCAAGATAGTGTCAGAAAAATGCAACCGATCTTTCCCAAAATCAATGCAGTTGTTCCTCATACTAAGGTCTATGTGGGCAAAGCGACAACCAAAGTTTCTTTGGTTAACAGGAAGGAACTGTGGCGTCAGACGTGACACAGACGCAATGGCGATTTCATAATATCCCAAACTTTTCGGGGATAAAATTGACCTAATAGGCCAACACAACAAATTAGGATGTGCTAAATGATTAAATGTGGCTTGTGGGTGTCAGTGAAACCTTTACTATGTGTAAAGTATTAATTTAATATTGGATGTGTACATGGCATCACATCCAAACAAAAAGCTGATGCAAGGACATTTAGAGGCTCAACTCTGTTAAGAATGACTACAATGAGTTCTATACTTCGCACATGGCTTTCCAACTAAAAGCACCACAGCTGGACAGCACTGGAGCTGTAACTTTTAAAAACTTACCCTTCATGAGAGTCAATGATGTGGGACTGACATAGCTACAGAAACGATATCAACATCAAGCAAATAAGTGCTACATGACACAATCGCGAACCTGTAATACATTCTGTTACACCTAGACAAACATAACAAAATAAATCAAGAATTGATCAATAACTACCAAGTCAACAACAAGAATAATATTTGCCATGGAAAATCTGGAAAATGTTTGCATTTGTCAAATGGTAATTACCTTGTGCCTCTTTAGATTTTACGGGTGCACTTTATAATAAACATAGTGCATATATTTAGTTTAATAAGAAAATAGTTTAATAAGTTTAATAAGAAAATTTAAAAAATACAAATCATGACACAGCAAGCACTGAAATGAAAAGAGTTAATATTAGTCTTCATTATCTAGCAAATATCTGACTTTAGAGTTGCATTTTTGCTGCAACACAGTGAAGTTACACCCACTAAAATGGAAGTGAAAATTCTTGAAAAGACTAAATTAATAATAATAATAATAATACATTTAATTTACAGTGCACTTTACATTTGGATCAAATCTCAAGGTGGTACAAAGTAAGAGCAGATAAAAGCATCAATAAAAAATAAAATAATAACTATATAAAAACATGACCAAAAAGCAGCAATGTTAATTAAAGTTATAGGTTCTGCTAAAAAGGAAAGTTTTAAGTCCTTTTTTAAATGTGTCAGTCGTCTGTGGAGCCCTCAGATGGTCAGGGAGGGCATTCCACAGACGAGGGGCAGCAGAACAGAAGGTCAATCACCCATGGTGCTGAGCTTAGTCCGGGGAAGGAGGAGGCCGTATGAGTGGGTAGAACGGAGGGATCATGTTGAGGTCAGTGGGGTGAGTAGTTCTTTTAGGTAGGGGGTTGCATTGCCATGGATGCACTGGTGAGTGAGGAGGGAGATCTTATAATCAATCCTGGTGGAGATGGGAAGCCAATGAAGGGAATGAAGAATGGGGTTGATGTGTTTAAGTGCTTTGATGTGTTCGTGTTTAAGAACTCTCATCAGGATCCTTGCAGCACGTTTTGAACATACTGTAGTTTTTGAAGACTTCTATGAGGGATCCCGATGAGAAGTGCGTTACAGTAATCCAGTCTGGAGGAGACAAACGCGTGGACCATCTTTTCCGCATCACTCATGGTGAGTGAAGAACGGAGTTTGGAAATATTTCTGAGATGATGAGAGGAGATCTTGCAGATGTGTTGGATGTGGGATTCAAAAGTGAGTTGAGGGTCAAATCTTACACCGAGGTTGGTGACTAATGAAGAGAGGGGAATGTTGTGACCAGAGAAGGTAATATTGGTTATGGAGGAAGACTGGGTCTGATATGGGGTGCCAATTAAAATTCCTCCAGCTTTGGAGCTGTTCAACTGGAGAAAGTTGTTTTTCATTCACACCTGTATCTCCTCCAGACAAGTGCGGAGAGTTGACGAGGGAGATGATGATGACGATTAGGATGGAGAGGCTGCAGAGGAACATGTGTCAGTTTTTATAGATTTGCGTGTCATAGGCGTAGCAATGGAATGAGAGTCCATCTCGACTGATGACATGGCCAAGGGGGAGCATGTACAGTATGAAGAGAATGGGGCCAAGGCCTGATCCCTGGGGGACCCCACAAGTGATTGTGTGTGTCCGGAACCTTGAACCTCCAAGGGAAATGTATTCTGTTCGGTTAGTGAAGTAGGATTGAAACCAGTTTAGGGTGGTGGCAGTGAGTCCAAGGGTGTGATGTAGGCAGTGTAGGAGTATTCCATGGTCAACTGTGTCGAAGGCTGCTGCCATCCGTAGGTCATTTGTGACTCTAAGCAGAGCTGTTTCTGTGCTGTGGGCGGAGCGGAAACCAAACTGAAAGGTTTCAAAGAGGTTGTTGTATTTCAGGTGGTCCTGGAGGTGGGCAGCAACTACTTTTTCCAGTACTTATGAGAGGAATGGGAGTTTGGAAATGGGCATGTAATTAGCAAAAACTTCATGATCGAGAGTAGGTTTTTTGAGGAGTGGTGTGATTATGGCGGCTTTTAGGGCAGATGGAAAAAAAGCCGGCATGGGAGGGTGGAGGGTTTCATCATCTTGATGATTAACTCAACCTCTTGCTGTGAGATTTCTGGGAAGCACCTTAGAGGCTGGAAGATCTCAAACTGTGAGTAAGCAGACTGGATAGGTAGAGTCTAGGAACCAGAAAGGACAGAACGGATTGAGTCAATTTTTGATTTGAAGAAAGCCATGAAATTATTACAGTGCTCTTCTGTAATTTCTGTAAGTGGGGGACTTTGTGGTTTAAGAAGATGATTGATAGTGGAACGCAGCTGCTTAGAATTTCCAGGACTGGTTTTGATAGTGTTCGAGTGACCGAGCCCCTCTAAGCGACTTTGAGTAGACCTTTTGGTGTTCCCGAAAGGCTAGCTTGTGGAAAATGACACCTGAAGCCTTGTAACGCCGCTCAAGGACACGCCCAGCTGCCTTCATTTTCTGGTGAACCAGGGGGCTGAGCGGGGGAAGGTGACTGTTCCAGTTTTTACAGGGGCGTGACCATCCAGGATGCTACTCAGGGAGTTATTGTACAAATCTACTTAGACATTGGCTGATGCAAAGTTTGCAGAAAGAAAATGCTGGCGGTCGACTCTCATTGTTTCTGGGTTGATGTTTTTCAAATTCCTGAAGTAGATTTGACATTTGGGCTTGGTGAGGGGGGACACAAGTGACAATTCCATGGAGACGGCCTTGTGGTCTGATACACCCAGATCGTACACAAGAAGTTTGCTGAGAGGAGCAGAGTCAGTGATGACTAGATCCAGAGTGTGCCCCATGGTGTGGGTGGGGACATTGACAAGTTGCCTGAGATTAAATCAATCCAGTAGTTGGAGAAATTCGGATGCAAAACGACATGCAGGGGAGTTGACGTGAATGTTCATTAGTATATATGATATTGTACTCTAAAAGTTCATATTTTAGTCAAGATGGTTAGCTTTTACGAAAAAAAACATTGTTTTCCGGACATTACTCTAAAGCTATTTCAGACTTTGTTCCTTCATAGACCTTAGTGCAAGGAAGAACTGGATCAATTTCAGGAAAGGTCAGCTTTAGATTTTTGACAATAGCCACAAAAGGGAGGGGAAGGTGCACTGCCAGAGCCTAAAACACACAGGCCTCCATAATGTGACGCATTATAGTCCAGGTGAGTTTGTGATCTTTCACTCCCTTGGCACAAATAGCTCCCAATTAAATTATTTTACAAAATTTCAAATTTAAAAGCACACCGTCTTTTTAGAGCAATGTTTTGAAAGGTTGCCTGCTGAAGGAGCAGGGTTTATTGGAGAGGTGGCTGGAGCTCATCGCAATTAGAAGTAGGAGGGCCGATATTACAATTTGATCCACCATGATAACAATGCTGAACGTGACCGGAATTTACTTTTGTGAACTGACTGAACTGATCAGTTGATTTGGGCCTACACACCTATCCTGCCTGTAGCCCCATAAAGAGTCATTTCTGTATATATTTGACTGCAGTGTGTTTATAGCTGGGACATTATAATGCAGAAACTGTGATTAAAGCCATTTCAGCCTGTTGCATCACGTCAGCTAGTGTGGGAGATGATTGGATGCACTTGTGCATGCTTACCCATAAAGCAGGCAGCATTGTGATTGGCTGAACAAATAACCATTTGATAATCAATCAAAGTTTAGACATACTCCCATTGCTTTGCAAGACAAACAAAACCGACAGGGTTTTTAAATCTCCCTTTGTCTGTTTACTTTATCTTTTATTATTTTATTTATTGCTCACTCAGAAAATGCATCATTGGTGTTTACTAACATGAAAACGGTCAATTGCAGGCGTATTGCACTGATGACCAAGGTTGAAAACCCACAGTCCACCACTGCTCTGGCCAATGGCTGCATGAATTTCATAATAAACCAATAGTTTTTGTTGACATGTACATCTTAACTACCACTGCACATAACTCGTACACAAATCTGCATCAGTATTGTTACAGCAAGTCATCTTATGCTGTTATCTTTCAGCAAAAGGACCTTCTTTTTTTACTACTTTTCAAAGTCTCGATGGTCGAAAGGGACAGCACCAGGTCAACCTCCTTTTCAGTGAGACAATAAGGCATTCAGGAATCCTGTAACTCAATCATCTCACAGAAAGACCAAATACCATAATGCAGTAGCCTGCTGGAACATGGTTTTATGTTATCTGGTGAGCCCATGTTTCTCATTTCAGCCCTTGCCATTTTACCAACAGCTTGTGCCATCACTGGAGAGGAGCACTTTAGTACGGTGTTCAAGGATCTCTGCCCTGCTGACTGTTTGATCTAGGACCTCTGCTGCTGCAGGGCCTGTACCATATTGGATTAGGCAAGCACACCCATGTTCTCCAATGGTCTCTCCGATCTGGACAACGGGATGCAATATTAACATCTCTGTGTCTGCCTCCCAAGCCTCAGCAGTGAGTGGCTGTTGTACTTCATGCCCGTAAGTTTTAATGGACAGAAAGAAAGAAAGAAAGAAAGAATCCTTTATTAGTCATACAGTACAACATAGTGAAATTACTTCTCTGCATTTGACCCATCCCTGAGGGAGCAGTGGGCAGCCCCTCGTGGAGCGCCCGGGGAGCTAAGGATTCAGGGTCTTGCTCAAGGACCCTACAACAAGTGGACCCTGGTGGGATTCGAACCGGCTACCTTCCGATCTTCTGATTGGGAGACGGCCACTCTACCCACTGAGCCACAGCCGCCCCAGGAGGGAGAAGCTTGGAGAACTTCCATGTACGCATTGAGGCGCTATGGCCGCCACTGATCCTAACCCATACCATGCCACATCATTCACAGATGTCCGGACCATTTGCTCCAAGGTCTGGTTGAAGTGCTCTTAATTCCATCTATTTGCTGGTGATACGGCATGGTACACTAATACCGAATAACTCATGCAATCTTCAATAGAGCGAACATGAAATTAGTCCTTTGATCAATGCAAATATCATTTGGGAAGATTGCACGGGAATTTGACCATTGCAAGCAGAAAATAAATGATTTTGCTTTTATGAATTTCAAAGATTTCCATTGTTTTGGCCAATACCAGATCAGTGCCTGCAATCGTTGGCATCTGCCACTGCACGTCCTTCACGGGATAACTCAAAAATGCTTAGAACTATTTCTGATTAAGTCTAAATTTCGTTTTTACTTTAATCGTTCATATTTTACTTACTATGGGAGAGCCTTTTTTACAAAAAACTAATTTTTTTGGACATAACTTCCTTATCAATGGTTAAGTCGAAATTTGATGCATATTATTTAATTCGAGATCTATCTTGTAAATATTATAATTCACTACAATATTTCATATATTAGTCTCTAGAATGAGCTCTTTTTAAATGTATTACCTAATGCACTGATTCAATTTGGAGTATTAGCTCAAGTGAAAGCCACAGAAATAAAAATGAATTAAAAACATAAAAATATATTACACTAAACTGACTAACTCCTTTTGACAGAGACAAAGGAGGTGCTGGATCAAATGAGTGTAAATTCCAGATAAATAAGGCCTTGAATGAGTTATGTTAATTCAAAAACTTGCAACAAATATGTATACATACTTGTACAGTTTGATCTAAATGTCAAACCATCTGACTAGTGTATGTATATGTATGTATGTGTAGTTTGTAATGATGTGTTCCTAAGAGAAGAACTTTGTCCTTACCTTATCTGAAACTGCACATTGCCCTTTGCTCTCCCTCACTCAATGTCATTGCTGCCATGACTGGGGAGTGGTGAGAATGAATGGATCAAGAAAGAGTCGGTGTTGGTGAATCATCCCGATCTGTTCTGCTCTATTTTATTTGTTAATAATAATAATAAGACATTTAATTTATAACGCACTTTACATTTGGATCAAATCTCAAGGTGCTAATTACTTTAATTTCAATTTTAATTTTACCCTCACTTATATAATATGATTGTTTTGCTTTTGAAATATGTTCAACATATTTTACAAAATATTTTTTCAGCTTAATTTGACAGCCTGTTAAGTCTGTATACTGCTAGAGATATGTTGGTTTAGTGATATCCCTGTCCACTGACAAATATGGTTAATTTAACAGCAATGTTGCGACAGGCTCACCATGACTAAGACATTACTACATTTTAATGTTGAAATAATCAATGCTAATCTCAAATGTCTTCAAGTCAAAACATCCCTGTTTACCAATCTGCCATGACCCTATTTATTCCAACACATACGTGCATTTACTTTACCTTACCCTGAAAGTTAAAGCACACATATCAAAGTCAATAAATACACAATTTGTCAGCTCCTGTCACAACCCTCCACTTTGGCAGGCTAAGAACTATCAACCACACTTATAGTTCCAACAAGCTGAGAAACTTAGGGGACATACAGGTTAACCCTCATCCATCTGTCGTTACTTATGTAAGGGAAATAATATATCCACATTTCCTTGAAAACCACTTGTCAATTACATTTCACATATGTCATATTGTAGGGATGCAAAATTTGTGCATTTCAAATTTGGCTTCTTCAATAGTTTTTTTTTTTGTATTTTAGCACACAAGTATGTTAGGTCGAGAAAGGTTATGGCTTGTCCTCCTCAGCGAACACTAGGTTTTCCCAATAACAGGGGCATGTGTGTCCTTGGACACAAGTTTTCTAGTTTCAACCTGAACTGTGGATAAGCTGCTGAACCCTGTGACAGTATCTCTCCCTATCCACTCAAAGTAATCTCTGGTCCCAAGTTACAATATTTTCAGTGCTTTATCAACCATAACCGATTCTTTTTTCTTTTTTTAGACAGCCTTTATAAGCTTGTAAGACTTCACATTGTGAATTATTCAATCTACAATAAAAATAAACCAACAAAAAAATTCATGAATTCTGAATAATTTGGAAAATATTGTAGAATTATAGGGTATGAATTTAATTAACATACATGGTATTATAAGTATGATATTTTCATTTGCAAACTAAGTTGAAAATGATTAAGCGTCCCTTTTGTCAAAGACACAGCTAAAGTTGGATGAATTTAATGTCTGAGGGTTTGAGAGATTTGTCTTGCTCCTGGCAGCCTGTGTTGTCATGGTAATAAATCAGCTCAACTTCAGGCAAAACTAAAGATGAAACGGAACACAACACAAAAGAAAAATGAAAGAAAATATACACAATGCAGAAGAAAGCTGTGGGTTATAGGGTTGTCAGCTAAAATGTAGAAACAAATTTGGCAACCACTGACAATAATAAAACCCACTTATAATAACAAAAGGTCAGAAGTAAGAAAAGCAATAGAATTCAGGGGGAAAAGGTCAAAATTATGTAAACAGAGAGAGGCCAATGGGCATTAAATGAAGTCTTACAGTATGAAGTGACTGTGTGTATCAGGGTGTGCCTCAGCATTTCCTACCTAAATTAGAGTGGTTTAATGGAGTTAGGAGGACGTATAGAATGACTCCTCCACCCATCCTTCCTTAATAAAAAGGCAGGACTGAATGGCTGAGTGTGAGGGGAAACGTAGAAATTGGAACAAAATAAAAAGAAGAAAAATAATGGGGGACATTGAAAGAAGAGAAGGGTGAATAAAAAGATACATGATAAAGCCAGAGCCAAGAAAAGAAGTACAGGAAGAGAGGAAGCAGTCGGGCTGTTGTAAAATTATAGAAGAGATTGAAGAAAAGAGTATGGTGGAACAGATGGTGGCATTTTTTCACTCATTCATCTCTTTTCTTTATGAGGAGATTCAACATAAGAAAATATTTTTCATTATTGTGTTTTGAGATTGTTTTAGTAATTGTGTTATTGAAATATAAATATTTTGTCTGCTATTTAGAAAGTCAAGGAATTCAGGAAATATGTGTTTTTAGTCCTGATGTCAGAAATATAGTAAATGTAATATGTAGAGAGTAAACCTTTCCCTTCAAAATGTCCAAAAGAGATTTCTTCTATTTTTGATAATGGTGGGTCACGCATAATCTGTCGGGATCTAGATGACATTTAGCTTTTTTAGCTGTAAATATTTTAAGAAATGTTTTGGGGGAAATTGATATTTTTCACATAATTGATGGAAAGGAAGCAACACACTGTCCATGTACAGATCTTTAACTTTCTTGATGCCCTTCACTTTCCATGATCTAAACCCTCCAACTTTTTTGGGTGAACTGAGAGAGTGTTGGAGGGTCCCCTACTGTACGTGTGCAGTGTGCCACACTGAGATTGTATTTTTTTTTAGTGTTTTTACATCTGAAGAATATAGATAGCTATGTATGGTTAATTCTGGAATGGATTCTTGTTCAATGTTTACCCAGTCTGGGGGTGGGGTTAAACAAAAATAAAGTGTAACTGATGTGAGCTGGCTCGCCATATAATACCATATAATATAGTAACTTTGCTTTCCTATTAATCCAAATGAATTGACTGATCATCTTGTTTCATTTGTCATAAAACGAAGCTGGTATTGACAAGTGTTTGGAAATAGTACAAAAATAAGGTAAAAATGTCATTTATATAATATTTATTCATCCCATCATAGATATGGGTATCTATCTTCCTTAATAAGAAACATTAATACTGATTTAGAATTATTAATTTTATTTCAAAAAAATTCTCCAAAGTCCTAACTTTCCCTAACCTCATCAGATTTGGAAAAATATTTGTTAAATCTGTCAGGAAATAATCTGTCATCTGTGAATAAAGAAATGAGATGATCTCTTCCTCCAATTCTGATACCTTGTATTCCTCTATTTGCTCTCACCGCTATGGCCAAAGGTTCTATTGCTAATGTTAAAAGTAGTGGTGACAGAGGACAGCCCTGTCTGGTTGATCACTGTAGACTAAAGGGTTTTGAAATGTTGTTATTAGTTAGAATTTGTGCAGTTGGATTTGTATATAATAATCGAATCCATTGGAGGAATCTTTTACCAAATCCATATCTTGGAATCAATTCAAAGAGGAAATTCCTCTCTATTCTGTCAAATGCTTAACATGCATCTAGCGCTAGCATTGATGTGCCTTTTATATTATGTTTCTCATACAATATATTTAGAACCTGTCTTATATTATGATAGCCCTGTCTTTTTTTTGACAAAACCTTGCTGATCATCACTTATCAATTTTGGTATGTATTTGACTAGTCTCCTAGAGACTGCCTTACATAATATCTTTGTGTCACATCCCATAAAACTAATTCATAAAACTAACTAAAACTGAACATTCAGTTTGGGGCTTATTTAGTTTTAATATAAGGGATATTGTTGCTAATCTCAATGAGTCTGGGAGTGTCCCCAATTCATGATTCTTCATACATGTCGAGAAGTGGCCATACTAACTTATTTTTAAATACTTTCTAAAATTCTACTGGCAGCCCATCCGGTCCGGATGTTTTGCCACTATTCATATATCCTATGGCTTCTAATAAGTAATTTATTGTTAATGGACTATCAAGTGTTTATTTATCCTCTTCTGATACTTTCTGGAATTGTAACTGGTCAAGAAATGAATTCTGGGCTTCTTCAGCTTCACTATATTCTGATTTGTAAAATAGTTTATAGAACTATAAAAGTTTTCATTTATCTCTGAGGGGTCAGTAGTCAAGTTACCCAATGTTAACTTTATACTATGGATTTTTCTTTCAGCTTGTATTGTCTTAGTCCTCCAGGTCAATAATTTACTTGCTTTTTCTCCTTGATCATAAAAAAGCTTCTTTATTCCATATTAAACTCTTAGCCACTTTTGCGCTGTTAAATTACCATATTTTGCTCTCATAAAAGTCAGATAATGTATTTTTTGGGGATCGTTGCTAATATATTATTAATTCTCAATGGGTTTAATTTGTTTTTCTAATGACTGTATTTCTTGATTGTATTGTCTATTTTTGGTTCTGGTATAACTAATAATTTCATCCCTTATATAAGCTTTATAAGCTTCCCATCTAATACTGGCCATGGTTTCATCCTTATTTAGCTCAAAATGTTTGTGAATATAATTTTCTACAAATTTAAGATAGGTTGGATACTTAACAAAAACGTTTGCAATCCCCATCTTTTTGGACCCTGCTCAACATTACCCAATTGAGCTTCCATAGAGACTGCTGCATGATCGCTCATTACAATACTATTATACCAACATTTTTGTACTTACTTATTTGTTACTTACTCGTAGCTCTATTGATATTAAAAATTAGTCAATGCGTGAATGACTTTTATATGAACCTGAGTAACATAAGTATTCCCTGTTGTTCGGGTTTTTTATTCTCCAGACGTCATTTATTTCTAGGTCTTGCATGTAGTTATGGAGTATTTTTCTGGTTTTTGTGTGAGTATTGTCAGTTTGAGTAGATCTATCTAGGACTAGTTCCAGGGTATAGTTAAAGTCCCCTCCTATAATGTAGAGGCCCTCCAAAGCAGACACAGTTACGAATAATCTTTCAAAAAAAGATGGGCTATCATCATTGGGACCATATATATTTATAAAGTTTATTTCTTGGGACAGAATATTACCTTGAACGATAATTCTATAGGGTCTTTGACGAGTTTTGAGCTTTGGAATGGTATAAGAATAGCAACCCCTTTAGCATGACTGCTAAAGGAAGCATGAAATACCATGCCTGGTCATCTTTTGGTCAACAATTGTATGTCTGAGTTTAAATATTTTATCCTATTTAATACTTGTTTCACTTTGGCCAGTTTCCCATTCCCCTGACATTCTAGCTTGTAATATTAGCATTCAAACTACTTCCCCATTTGTCCTCTCCATATATTATCATTACATTACTTAGAAAAATTATGGGATTGTGAAAATACAGATAAAATGAACATTATGATGAATATGCAAGTTTAAACATACATTCAAGCACTCAAACACACTCAACTCAGAACCTGTTTTGAACATCCCTTCACTGAACTTTAGCATTTCCTCTCGTGAGATGCATACCCCTCCCCTTTAAAAAAATGTATTTGGAGGACGCTGATCCACAATAATGAGGAGCAACTAGTCGGCGTGACCTCACCGATAGAGCTCTAAAACTAACAGTATCCATCAACCGTGTTATTCAATTTGCATAATACTTTCACCCTTATCAAAAGAATAGTAACTTATCTTTTAAATATTAGCTGTTGAAATATAAGCAGAATTGGCTTACATTGAGCTTGAACCATATAGAAATCCTTTAGAACAACACAATATTTGTACTCCGTTAAACATTTTGACTGCACTCTTTAATAAATTGAACTTCTATTCGCTGTATATTCTAGATGTCAACGGTTATTGATCCGTTGTGCAGTGCAGTCCTATAAAGTGTCTTTATATCTGTCTCCGCTGTATCAGGAACATCTCCTTCATAACTCACTCATCCCGGGTCCCTACTGCTGCTTTTGGAAGGTTTTTGAAAACTCTTCGGCTCCCTGTGGTGTTGAAAAGAGGTGAATCTTGCCACCATACAGGACCCTGAGCCTGCAGTGGTAGGCTTGGAATACAGGGAAGGCGTTGATTTCGACAAAAAGATTTATGAACGGGTGGGACGCCCGTCCGATGCGGACCGTCTCCGCGGAGAGGTCCTGAGCGAATGTGATCTTAGCCCCCTCGTGTGTGATATCTTGTTTTCTTGTTTCCTTGTTTCACGGTAGACAAACACCTACCCTTTGAATTTTAAGAAGCGGACCAGCACCGCTGGCTAGTGGACAAGACCGAGGCTAGTGTGTGATGAACCTGACTGATAACTTAGAATGACTTTGGGGGGGCAGCCTCAGCAATCTCGGTAACATGTCGGTAATAAAGTCAAAGAGCAAATATTTCCCCTCTGCTCCCTCTTGTATGCCGAAGATGCGCAGGTTCGTTCTCCTTCCCGGGTTCTCCAGGTCATCTGTTTTTGCCTTAAGATAAGTGACTCGCTTAATAGCTGATTCAAACGCTGTTTCGGCTTTCTTGAGCGCCTTTTCTGTCTCGTTATTGCGAGCATGGGCTTCGTTGATATGAGCTGGATTGGTTAAAATGGCTTGTTTTATCTCCGTCACTTTACTTTCTAAAGCAGTCACAGCATTTACCATTCCGGTCCGTCTTATATCGATATTATCCAACTTTGCGTCTCTGACCGCAGTGATTTCAGCTTGCATAGTACTTCCGCTATGTAAAGGGAACAGTCGAAAGAAGAAGACCTGAAAATGAAGTCCTTAAGGCTTTAGTGAATATTGCCGGTATAGATAGTTAGACTGAGAAATACTGTAAATATGGTTGTGAGTTAAATAAATGTGTATTGGCCGCCCTCTTCTCAATGACTATATACTGGAATTTTTGTCTTTTTACCAGAAAACAATTCAATATTAATGCCATCAGTCTTTTAATTATCGAATTAAAGAAAAAAGATTTTATCACATCAATCGTGAATTAAGGTGAAATGTATAGAGGTGCAACGATTGCAATTTTCTTTGCCAATCACCAATTTTTATAAAGTTTGACTGTTCGATATCGATTATGGCCCCTTCCAATTTTTTTTTTCTTTAAAGTTTTAATATCATAATGGGAAATGTATTTTAAGTGCTCTTATTTTAGATGGTTACAGTGGAATTAACAAGGCTGGTCGGATTTGTGTAATGTGTATATATTATGACCTGTTGAAAATAATCCAAATCCGTATGACCCCCAGTTGAGAGCACAACTAAAGGTTTTCACTAATCATTCTGTTTCTTTAGAGAGGATGTGAATGATCCCCAGCCAGTGCCTGAGAAAGTGCTGTCCTGCGTTCAACTTTACAGATGTCCTTTAAGGAGTGATGCACCAACAACACCACAAGCAGTGCATTTATTCACACACAGACTGCAGAATAGCATTTGTTGTTTTCAAGACAGCCAGCATCCCCACTATGAATTTTGCCACTGTAAAAAAAATTAAGCCCCTTAATTGTATCCCCAAATAGTCGGAATATGATGGAATCGTCATCACACCACCGCCACAGCAGATCCTCAGTGTTAGCACGAATACTATAATAGATCATTTTCAATTTTTAGACCAACAAAGAACTTAATGCTCTACCCCTGAAAAGTAAAATATGAAATATTAAAGTAAAACATAACGGATACAAAAAGGATCTTTCTGAGTTGATATATATGCACCAAATTTGGACGAAATCAGACCAACGGTTGTGAAATTTTGGAAAAATCATTTGGAGGTAAAGCTCTTGCTAGTGTCGTATATGTACAACCGACCTTACCCTAAAAGTCTCCAACTCTAGAGAAATATAATTAATTTGACTTTCCCTAATAAAGTGAATACAGGAAACAATTTATCCCATTTTCATGCACACTTTAAATTAACAAATATTAATTTTCACATTCCTCGGACAAGGGGAAAAATCGTAAAACCAAAGGTTTCATGGGACATTATATACTTCTATAAATGTGACGTTAATTAAATTATAACCATCATGACAGGGCAAGGGTGGTAAATATGTCTGAGACTCTATAAGTGTAATCATAGACTCATCACACTAGCATTCCCATCAGATGGACACAAGTCATTGAGAAAATAAAAAGGTTTGTGGTAAATGTTCTGTCCTCATCATATCTCAAGTAAAGATCTTGCTGAATTTATTCCTGGAAATATGTACTATAATTATTTAACTGATTCAATAGAAGCTATTACTAATGGCGTACTCAGCTATCCTTGAAAAAAAAGGTGTCAAAAAATTGTTAATCTTAATACCTCAACAAAGTTTAAGATCAACATAAGCCATTTCTGACAGTAATATTATATGTCACGTCCAGATGAGGGTGGCCCGGTGGCACGGCATTTAGCGCTGTTTTGCACAACACAAAGGTACCGTGTTCAAATCCATCTCTGCATTGTCCATGTGGGTCTCTCTGGAAACTCTGGCTTCCTCTCACAGTCCGAAAAGCTGCAATATAGGTGAATTAGTGATGCTACATTGTCTGTAGGAGTGAGAACAGGCAACTGAACAGGCAACTCTTCCTGGGTTTACCCTGTCTCTTGTTCAATGTCAGCTCGGATAGGCTCCAGCGCCCGCGACCCTGAATAGGATAAGCGGTCACGGATAATGAATAGATGAATGAAGTCCAGATGACCAATTAAAAGATAACAGAAATGTTACCTGTAAATAAATAAATTCATTTTCCATAATTACTTAATAAAAAAAGTGGGACACACTGGACAGGTTGCTAGTTCATTACAGGTCCACACAAAGTAAGACAATGACTATTCACCCTTACATTGACGCCTACAGGCAGTGCCCCTAGTTTAATTAAATTCACCTATCTCTTTGACCATTGGAAGCAAATACATTTTATTTTTAGATCGCCAAATCCCGGCAAAAGTAAGTCACATTCAACAGAAAAGGTGCTACAGAGAGAATTGACAGTTCTCCCATGAACAGGCACTTGGTGACAATTGAAAGAAAAAAAACCTGCGTTTTAAAAGGCAGGAACCTTGAGGACTAAAGGGTTACCCACAAAGATATAGGGTGACAAAGTCCACATAGATACCCTGCGACCAGGATTTGAAGAAGAAAAAAAGTCTTGTTGTGACATACCAGCAGGGGCGGAAATCCCATGGGGGACATGTTCTCCCCTGACACAGAGTCCCCCCTAATACAATAATTGTATCAGATACTATATAATATAGCATATGTTTTTAATAATGTAATACTTTCTTTCGAAAGCACCTAATAATACTGAACAAACAAAAAACAAAAGATTACGACCCCCATATTGCCTCAGTGGCTTAGTCCAAACAAGAAGAAAATAGTTGCTTTGCGAGTGCGCTCACATCCACATGCAACAGTTATTGGTGGCACCCTAGATATGCAGTAAGGATGAACAGTGGAAAGTCAGCTCAAAACAAATGATGTGTCAAACATTTTTCACAATTTCGCTGCCAAAACACCTGCCTGTATGTGTATATACAGGTGTATAGGGACGACTGTAGCTCAGTAGAGCGTTAGACTCCCAATTGGAAGATCAGAAGGTAGCCAGTTCAAATCTAACCAGTCTACTTGTCGGAGCGGAGCGTCTTTGAGCAAGACCCTGGAACTCTAGCTCCCCTGGCACTTCAAAGGTACTACCCACTGCTGCCTCAGACATGGGTCAAATGCGGAGAAATAATTCCACTGCATTGTACTTTGTATGGCTGTATGTGATCAATAGGGGTTTATTATTTTTCTATACAGGCACACCCACACACTGATTTTTGGCCCTGCGAGCCAGTGCTAACCCTTCATTATTGGTGTAATCAAACCCATGCAAACGCTTGATGTATTTGACAGATTGGAGGTTTGTCAGTAGAAAGAGACCTTACTACTGCTGACATCTGCTGCCTTTAAGTGCCAAAAAATTTTCTTGTTGTATTTTTTTGTAAAATAAGATTTGTCACTACTGTTTGGGTGCCGGATCATAATCTCTCTATCTCTTGATGTGTGTGTGGGTGTAAAATATTGACTATGGGTAGACAAACATCTTCTGAAAACATTTAAGTGTGTAAATTACTTAGGAAGACAGTACAAGGGTGGAGCTGACTGAGAGGAGAAGGGGTTTGTAAGCTATAAACCAAACACCACCTTCATCAAGAAAAACAAACATGAAGTCTCGTAAAGACATGACAGATCCATTCGTTCTCTCAGCCACTCTTCTGTTTTTCTCTATCTGTTTTTTTATGAAAGGAATAGACATGAGTTGGGGTGATCGTTGATTGCTACAGCATATGTGAGGGGCCTATAAATCTATCAGCACGTCTTTACACACACACACACACACACACACACACACACACACACACACACACAAACACACACACACACACACACACACACACACACACACACACACACACACACACACACCCAGTCCCTCCGAGAACCACAAACACCCAGAGGGATAGAAAAGGAGATTGAGATAAGGATAGGAAATGAAAAGGAGCATTGATAAACACTCCAAACGCACACATTCTTACCTGGCTTTACTAGACCACAGTGGTGGTGGGCTATGGAAAGACTATTGGTTTTCACAATGAAATTAAGAAAGGCACACTTGTCAATCAAAATGGGATCTCCAGAGGCTGGCATAGGTGAAACTGTAGCTTATGAGACACACATGGTGACTTAGTCAGTCTCCCACACACAGTAAAGAGACATTTGCAAGCTGGTAGTTTCAGCAAGGAGATGAGATTCATATCCCTGACTGCTTTTGTGATTTATCTGTTAGTGAGGCGATCTTCAAGACACATGGTTGTTGCCTGGGAAAATAAACTTGTTTTAAGATGACAACCCAACTATATTACCACACAACATTTTTGCCATGTGGTAAACCTGACAAATGTGTTGTGTCTTTTAACTACCGTTTGCATTCTCTAAGTTGGTGTACTTCACGGGGTCAAGAGACTGAGTTTTGAGCTGTTCTTGAACCTGCAAAACATGACCATCAGCTCTATCAACTGGATAACATTCCGTTACAGTTCTTAAAAAAAAAGAAAACAGTATTATCTCCAATATCATAATCTAAATCTGGATTTAGATCATTTAATAATTTGGTTTGGATGAGCGAAAGGTTGTGTTTGTGCAAGAAAGAAGTACAACCCAGGTGCGCCATACAAATGTAAAAACAAATGTTTTACAAGTTATTTATATTTCAAGCGATCATCTCTGTGTGAGGAAGCCCCATGTGGCAAAATAGGATCAGAGCAACCAGTGTAATGTGTGATGAAGCATTATGCACAGAACACTTGTAAATCATATCAATCACACCTGAGGGATAACTTATTTTAGGGAAATATTAAAATTTGAGGCATCAAATTTGCCTATTTTGCAACACTTAGTGGTAATGGCCATGCACTACAGATCTGAGACTAGTTTTATTGTTGTCTCTGTCATCAAAATTGTATTATCTGTTACGACTTTGTGAATTTTTGCTTCAATTTTTCTTTCCATTTTCTTTCACTTATTCCACTTGAGTCGCGGTGGGAGAAGGGTATTCCATACGTCTCTCTCTCCCTAGTAACACTGAGGAGAGAGATGGCTTGTCCTGGAGGAGATATATAATCCCTCTAACAAGTTCCGGGTCCAACCCATAGTCTCCTCTCATTTGCCTGGAAAACTTTAAAACAGAGGCATCCTGGAGGCATCTTAATCGGATGCCTGAACCACCTACACTGGCTCCTTTGGATGCAATAGTAGCATTCACTCCACTCCAAGCTCCCTTGCATGTCCAATCTCCGCACCTTATTTTTTAGGGGTTGGAATGTATATGGACTGGTAGGTTGAGTACTTTGCCTTATGACTGAAGTCTCTTCACCAAAATGGGCAGATACAACACTTACATTATAGCTGATGCTACAACAAGCCAACTGTCTTTTTTGTAGACAATTTTCCCACCAATTGAGAAAGAAGAAATTATGATCTTAAACTCCTTTGATTGAGGCAGCAACTCCCCACCAGCCCGACAGTGGCAATCCGCCATTCTCCATTACAGAACCATAAAGATAAAGATAAAGATAAAGATAGCCTTTATTAGTCCCACAATGGGGAAATTGCAAGGTTACAGCAGCAGAGCATGTAACAGAATACGGCATAATAACAGAGCATTATGTGCATGGCCTCAGATTTGAAGCTGCACCAAGAGCTTCAAACTCAGCTGCAAAATGCTTCCTCTGCACACTGAAGATCATGAACTGATGAAGCCAGCGGGACCATATCTTCTGGAAATAGCAGATATGCAATTCTAAGCTCCCCAAACCAGAAACTATCACCTGTCTGGGCCTTGAGATTTAACCATGAATATCAAGAACTGTAGACAAAGCAAAACCTTTTGCGGAGTCCAACACTCAATGAAAATGTGTCTGATTATCTGCCATGGATATGGACACAAGTCTCCCTTTGGTTATATACGGACTTGATGATCGTAGCAATTACCCAGATGCCAGGTTCTCCTGTAGTACCCCTCGCAGTGCTCATGGGAGGGCATGGTCATAGCTCTTCTTCGAATTGAGACTTCATGTATTAGAATAGTTGGTTCCCAGACCTTCCTTGAGACTGACCAAAATTCCTTCTCAATAGCTTTCCCGAGCTTCTCCTATACCTGGGTTTTTGCTTCACCAAAAGAAGGACCTTGACAGCTTCCCTCACCACTGATGCCCAACCCCAGATTCTTATGTTGTCATGACAAGCATCAATAATAATCTTACCACAACAGTTTGAAGCCACCTCCACAATGGTGGACCTGAAAATATCCCGCATTCCATTACCTCAACCTACCCAAGGCCATGTGGGAAGTTCCTCCAGAGGTGTGAGTTAAATGTCCAACGGAGAGGGGCCTCTGCAAGATCTTCCTAAATCACCCTTTCTACTCATTCGGGTTTCTCTAGGTCTGTCCAGTTGCCTCCCTACCATCTAAACCAACTTTCACCCATGTTAGTGATCAGTGGACAGCTCTACGCCTCTATTCACCTGAGTGTCCAAGACTTACAGCCGCAGATTTGATGACACAACCACAATCGTCAATCAAAGATCTTTGGACGAAGGTGGCCAGGTAACAGGTAATCTCATGAAAAACTTTAAGCTTGAACTTGCCTTTTTTTTATTCATAAACATTGCATTACTAGTACAGGTCCAACAAGAAAGCACAACCTGGGTTCCGATTAGGCAGACCGTTCCTCCCAATCACAATCCTCCTAGTTATTCCGTGATTGCCAACATTGGTGTTTATTGTTCTCTAGGCCAACATTTGAGCTCTAAGATTGACACGTTTTTGGGATAGCACCCAAAGACTCCAAAGCCAAGGGCTCTGAACTGCTAATTGGTACATACCACAAGTAGTTCAAGTTCTTGTCTGTAATTGTGTACCAATTGCCAATTCCACAATTTTGATTGCAGCTTTAAGCCTTATATCCTATCAGGTAAACACAACTTTTCTGAACCCTTTTCTAATACCCAATATTCACAATACAGACAAAGTTATATAAATAAGGACTCAACTCAACAGCGGCATGATGAAGACCGTTCTTTAAGACCAGTCTCAGCAGTACCATCACTTGTGATTGGAGGGTAAGGAGCTCATTGACTATGACTTTCCAATTTGAAGACATTTTTGTTGCTTTACATTCTTTTGGTTAGTAATTGTCAATTTAAGAGAACAGCAATGTAGACTGCAAGATCTGTTTTAGTAGCACATGACTAATGCTTTTAGATCAGAGTCAACAGTGAAAATTATAACTTAAAGAGGTTCTACATAAGTATTTTCAAATTAGTCTGGGATCTTGAGGCTTCTTCAGACTTAAATAATTATATGTTTTCTATTTTTGGTTGAATTATTTCTCTAAAATCTATCTAAAATGCCTTAGTAAAATTAAATTCATATTCTAAAACTTACTTTTTGATGCCTTGTAGGGTTGTGATTTCAACAAAGTATTATTTAATATAAAGGATACCAAGGTTTGAAGTAGGTAACAAGACTAACGTATGTAACTACGGTTGTATGAATCCTGGATGCTTCCATCTCGCGCATGCGCAGGTCGAGTAATTATATCAACAAAGTCACCCCTGATCCCTGGATGACCCGAGAGTATGTATATCTTCCGGCCTCACCAGGTGATCTGTTCCTTCAGAATGTTCTCGCGAGGACACAAGGATTCTGAGGGACTGAACACTCTCGCGGTAATCCAGGATTCATAGAACTGTAGTACCAAATTGAGGGCTTGATGCCGTTGACAAGAAATGTTTGGGAAGCGATCAACCAGTCGTCCAAATAAGGCAGGATTTCCACAACGCTGGCTTGTACTGGTGACAGGGCTGGGGCCACGTACCTTGTAAATATTTGTGGGGCTAGGGACAGCCCAAACGGGAGAGCCATGAACTGATACACCTTGCCCATAAAAAGAAACCGGAGGGAGCGCCTCTAGTGTTGTATCATGGGGACATGAAAATATACATCCTTCAGGTCCATTGTTATAAACAAGTCTGGTGCTGCGGTCTGGAAGACATCTGCCACGCGTAGCATGTAAAAGGGAAGCGCCTTAAGGAACCGGTTCAGCCCTCTTAAGTATGGGATAGGGCAAAATCCGCCGTCCTTCTTTGGTACAAGAAAATAATTCAAGTAGAACCCATCGAGCTTTGCCTGTGGGTCAAGAACCTCGATGGCATCCTTCCCGAGGAGGAGGCCACCTCATGGCTAAAGACGAGGGGTTTTCAGGGATCTTTTGTTTGATCCCACTGAAAGTCGGGAGCCGGTGTTGGAATGGGAGTGTTTGAAGTACCAGGGTAAGCAAAAACTTGGAGATCAGATAAAAAGATGAAAAATAGGGGATTTATTTACCCAAAATATATACTATAATTAAGATGGGCAAAAAAAAAACAATGTGACAGAATAAATGTAATAAATTTACCAATTTCTCCACTGTCAAATTAAACAAATTTTAACTAAATAAAACAGAGTTCTCCTCTCAAGAATTCATAAAACAAAGCCAATCCATCATCTCCTATCTGCAAGGTTATATACTATGCTGGCCAGTCCATAGTTGATTGCAGGGGAGAGAGTGCATTTTTCTTCTTCAGATGGTTGGGTGATTCTCAGGAAACACCCATCTGGCTGGATCAGAATACAACAGTCAGCTGAGGAAACTTCACCTTAAGATGGTAGGATGCAGCAAAGTCTTTTGGCAGTTTTCCATGAAGAGGTAAATAGCCAGAGGGGAACTTTGGAAGGATATCTGGATGAGGTTTGTTGACACTTAGGACAGCTTCTGTAATGGTCAACCACATCAGCACGAACACCAGCCATTGGAAATGTCTCTTTATGCTGTCAATAGTTTTGTTTCTCCCCAGGTGGCCTGCCAGAGGAATAGAATGACCAAGTTCAAGAACAATTCCTCCAGCAGATTTTGGTACTATTACCTGCTTTGCTAAACCCTGCTGGCGGTAGAGTGTTCCATTTTCTGTAAAGTACCCCCGTCCGTTATCGGGTCAAGTTTTCCTCCATCTTCGAAAGGTCTAGCTTGCTGTAGCTAAGGGGTGAGACTGTCAACTTTTTGTTGCATTGACTGGACATCTGTTGGTGTTTGAAATCCCAGAAGCTTTGGTAGGTGGGGTTATACAGAGGGATTTATGTCAGCGTTTTGGATTTTCTCTTGTCGTTTCTGGCTACGTGTTTTACGAACCTTTCCAAGCGTGGTTTCAATGTCAGCATTGAAGAATGGAAGTTCACCAATCTTCAGTTGGCCATCTGCATGCTGCTGCAATTCTTTCAAAAGTAACAAGAAAATGTTCAATATAATCAGTATCAGTCAACTGCTGAAGCCTTGGCTCCTGAGTAGGCCTAACAGGTGCTGCTGTGAAGCTGGCATCATGAATAGCTCCAGTTATCATCTGAGATGAACGGTGAACCACCTCTAAATCCACAACATCTGCCCGCACCGTGTCGGTCTTACCAGAGAGTTGATCAAAAGTTGGAGACTTGCAGGCCTGCACCTCTAATTGAAGCAGAATGAACTAATGCTGCAGTGTTTTGAATCTATGCTCCTCACAGACTGCTTCGTCTTCCAATCCGTCCTCCAGCACCTGCCGTTGCGTCATGTGCGCCAGGTCAGAAATGATGGGCTCCTGGGGCTCTTCCATGTCTTAGGACCTGGCCCCGCCTTCTGCTCCTTCCATTTCAGCATGAGACTGCTCCTCCAACTCCGGCTGGTTGCCTTCAGTGGCTTGCGTTCTTTCTCTTTTTGCTTCCTCCTTCATTTCCTTAGTCCTTCTTAGTGTAGTATTTGTGTGTTTCAATTGTGTTCTTTTTCCCTCTCTCTGTCTGCGATTTTGTTCTCCTCCTGTGTGATTATTGTTCACCTGTGTATCCCCTATAGTTGTTTCTCATTGACTCGTTACATCAGTGTCTATATTCTGTCCTCACTTTTCCTTCTGTGCCAGTTCGTTGTTTGATGTTTCCACATGTTATCCCTCGTCCCAGCCATTTCCCAGTTTTTTTTTCACGTAAGTTTTTTTCCATAGTGTTTCAACTTCAACTAGGCATCCGGCCTATTGGCACCTTAAAGGACAACAGTGCCGAAGTGCGACGGCGCCGGTCATCTGGCAATGCATGGCGCTGGCCTGTCGACTGCACATCCAGATGAGCAGGTGGTTTGTGCCAGATATCACAAGGCCCCCCTGCCTAGGAGAAGACTGAGGTACCTGCCGTAGACTGCCAAACTGCTGTCTAAGTTGATCACCCTGTAGACTACGCTCCAGGGCCTGCTGAGCAGCTGGTCCAAACGTCTGACCTGCTACTATCGGGAGAGAACGGAGGGTTCGTCGAGAGACCTCCGACGGTGGGGCTGCACCGACCACACATGGAAATGTGCTTGAGTCACATCAACCTACCCAGCTCCCTGGTCATAAAGAAAAAGGCCTGCAACAAGGCTTCGCTTAGGGTCTTGGCAGCAGGATCCGAACCAGACTCCTGCAAAGCTCGCGACAGAGCCTGTATCAGGGTTGATAGTGAATTGGTGGCCCATACAGGCAGCAATGTTGTAACCTCTTGTCAGGAGGTCATCTGTAATCCTGCACTGGGGGCCAGGGACAGCAAACGTCTGGCCTCAAAGCCTTATCCGGGGAGACAATGAGTGCTCAGAGGGAGGCACAGTAAAGGCAAAGGACTGAAGGGCTGCCTGAAAAATGCGTCTACATGCACAGTTGTAACTGGATCTCATCTAACATTCCAGGGCCATATGTATAGCTGGCTGTATGGTGGTTCTGCCGGACACAGAATCTTTCGATAAGCTTCTTGTCAACACTTCGGAAAAAACAAGAGACACCCTCATCTTCAACGTGCCTTTCCCCTTCATCGTCATAAAACATGACGCTGCTGTGGAAAGCGTGTCCTCCTCCTGATAATGAGGTTGTTCAGTAACCCGGCTGCTCGGTGGGGCTGGCATATAATGAGCTAGCTGAAGGTTTTGCAAGAAGGCTTTAATCTCTGCAAACTTGGTGCACAGGGTATCCACCTTGTGGGCCAAGGTATCGACTTTCTTCGACTTCCTCTTCCAACTTTCTTTGGGAGGTCCACCAGGCCCTCCACCATTGCTAGCCTAGAGAGCCTCAGTGCATGTGGCATGAAATTACAGTTCATGCACGGGTTATATGACACACGTTCCCTCAGGTGTTCAACCCCAAGACCCACAACACATGCCACAGCCATCCTCTGTTTTGACGGAGGTCATGTAGACACAGAGATGTAAGCCAACATAAGAAGAAACCCACCCAAACTAGCCTCACCACTACTGTTTAAAAAGTGTAATATAATGACCAATCCGACTAACGGAAACATCAAACGGTTTTAGAAATCACTGCTAACGGCCGGCAGGCGAAAGCACCCTAGCCACAAAGCAGCACACTAATTTATGTTGTTAACAGCTTAGACTCTACAACAGGGACAAGTGAGGTTAGCAGACATGCTAGCCGATGGCTAACATGATACCAGTTACGGGAGGAGTGGCACTTATTTACAGCACACAGACACAAAGCAAAAACACCTGTTGGTTACGGAATAAGTTGCACGTATTTACCGCACACACACACACAACAAGGTGATGACATCCGTAGGTTACAGAATGAGTTGCACTTATTTACCGCACCCACACAACAAGTCAAGGACACCCGCCGGTAGAGAACTTTGCGTGCTGTACTCACCCTTCCTGGACGTAATGCGGATACACTGACCACACGACTCGATACAGCGGAATCACCGCCGCTAATGTGGTCCGTTTTCGAATGTCCAACCGTAAGTCAGCTTCTGGTGGACAAGGGTTTCCCTCGAAGCACCAACCACTGGGTTATGAAGCTATAAGCGACTAGCCGATCTGAAAATTGATAAACAAACAATTCACTTGTTAACATTAATCCACAATCACATGAAGATAGAGGGAACAGATCCACCTGGTGACGCCGGAAGATATAGACACTGTCATCCAGGGGTCATGGGTGACTTTGTTGATATATTTACTCAATCTGCTCATGAGCGATATAAAACCATCCAGTACTTAAAGCACCGCCACTGGCGTTCAGTAAGGATAAAATAGAACATCAGTACATATGGGGTAAAACAAGTCTTCAAAAACCCTGAGATCCCAAATTGATTGGCAAAGATACTATTTACAGCCTATTTTAGTGTGATGACTTCACTGTAGTCTTTAAGCTTAAAGATTAAATTTATCATTGATCTCGTTGATCTTGTGCACGTCTTCAGTAATGCCTTTAGACTAGAATCAGGTTGTGTGTTTTTTTGTTCTTTTTTTACATTACTGATTTAATGAGTTCCCATATGAAGTGGCGCTGCTTTGCAATCGAATTCCAACAGGTTTCGTTGCCTCAAAACTTCACTCAACCTTCCATCAGAAAATGTATGTGTCGATAACTGAATTTTCATTCAAGGTATTTAGTGCTGCCCTTAAAAATTGAAGAGTCGGTATGAAAACCATTATACCCGTTTGTTTTAATCCTGTCACAGTGATGGAGTCTCTATAAAGACACTAGGGAGGTTAGTGTCTCATCAATAATCAATAAGTTTATGTATGGGACAAACTCAGTGAACCCTTTAATGCAGATATCCAATGGTGCAGCGCTCTGGTGTGCTTGTCTGCCTATGTGCACTGCTGTGATTGTCTGTGAGTCCAGAATGCTTTGTAGCGTTAAGCTACCGCTTCATACAGCACTTATTCACACACTGTAGCACAGAGTAAACATCTAATCATACTGGAGTGCATGAATGCTGATGAACACACTAATGTGTGCAAATACATGAACAGATAAAGACACAAAAACACACTGACAATTTTCTTTCACAAAGTGATAGGAAATTCCATCTCTTTCCACTTTAAGTAAAGTCAGACCAGGCAGGAAGACACACGCGCACACACTAACACGCACACGCATCACAGTTTGTGATCTATCTCAATGCCATGCCTCAACAGATTCAATCAGAGGGGAGCCTTTGTTTTTTTTTCATATCTGAGGTTTTATTTTTCTATACTCTCTCATACACTCACATAAACAAGACCGCGTACACACAAAGCCACACACACACACACGCTCTCATTTCTCGGTTGGAACAAAATAACTTTAGTCTGAATGTTTCCGCAGTCATCGCTATAGAACTAAAAATTTAAAACGGGACCACACACACACACATGGAAACTGCAAGAGGAGTACAGTTACAGATGGCGATGGGTAGCAAATATCACGTGTTGTCTATATACACATTATATAGCGATGATGGAGCTGTTGCAGTAGGGGCGAATTAAATCCACAGACACACTCTCTGTCTGGACCTGAAGATTTATTACTCATCCACACACTTTAGGTGTTACACACTTACACAATGAATTCATTTTTAACCCACACACAGATACAAACACACACATAATTTTATTTTTGTGAAACTTTAACTATATCAGAGCTAAATATAATTCCTAAAACGTAAAACTGATCCGGTCTACTCTCCTTTTCGGTCTGTGTCGGTCTCCACCAACACCTCATGGGAAATATTTTACTATTTAATAGATGATTGGTTCATTATAATGTTACCTTTAAGTACATTTAGCAAGGTTTGGTGAGGATCTGGATCATTACAAGCCCAGAATTCATGACCATGATTAATGCAACCTCAAGCTGTTCGCTAGAAGGAAGAGTGAAGAATACCAGCTACTGCATTTCTCACATTAGAAGACAACTGGCTTCAGTGGAGGTGAGCTCCTTCATCATTTTATGTAGAGAAGGATGGTGTGCCACAGGGAGATTGAAGTGTATCCACAAATTGCACTAAGAAGTGAGATTCACATGGGAATACTTCATGGAGAATTTGATCTTTCTTAGTGGATGTTTGCAATTTATGTGGGATGCCTAGCCTATCATATATTGCCATATTGGGTAAGTGTTTCATGGTTTTAATATTACCTTTTTAACCTTAACTATAAGTAAAGGTTGATTGATTTATGTAAAATTTCTGGTGAGCTTACCACACAACACTGCTTCACTGATAACATAATATTTGATGAAGTTGTATTGTTGTACCAGGTAGATTAACCACTCAGAGAGAAGGCAACGCCTTTTCCTCTCTCTCTCTTCCTCTCTCTCCCTCCCTCGTCTTTCCAGTATAGGAGTAAAGATGAGTTATTATAAGCTGTTTCTTCATTAAAAGAATCGCATACATAGCAGAAAACAGCCCTGATCCAACAGTTGATGCCCAACCTCTGATGAAACTATTATCTATTGGTTGCTTTAGCACTTGTCACTCAGCTGTTGAGAGCTCTTCCGACTAACGGTGTATGTAAACACCAGGTCTGATTAGATCACTTCTCATGTAAACAGTTACGAGAGAAATACTGTCTGAATGACTTCATACTGAAAGGAGAAAAGTGTTCTCAACTCAACTGATGTGTACATCTTTGTGGTGGTGCCACTAACTGACCCTTGTTGATCAACTTCTAGCACCAATTCATGCTGACCCTGTATATATGTTTACATAGGTACAATGTATGAGTTAACATGAATTGCTTTACATTTAACAATAAGAAGCCATTTTGTGGGATGTTTGTTGTGGTTTTTGTAATGTCTATTGACGGTTATTACCTCGTTTCTGACGTTTAAGTAGTTTTCCTTCAACTTGAAAGCATAACCAACATTGTTGCTATTTTTAACAAGTAAAACATAAAGCTCAGTAAAAGTATACTAAATAGTAAATACATGGTGTTTTTCCTATTACAGTACATAGACAGAAAATATCGGTCATATCAAAACAGTGAAATACCCAGAAATACCCATTCCTACGTGCATGTGCTGCCTGTGCAATCTTGCATAAATCATGCATTGCAGCAAAATAAGGGGTTCACCAGCTGTCATTAAGTTAATTCTGCTCTTTGACCCCCTAGACATTTTCAAGACAGGAAATTGAAAAATATACACAAACAACACAGGTGCGGTACTGAAATATGGCTGCTGAGATACTAATTAAAAAAGAAAATCCCATTTACCTGTCGACTCTTCCTATTTGAAGACTGATTTGATACGCTTGATTCAATACCAAATTCCAAAATCTCACCTGAGGCAGCGGATATTGCCAAGCATCTGAGTCTAAATCCATCTGTTAGTGCGATGAGGAAATTCGGCTGCTGTCTGCCTGAGTAGAGCAGGCTGCACCGCCGAGTAAAGCAGATGTTGAAACTAAATTAAGATGTCTTATCTTATTTTTTGCTTGCTTCTCAACTCCTATGCACAGATCACTATAGCCTAGTCAGTACTTTTCTGCACCCACCTTCTTTCATCTCAACTTTCTCCTCAGTTAGGTTCAATTCCTTTTCTCCTCTTTCCAGAACAAACTCTGCCATGCAATTCATGCCTATACATGTTAGAGGATATCATTCTGTCTTTTTGTTTACATGCACAACGCTGCTCTATTTTCAGGCCTCACATTTTCCCATAACAACTTATGCCATTTGTAGGTTTGATATCTGATGAATTATTTGTCCACTGGCTGATGGGCAAAGGTGTAAATACAGGAACTGAAAGCCATTTACATAACCAACTACCTTTTCATGGAGAATCACCTTCAGTCGGAACATACTGACTCAACACTGCCCTTTTCACAGCACAGCATCTCCGGCTGTTAACACGAGCCATGGAAGTCTCTCTTCCCAGTCACTTCTCATCCTCATAAGATATACACGGGACATTGATTTTAAAGTCTCCTGTAAGCACCCTGTGCATGGTACCCTGGTGGATGGTTTGTTTCACCCCAACCTGCTGCAGAATCTCAGGAAATATGACAAGAGGAGACCTCTTAAATCATGGACAAGCCCCCATTTGTTGTGACCTGGCATATATGGCCATAGTAGAAAAATGGGAGACACATGTTTAATTATTAGAAAATTCTTAATTAACCAATTTAATCAAGTTAAACCATATTAGAGAAAATCAAATCAAATAAGCCAAGTATTTACAATATGGAGATGAAAATTCAGGAGAGTCAGTGGTGTCAGAGGAGGCGATTATTGTATTGTTAGGAAGATTCTTGTCTTGCCTGTCTTCACTACTATAGCAGTTGTTTATTTGTTGGTTTTCAGGGAGTATTTTGCTTTCCATTTACATTGTTTTCTCTTTCTTTCCTTCTTTCTTTTTTCTTTCTTTCTTTGCTAAAGTTGATCAATAGATTTCAGTTCAATTATAAGGTAATTTTCCATTGACATGGAGGCAATTCATGCCAGTGTGGAAAGTCAATGCACGCTCACTTTTTCACCTTCCGCATACATAACACTAGAGAAAGGAAGCTTGAATACCATAGTTTGTCAAAGAACAAGCCCAACAAGACTGGCTCGACGTCTGATTGGTTAAAGAATATGAAAATCAACACAAATCATCCTGTTTTTATTAACACATGATGGATTCACTCAAAAATTTGAAAACCTCAGTTTAGATTTTCCACCTGGATACAGCATCTCGTCTCAATTCAAATATAAATTAAATTACGAAAATATAATCTGATTCAGACCATGTCTTGTCCAGCCCACAGCCAACCGCTGAAGTATGGTCAAAACTGTATGTCAAAATTACAAGATTTTATCAAACATCTTAAACGAGTACTGAGTTATGTTCAGTTAGTGTAATAAGGAGAATATAGGTGACACGGAATGACAACAATCCTTTTTGCCCCACTGTGATTCTGAGTTCTTTTTTGGTGTTATGTCTGACAAAAGATTATGCATATGAAAAAAGGTGTTTGTCGATATCTGGTTGAGAAGGCTTTTGGTGTGGGACTTGCATGTGAGCACACCAAAATCTTCTGTGTTGCAACATTTCTGTTGAAGAAAGACAACCGAGACTCATCAAGTTAATTCCTTTTCCTCAAATGATCAGAAAACAATATTTTTTCTTCATCACTAGGAAGATTCCGATTTCAATGAAGGTGTCCTTGACATTTTTCAGTACCATATGCTGACTTCTGACTGAACAGCCTTGGAAGGCTCTATCCCAACACGAGCAATTCTCACTTATGTCAAGTTAAAATTATATGTATTTGCAGAGGGATATCACTTAAGATTGAACAACTACACTGCCCTGATGACCCAGCAAGAAATGCACCTGTATCTTAAAAGAGTATGAGTATGAAGATACACTCAACACTTTGAACTGGTATTCCACTGAAAATTATAGCTAATATTTATTTTCTTGAATTAAGTGAGATATTTTATCAATCATTCATTCAGTAGCAAGGGAAGAGCATTTGATTATTTACATCAGAAGTGTTTTCAAACATTAAGAACAACTAAAAGACTATTACTAATTGAGAAAAGTAGATAATGAATATTTACTTAAAAATCAGATAACAGTCCAAATCCATATGAGTAGGCGATGGGTGATCTTCAGACTGTCTCTGAAACATATATGGCACTGCGGTAACTTGCAGGTCGCAAGGCCAGAGGATTTTAGGTTAGACATGGACCAGATGGTTTGTATAAAAGGCCTCAGTTTGACATACCCCTGCAGTAACCCCCTTGAAGGCTCCCTGGGGAGGTCATAGGCCTTCTCAAAATCCATCAAAAAACACATGTAGACTTGATGGGCAAATTCCCATGAGCCAATGTCCGTTACAACGTTTAGCGAACATCCCCACTAAAGATCAAATATAGAGTTGTCCCTGTTACGTTGTTTTGGTGCAGATATAGTAAAGGTTGTCTATAATAATTCTAACTGGGTGTTTTTGGTGTCATTATCCATAATATCAAAAATACTACAGAACTGATTTCTACAAAAGTTTGTGCAGGGACAGGTCATGGGTCGGTCTAATATCAGTTAGTGCCGGTCCTGAAGACTGTCCTCTTGCACACTAGGGTCACAGTTTATTTCTCATGGCATGTTCTCTTTCACACCTTTCAGGCATGCTCAGTCACCGTCACAGTATGGGGCGTCATTTGATATTAGCTGTCCTCATCAGCCGTCAACATCTATACAACACTATGGTGACACGTCTTCATCGTTTCTCACCAGTCTTCTAGTTCCTTCAAGCTGCAATTCTGCAGTTCTTCCACCTTCACATCTGCACCCAGTTCTCCCAGATTCATTTACTTTATCGTCCATGTTTCCAGCAGAGTCGTTAGCCACAGCAACCACCACCAGTAACCAAAGTCAAAGTGGTGATACACTTTGTGGCTGATCTGGACAGATACCTTTCGATGACAATCCTCTTTAAAACATCAGTTTTAAAGGAGATTGTACATCAGTCTTTTTATTTTTCTTCCCTCTTAATGAAATTTAAATATAATCCAGCCACCAGGGGCGCATAAACCATTGTATTCTTGGGGCTAATCCCAATCCTAGATAAATGGATAAGGTTGGGCCAGGAAGAGCATATGGCATAAAACATTTGCCTGTACATAAATGTGACTGGAACACTTCAATGAAAACCCACTGTAATGACTTCTGAGAGGAGCAGCCAAAGAAAGAAAATCAGATGCAAAAAGCTTGTATTCAGCTCTGTAAATTATGGTTACAGGCTTGATTGAATTTAAGGGTACTATTGGACCATGGTGGAGTTCTGCACACTCCTAGTTTATTATAATATTTGAAAGTTGTTTCCTCTTAAAGCAGGTATTAGTTATTGAGTGTAATCACTGTTTTTATCCAGTCACCCTAAAGAGCCATTAGCAGAACTATGTTTTGCTTCCTACTCCTCTGTCCTGTTATAGGCTTTTCTTTGACCCAGACATCAATGTTGAGACCTTGATGGACTTCTAGAAGCACCCACCCTAATTTAACGGAGTTTAAATTGCCTTTTCTAAAATTTGATTAACCACACTGACCAATGATCATTTAAGTAAAAACACTTGTAATTAACTTCTATGACATTTTGTTTACTGAGTGCATGTGTGTGTGTTAAATGTACCCTGTGGGTGTGCTTTGCTGTAACACTCCATTACTTGTCCATTTCCTCTGCATGGCTGGCCTGAGTATTTTTCCCACAGCATATTGCACTAATTACCACTGTAAAGACACACAAAGACAGAAAATACTACCCATTTACGTTGCTAGTTTCACTGTGGTGCAGTCCTTTCGTCGTGCTCCCTCTGCTCCAAGTCTCACTCTATTCATTGCCTCAGCTTTTACCATGTAGGATGACATAATTTGTTTGTTCCCATACAAAGAAAAGTATGACACATTCATCGACACACAAATCTTAGCGTAGGTGGAGGAGGAAGTGGACAATATAATCTTTATCGCTGAAAATATGTGATTATATTTCTAGATTGAGTAGTGTGCAAACGTTGGAGGGGTGATAGTAAGAGGACAGCAGAATGAAGTGTAGCAAGCTGAAGTGGAACTGTGCAGACAAGGTTTCTCCCTTTTGTCTTTGTTCGTTCTTTGGGTCACTGACATACAAATGATCAGTTGACACATTTTTCCTTAATATTATTTAAACAGATTTAAAATGTTAATATTATTTTAAGTGAAAATCTAATCTTAAGAGGCGTAAAGTACCCTTATTATTTACATTCAATGTTTCTGCTCAAGCTGGGAAGTAAATGCTCGGAAATGTCCTCAAAAGGTATAAAAGTATCCATTTAAGGGACATTTAATAAAGTTTTTTTTTTTTGCAAACCCAATTACGCTGATGATATATTAATATAATATTAATATATGGAATTTGGAACTTAAAAAAATTCTAAAACTGAACATCACAGGCAAAGAAGGAATTCAGCATATATATATATATAATATATAATATATATTATATATATATTATAATTATATATATATATATATATTATATATTATATATATATATATTATATATTATATATATTATATATATAGAGGAATTCTAAAACTGAACATCACAGGCAAAGAAGGAATTTAGCATATATATATATATATATAATATATATAATATACAATAAATATTATATATATATTATATATATATAATGTATATATATTTATATATATATATATATATATATATATATTATATATATATATTATATATTACATATATATTTATATATTATATATTATATATATATTATATATATATATTATATATATATACGTATATATACGTATGTATACTGCAACACAGTAGTTACTGGTTTACCTGACGCTTACTGGTTTCATTTGCAGTAAGCGTCAGGAATGAAAAGTCTGACCAGTGTTTATATTATGAAGATCAGAAACCCAGTCACGACTGCCGCAGGCGCGATAGACGCTCAGATGCAAGTCAAAGCCGCTTGCAGCTTTAATTTTGTTTGTTTTCCTAGGAGGAATATGTTCTTATTTGTGTCACACTGAAATTAGTGATCTATTCTACTAAATGTGTTTTTGATCATAGCATGGAACTTCAACATGTCACTGAAAAACAGAAAGTGAAAATCAATTATCAGTCTTATTGTGATCATTAAAGTCATTAGATTCCTTCATCTGGATACCATCCATGTCTGGGCAAACTTTTATGCAATCCATCCAATAGTTGTTGAGACCTTTCATAGACATAATCACAGCACCAGAGGAGTGGAAAAGGTTTCTTCTCAATAATGTTTTTTGGTTAGTTATTCACATAATGTCCTCAAATCAATAGAGCAATGATTTATCGATGGAAATTTACTCTTGCACTTGCACATTTTAGAAAAAGGCAACCGAAAAGCGAAAACAAAGACAACAAAGAAGGAAATAAGGAGGAATGTGAAGATTAATTTTGAGAATCAAGACAGGAGGGAAATGAGAGGAAAGGAAAAGGAGCATGTAGCTTGGTGGATAAATTGAGAGTGGATGAAAGAAAAACACTGTGAAACAAAACAATACAGATGTTAAAATTAGGTGGTGAGTTATGGAGAGGAGGGCTGTTTTAGGTTACCAAATAACACACATGCACAAACAAGAACACAGCTTGTTTCTTTAACTTGCCTCTATTACATGGAGTTAATATTGAATCTGCCAAGGCAATAGTTCCTATTCATCCCCACATCCCATGGACATGGAACGCTTATACAATTGTCCTGAAAACAACAAACAAAAATACTCATTTTACACAGACAGTGTAAAAATGAGTTACACTGTGTCAAGAGCTTGATTTGCTTGACCTCAGAGGGCATCCTTACTATAACCAAGGATGCAAACGAGCATGAAGGCCAAGGAGAAACAGGAATGCATGTCGTTACGCCACAAACAGTCAGAAACTTTCACAATTTCTGATACTGGTTCTGAGGGATACGGTTTGTTGACGGAGACAATTGAAAATATACAGTAACCACATTGAAGAACACAGAGCCAAGACACAAACAGTGGCGATGCAGTAGAATGTATACACAATGTCATGGACCAGTTACACTTGTAGATTTACTTATTTAAAAACATGCAACAGTTCTACGGGATATAGAGAGCAGCTTCTTTGCCAAATTTGATGACTACTAATGATAGTGGAGACGGCACCACTTTGGCAAGTTGTTTGGCCCTCTTTTTGGGCATTGTAAGTTGGTAAAACCCTTTTATGACCAGCCTGAGAGTATATCCTAAGCTACCAAATATGAAAACAAGTATCCTGCACCACCTCGCTCTGAAATGACATCAAGCAATGGAAAGTAATTGATGAGCTTGACCATAAAGGCTTCCTCTAGACTGGATTCAAACTGTCCATCACCTCTAGAACTAACACCGGTTTGGAGTCTTTATTAACATCATATAGTTTATTTGCAGAAAAGATGTGCTGACATGTCTGGCCTGTTACTACGTAGATGAAAAATGGATGGTCTGACACGAGGCTGCATTTAATCTCTCACTGAGGATGGAAACAGTCTGACTTTTGTCAGACTGTTATCTGTGATGATACAGGCTGCCATGCAAGACGCCACATTCTCAGCAAGAGCAGTAACCATTCACGCCATCATTCAAACACCAATGGAACAGCCTGCGGGAGGAACTTGGGGTTCAGTATCTTGCTCAAGGACACTTTGAGTTGTGGAACGCAGTAGCCTGGGATTGAACCACTGACCTTCAGATAAGTGGACACAGCTCTACCAACTGAGCCACCTTCACCCTATGTATAGTCCTTTATTAACATGCCAGCAATTCAGGATTTGGGGTATTGTTTGAGTTACTTCTGAGGTGTTGTGCAAGCAATGAGGAGCATGAGTAGAGAGTTTGACACTCTACTTTTACTCTAGATTTGATAATGTCCTCATTTAGGTTGATTCAGTGAGAGACGGAATGATCAGCCAATAGAAGATATGCAATTTTCCTTAAGGTCCAGTGTTGTCACTGTTAATATTAGAATACATCTAGTAAGGTATTAATAGGTGATTGTGTCCCATGTAATTGCCTGTTGCTTTAACCATGGTGAGGAGGTCACTTGTAGCATTCTTTATTATGTGACTCACTCCTCACCCAGGCACACTCAAACATGAAAAACAGACAAGAAGGAAATGGGAAGTCGCTCGGTGTGACGTTGAAGTAGATTTAGCCAGTAGGCTGCCATCTTTAGGCAACTTAGTTTACTTAGCAACTTACTTTAGGTTCCTGTATAACCTGTGTTGGAAATGAATTACCTCCTAACTGCAGTGTTGGTCAAACATGAATCACAATAAGCATTCAGGCCTGCTCCTCTACCTGTGGCTCTGCTAGCATGGTCACTATACATATTCAAACACACAATGGGAAACTCAGCGTGACGGACCACACACACTGCTGACAACGGTATAGTATGCGCATTTGAGTGTGTGACAGTGAACTTGCTCGTTTTCTGTTGTTAATGGAGTTCATTATTTACAACCAACCGTGGCCGCATGCTTTGACCCTATGGTTTTGTTTTCACCGTTCATATATTGATTGATGAATCTATTCTACTAGTGATGGTGTTTCTCTCTCTCTCTTCACTAATTCTTCACCAATTCTGCAGCTTCTACTGTAAACGACAAACTATTAGTACGATTAGTATGGTCAGTGTAGTGATGTTTGTTAAAACATCCATTGGGGTTGAACCAGAACAAATGGACATCTGTTTTGGTTTAAGACATTTCATCGCTCATCCAAGAGGCTTATTCAGTTCTCACTGGCTGGTGGGGAGTCGATGTAGCTACGTAGGATTAAGAACCATAAGATCTGAGTTCATTTCAAACACAAAGACAAAAACTGGTTCACCTAATAGACAAGACTCCCAGACACAAACAAAGCAATGTGGTTTATGAAGTTCAATGTGTTAGTGCACAAGTCTGTATATTGGTCAGACCAAACAACCACTTCGCAGTCGCATGGCCCAGCACAGGAGAGCCAGCTCATCCGGACAGGACTCAGCAGCTCACTTGAATATCAATGAAAAGGGCCACTCTTTGTTCACATTTTGGATAGATAGTTTGACAGAAGAGTTAAGGAAGCAATCTATGTCAAAATGGAGCGAGATACATGATAGGCATAAACCCTGACCGCTGATTCGAGACAGGGGTGGGGGATCTACGTCAACACCTATCATCCACATAAAATACAGATTTAACATCTCTCCCAAGACGGTTTCGCCATCCTCCACACATGGAGTCCCATTACGCTAATGACTCGCACAATACCCCTGCAGACAATAAAAACCACCCTGACAATAATGACTTCTGACAACTCATACCCAACCTCATTAGCCATGCGAGACCAACTGTCAATGACTCTATGTACCAACACGAACTGGAGGTATAAAATCCCTGGGATCTCACCAGCCGTTTGGAACTGAAGAAGCCTCTTGGATGAGTGGTAAAACGCTTCAAGCTAAAACAGAAGTCCTGTTACTTTGGATTCCTCACACATTGATTACCATAACCTGGATGTGGGCAACAAGGATGCCCAGATTGCTCTCCTGAAACCGTCCTCCTGTAGACAAATGTAAACCGGAGAAATGCATTTTGAGCTCCTCCAAACTTGTTCTTTGTATGTGTGCAAGACAATGACAGCTGGTATAACATTTGATATAAAATAAAATAAGAAGTCTGAAGCGGTGATGTCACACGAGTCAGTGCGGTGAGCAGAGACAGTGGCGTGGAAAATGCATGAGAATGAGGACAGACGTACAATCCCAGAGGTGGTCAGACTTATGTCTAGTGAGGTGTTTAAATGGCCTTGTAATGTAGTATGTACATACACAAACACACACACACTTTACATGCTGGAACGCAAAAATGATTTATAGGAAAAGCCAGGAGTCTGTTTGGCCTCAGAAAACCTTAAGTAGTAGATGTATCTGCGTGTCAGTGTAACTAAATTTGACTTGCCATCCTCTGATCCGTCTGTGGACACTATGCAATGTGTGAGTCGTAAAATTAAGTGGATCTGAAGATGTAGAGAGGGAGATGAAATGGAAAGTATGGTTGAAATTATTAAGTGATGAAGTGTGTATCCCGACGGCATGTCTGGCGGTTAAGGCTCTGACACCAGGAAAAAGTAACAAGGTGGCGATAAGTTTCCTCTGATCAGGGAAGCACATGACAGAGCAGACTCAGAGGCAAACACACACAGACTTGACGGTCTCCATCTTTGATTTTGTTATACACAGAAACCCACATATTTAGGAGGCCTTTGGCTGAATGGTATAAAGTTGAGTGTTTTTCAGCGCCCAGCTTTTTTTGTTTCAGCCCTTTTTCTGAAATCCAAGTTTTATTCTTAAACTGAAAGTAAGTGCTAAGCGTTTACTGTGCCTTTTTGATGGAACCAAAACAAAACAAGATTTTTAAATGTTTAAGACAATTCATGAATAACATAGTTCTGTGAAAGTATATGATCACGTCCTGGCTGTATCTCTCTTTGTTTGTATCTCTTACAAAACTGAACTCTTTAAACTAAATATTACATAAAACAGCAGAGTTAAAATAAAAAAGTGAAATAATAAACGGATGTTTTTATTGTCCCATTGGTAACTGAAACCAGAAAATTACTGGAACTGGTTGCCAGTCTGGTTACACCCAACCTTAAAATGAAATTATCAGTTAAATAGAAGCCTGAATGCAGATTGTAGATCTCAAAAGAAAGAACGTAATTGAAATACTCTGAATAATACTACGGCTCTAGGACTCCACAGATCAACAGTGAGACACCATCTATAAATGGAGAGGAGTTGTAAGAGGCATCAATGGGAGTGAAAGTCACTGCTAACCCAGAATATCATTAATGCCCCTCATATATTTACCACAACACTTTTTTTGTCCTTTGAACTGTTGGTAGATTATTCTATGGAATGATGAGTTGTAAGTTGAACCGTTTCAACAATCGGGGTCCCACTACATCTGCCTTAAACCCAACATCTTTCCACAAAAAGAACATTTTACCTAAGGTCTAGCATGGAGATGGCAAATTAATGTTCTGGGGGCCGTGTTGCTTCAGGGCCAGCAGGATTTACCGTAATTGGGGAAAAAATTAATTCTGCTCTCTACCAGAACAATTGGAAGGAGAATGTCAGGTCATCAGTAAGTGAGTCAAAGCTCAATTGTCATAACAAGCAGCGTTTTGGAGCGGCCAAATCAAATCTGGAACAAGTTTTAAGTTAAACTTATTAACCAATATTAACTAATACATAGTGCTGTCATTTGAAACCTGTATGTTGTGATAACTCAGGTTGCTTTCACTTATTGTTACATTTTGTTGATCCGCGAAGAAATCAGGAGAAGGTCCATATATTTCAGAGCATTAAAAAGTGAAGGCATTTTTCATTTGTTGATCAAACATAAAATCTTTTTCAAAGAAAATTCAATCCACCATAAAATGGCAATATTCCCTATATTCCCATGCTTTTGTAGAGCCAACATTTGTCTAAAACCACCAATTGAGATTTGGTCAGAAAATGCTAAATTTCGGAGGATGAAATTTGGACTAGATTAAAAGATTAATTTATTAATTAATCAAAAGAGCCAATTCTAGTAATAATAATTTGATCCAACAGGTTTGAGCTTAGTGCTGTAGGTCAAATGAGATTAGGGGTAGAGACCTTAACTCAAGTTTGCTGGACAGAAGAGCAAAGATTTATCCTCAGCAACTCAATGCTAGTAACTGAATTGATGAAATGTTTGGCTATATGGACATTTATGGTCAAATGTAATGCATATTTTTTCATGTAACACAAGACCATTAATTAAAACATTTAATATTTCAAAATTAAACTAAATATTCAAAATCCATGAAGTCCAGTCCAGCATATATTTTACTCAAATCTAGCTCCTCAGTGGTTTCGATTTCAAGCTTAGCCGTGATGGTACTCTGGCATAAATCAATTAATTCTCTCTTCATTATAAATTAAATGTATTATTATTATTATTATTTACTGACACATTTTAAACAGCGATTAACGGTAAGCAGTAATGCGAGACTGAGAAACTGATCGTATGATAATCCAACAATCTGGAAAACTGATTTATAATGGAGATAAACACTTGACTGGTTGGGGCGATTTCTTTAATGAAGTTCTTAATAAACGTAGCCATCATACACTAAAACCTAATCCTGTACCAAATTCATTGCACATACAAACATCAACTCCTCTGAAACCTGGGGTCCTATCTCTCGGTGATAAAAGTGGGCCTTCCTCCTCCTGAACAGATATTGATGGTTATTCGGGCTTATTTCTCCAATCTGTTGTTCACCTCAGAGGAGAGATGGAATCCATTTCTGCCTGGTTGGTGGCGAGGGTGACTGTAGGACGAGGTAATTTTGTTGGCTGGCACCCTCTTCTATCTATCTGAGCTGCTGAGCTATCTCAACCTCTATTTCCAAAGGTTGTCTCAAACAAACGTGCAAAGCTTCAGCTCTCTGCTCTGAGATGCACAAACGGGTTTTCAGCTCAGATTAGAAAAAGACGGACGTGCGCTCTGAATGGTTGTTAGGTTTGATCTGGCTTTCACAAACAATCCACTGAGTAGACAAAAACAGGACAACCAATATAAAATTTTACAAAATGTATTTAGAGTTAAGTTTATCAAGTTTCTTTATTTATTATTAAATTTCAACAGCAAATCAAACGCTCAACATATTATTCCTTCAATAAACAAGAAATGTCCTGCAGGATTGTTTTAAAACCAATGAGAACAACTCCAAGACAAAGATTTAAAGAAATCTACAGAGTGCAACATTTTTGCTCGGAATGGGGAGGGCTTTTCATGAATGTCCAAAGTCAATCCAATCATTCTTGACACCAACATAGTATTGATTTGGAGCATTTCATCGGAATGATATAGAAAGTGAAGTCAGATTGTGGTATGAAAATAAAATGTACCGACTGAATTTATGTGAATAGTAAGTAAGGTGTTTAGAGAAAGCTGTCAGAGAAGGGACTTGAAACCTCTTTCAGAAAACTTCTCTATACGCGAAACCAAATTAGTGTAAAATTCTAACAATCAAAAGGCAAAACTACATATATTTGACAGGTGTTTTGTGTGGCTAATAAACAGTATGTGTACCATTTGGTGAAGCTAGCATGTATAGTTTGTGAGATAAGCCCCGGAAATAAAAGTGATTATGGAGAGACGGTCCTACCAATAACAATACTTGTGTAATACATGTATAAATATACATCATATTCTGGTGTACAAAAACTTGATTGAAAGGTTGCATTGTCAGATGATCAGCAGATAAACAATTTTACACCTTCCTTGTGCAGACCTTACAGTGTTTAATGTCAAAGAATGTTTTTTCGTGCTCAAATATAAAAAAATTTGGATTCACAGTACTTGACACACTCTTATGATAGTTTGCTGAGGTTCATATAAAATAATGTTACACTTACAGGCAATTCTCTGATTTGTCACCGTTCCATTATTGTGCTACAAACGCATTTGCTTCAGTATCGACTATTTTCCCTCAGATGATCGTTGTTGAGAAAAAGACAAATAGGCTTCAAATGTTACAAATATTTTTGGTAAAGTCAGACACTGTAAACTAAATCAAATACTAAATCCATTTTGGCACTTCTATAGTAAGTCTGGAGAAATTACTTGATTAGTAATGAGTAAAAATTATCCTTAAGTAACAGAAAATCTAAAATGCTTTAAACAATCCATACAATATCATGGTCATCATATTAGTAATAGGCTCTGTAAACTTGTTTGAGGACTTAAAAAGCGCTGCACGATTAGCAGCTCAGCAGAGGAAGAACAAAGTGCATTTGGAATAAGAGGAATGTCTTTCTGAGGTAAATATTCTGAAACTTTGAGCATTTCCATACAATCCCCATAGATATTACCGTTCAACTGGTTCATTTGTTTCCATCTGCTAAATGGAAAAGCAGATTTCCTACAAATGACTGTTCAAATGCATGCCAACTTTCTGTCCATGATGGAATGAGTTCAAATATAAGCTCCCTAACTTGCAAGGCACTTTTTGAGCTAGAGGCATATGGAATGATCATTTTATGGAATTTGAGATTTGCGCTGCAAGACACAACGAAATGGCTTCAGGAAAAAGAAAAAGAGGGGGATGGGTGGTGGAGTTTTCAATAATGAATCAGGAAATAGTGCTGCGCAGTAAGTATATCATTTCAGAATAAACTGAGCAAAATAGTCACATTGCAGGATGTGGAGTGTGAAAGAGGCTTACAGCAAGTTACTTCAAAATAACATCTTGCAGCTTTTTTTTTTTGTCTAATACTAAAGTAAACCTTCTGTGGTACTCTCTCCATGACTAAACTTCTGTCTAATATAACAAAAATTTTTCGACTTGAATAACTCCAGTTTGGTCTGAGCTATCATATTTTTTACTATGCTTTTATCTGTAAGATGTGACAAACACTGGCAGTACCCTTCATTTAAAAGTATAACCTGCTATAAGAAAGAAGAAGAATGAATAATTATGGCTTAATCTTTTCAAATAGAACTATTCATATCATCTGGGGCAAGTCCTAGATTCTGTCATATCGCCATATATATTGTAAACTGGAAAAACATTGTATTCTCATTATTTCCGAATGTTATGTAGCTTCATCATCAGTACCACTGAAGGAGACGGAGCTGATGGAGTAACAGAGGTGGAGAGGCAATATAAATTATTTACACCATTCACCACTTTTATGGTAAGAAATACATTAATGGTTTAAAAAGAACATTTGATTGCTGTGCATTGCAGGTTCGTCATTAGTCTGAAAGGCTGGTCAGTTTTCTTTGGTACATTCAACCACATTGTCAAATTTCAATGTGGTTGACCTGAACTTTGCATCATGATGCCTTTAGACGCGTGATTGAAATTATCTTAAGTACAGGTTTAAAATTAGGAAAACAATTACAGGTTAAACATGTAGCAAAGTATCATACCGGTTCTTCATTTCAAATACTCTAAAAATATAATAATATTCTGTCTCCCCAGACCTTCTTCACTGTACCTCCAAAATTTGCGAGACAGTATAGATGGAATCAGTGATTCTACATCTAATTCCACATGCTGTGTTCTTGCTGTCGTCATCGACTTTGTCGTTGAGTGAAGAGGTCCGTACTTCTGCGGTCTGCAGAGATGCTGCACTGAAAAGAAAGGTCAAAACACATTCAGAGGTAACCTGGTGAGGAGGCTGATAAACTCAGCAGTCATAAGTACCAAGGGGGAGGAGATTGATCATATGTCAGTGGTGATCACAGGTGTGACCCCGTGGATGAGTAGTGTGGGGCCCAGGTTCTGGGTCAGCAGCTCCAGGTGGTGTAAGTAGGTGGTGTAACGGCGGGTGTCAGCTGGGGGACGCGGCAAGTACAAGAAACGTACAGCAGGGGCAGGTTGTGCAGAGTCCAGGATCAGCTTATTGACAGCTAACAGGTAGTCATCTGACAGGCGAGTGGTGTTGCTAGGAAAACTATTAACAAAATCTTCATCATCTTCTTCCTTATCTGCTCTCAGCATCTTCTCTTCTGTAGTATTACTAGGAGATTCTGAAGACTGCTTTTTGCCCCACTCACATTGCCGCTGCCAGTGAAGGGCAACCTGCTGGTCCCAGGACACGGGGTAGACATGAGCTTTAATTCTCAACTCTTTCAACAGCTGACCCAGCTTCTCCTCAGAACCTCTCACACTCCGTCCTCCCTCTACACACAGGAAAAGACGGAGGGTAACTTTGCGCCAGGCTCTCACCATGTTGAGGATACATGCAAGCTGTAAAAGGAACAGAGAGCAGGTATCCACATAACTACTGCTGTCTGGACGCAGAAGGTTAACCGGCCAGACGTCAACAAACACAGCGCCTTTTCCAGGAGAGGAGGAAGTTGGCGAGAGCACATGGGCTCTATCAAAGTTGTTGAAGTATCGTGCAAGTACAACATTTTTTAGCATCTTCATGGCATCAGCAATGATTGCTACATATTCCTGGCTTCCTAAGCTCTTCCCGTCTCCAGATTCACCATAATCCTGTCTGTCATAGGACCCTCGAAGGGAGGCAAAGTGGAAAAGAGGGCCTTGTTGCTCAAGCTCCTGCAAGGGGCCTGAGGGATCGGTGCAATGAGTGGTAGTCAGGGACGGATCAATCAGCATATCCTTTGGGAGACAGTCATCATAGAAACCAAGGACAAGGGTGTTAGGACGCATACCACCTGGAGAAAGAGGAATGAGGAGAAAACAAAGATGAGGGTAATAATAACACTACCATCTGATCAAACATGTTTCTTTGTGATTATCATCATTTTCTAGAGTTGACAAATGAAGGGCTGAGGTAGAGAATGAGTAAGTAAGTGAAAAAGGAGACAGGTGTTAACTAGTCAAATGTCGAAGTAACATTAAGATGTGCGAAAGGACTTACAAAAGGGAAGAGTAGTGAGGTAGATTAAAGAAAGACCAGAATGACAACTCTCAAGATCACAGAAAGAAAGCCAAAGACAAGGAAAAGACAGTAAAATCAGTAAAAGTTAGATCTCTTAAGTTGGTAGTTTAGTGTCACTGAAGAGAAGAGTATGCAAAGAGTGTGTGATATGTTTCGTCTACAACTTACTTTTTCAAACTAAGGTACGGATACCCCAGGGTAATTGGCTGTATGGGGGGATGTGAAATTAATCTGTTATATTAGACTTTATTATTATTCGGTGGTCAAGTGTATGCAAGCACACAGGAGGGCCTTTTGGGGGAAGGGTATGTCATGAAAAAGCCAGTATGCATAAGATGGATGTCCTGTATGAGAAGGGACAAGGTCCCCCCCACGTGCTGAAAGACTGAGGGTTCCATTGGAGTGTGTAAGACTCAGTTAAAAACATTCTATGACACTGTGGTAGGATCAGAAGTTATCAAACTTTACGTTCATATTTCTATTCAAGTTTTTCGTTATATTTGCTAAATTTAAGTTGTTTTTTATTTGTATCGAGCACAGGTAATGATTGGGCCGGTGCATGTTCACCATCTTACTACTATCACTGTCAAGAAATTTGTGACAACGCCCCAAACCTTTGTGAGCTGACCCAGAGCTAGTTATTGCGGACCACAGTGCAGAAAATTTGCCCAGTGGGAGTTGGCTGGGGCTGAGGAGATCCATTCATATCATCCTTTGTCGAGTTGAATCCCTCGGGCGGAAACCCAATCAGTATACCTTTCAGATGCATGAGTCGGGTCTCATCAGGTCAGATGTGGGGATGAATTATTTTTTGGCTAAGAAATAGTATGGTTTTCTATTTGCCGAAATTTGGGTTGACAATTGCACCAGTGGTTTTCTCTCCTCTCACAGGAAGGACAGAAGGTGTAGACAACATTCTGACCAAGTCCCTTGGAAGTGGTGAGTTCCACTTAGGGGGTCACTAAGTTTTTGGCGAATATAGAAGCGTATGGAGTTAAATTCCTGCCAAAAGTCCGCACACGCACCATGATTTGCGTGCACGAAACACGATTCACGAGTAAAGAGCGTGATCCGTGAGCAAACACAGTGTGAGCCACGATCAGATTGTGATTCGCAAGCACGAAACACAATTTGCAAGAAAAGTACGGGATTCGCGAGTAAAGATGCTGCAGTTGTCTGAAGCATTTTTTGTGTTTGCAAAACGGAATAATTAGTTTATCATTCATGTCTTTGCTCGCGAATCACACTGTCTTTGCTCGCAAATTATGTTTTTTTGCTCGCGAATTATGTTTTTTTGCTCGCGAATTACACTCCCCTTGAGGATCACGCAGATGTTTGTTCGCAAATCGAGTTTTGTGCACGCAAATCCAATTGCGTTTGTGTGGGTAATTTTGGCAGGAATTTAACCTCCATAGAGACATAACATGACAACCTCCATGGAAGAGAACCTGCTCTGTCTGGACAGGTATTGTTTTTTATACAAGCTACTGTTATAAAAATGATTCTTATTTTTAGCTAATAATACACAAAAACAAAGTTATGAATATTTTATTCTATTTATTCAAAGTAATACCCCTAAATTTTCCCACACTGCACCTTGAAGGATGCTACTCCACACTTTATTGCAGCGTCTAAGGGCATAGGAACTGTATCTGAGACTGCAGGCCTCTCAGTAAAAATATTCAGCATGCATGATAAAATTGACGCCCCAACACTTGAACTCTAGTCTGACTGAGACAACACAAACACTAAAGTTTTCCCATTATTGCTTGAGTGTTAAAACAAACTCAGATTTACAGACAGTGTCAAATGCATCAAATGGCCGCTTACACAAAATAATATTCTAAGAAAATGGGGCACGCCGTTTGTAGAATTATCCAACCACTGTTACTTCAGAACAACTCATTTTAATTAAGTACAAAATGTCATCCCTTAAGGCAAACTAATTAGTTTGGTGTCTATTGGAGTGTACAATAACAAATTTGCAGCAAAATGCTCTCTTGCCACCTCATTTCTAAATGCAATGCATGTTAAATTGGCAAAGTAATAGTTCTGAAAGAATTTGAAAAACGAAATAAATTATAATTTATAGGTTATTCTGTGTCACATAATCACATATGTAAATTGAAAACTATATGTATGTTTACTGTCTATGCGAAAGAATTCCAAACAGAAAAACATATGGTGAGGAGTCCTTGGGTACTAATGAGGATGTAAACTCTATGATACCCTCTACATTGTACATTATAGATACAATCTACATTTTAGAGAGTATCGGGGGATCAGTCGAGAACCCCCTTGACTGTTAAATGCTTGGTAACCACTGGTCTACGATGATATCATAATGGTTCTTCAAAAAAAATGGGTGATCTGACATCACGATGATGTCAATAATACAAGGGTTCATTGAATCATTTTGCTAACTAGGATAGACTACTGCATGGTTGCATTGAGAGTGCTTGCAGCATGGTTTAGGTGGGCGTTCATGGTTACCACAACAGACACCACAAGTTAAGATGACATGACTGTAAACTGAGTTACAGACAGTATCAGGAAATAATACATTTTAAAAAAAAACCACCAGCCTCAACATTCACATCATTAGATAAAGTAGAAATAAACAGATCATCCTAGCTTATATGTTGGACCTTGGGATTCAAACAAGCAGATTTTACACACCAGCCATTTAAGACAACTCAACGAAAAAATTTAACTTCTTACTATAAACAGCATACCTTATGATGTGGCTCTTACCTGAAAACTCAATTTAAAGTAACTAAACACAATTAACATTTTTGGTGAATGTCGCACGACCCTACAGTTTGCCCAAATATTAGTTTAGATCTTCATCCCCTGTAGTGGTTATGATGGACCAGTAATGATCACTCATCTGGATGTCTAATTAGTCCTGTTGCAACACGTTTGCAGGTTTGTCAAAGCTCATCATCATCAATATGTTGACCTTATTCCCCCTTTCTCGCCTAAGGGAAGTGGGGCAGCCGCAGGCGTATTATCTACAGAGGTTGAAATACATTTTTTGTTACTTGATGGAAAGCACATAGACATAGCAAACGTGGGAAAATACAAAAATGTAATTTAAATAAAAAATATATTGTATATCCAAGGACACAGTTGCCCCTCCTACCAGAATAACCCGCAATGTATTCCTGATGCGAGTTGGCGACAAAACCCATCATAGGTGAATGGTAGGCAAACTGATGTGACAAATGTGCTTGAAAAAGTGAAAATAAACTGGAGAAACCAATTATGAGAGGCACAACTCCATTCAATCTCTTGAATTTGGTCCAGTGTATTTTGAGGAGATGTGGATAGCCTATACCACACAGCAAAAAGAGGATAAAGGATTGCGCTTTGAGCACCATTTAGTGGGTGTGATGAAAGCGTGAATAAATGTTTGAGCAAAATAGAAGGAAAATGACAGGAGGATACTAGCAATATCTTACATAGATGTACGAAAGGACTAACCCAGCGCTTATCACATCAGTACAAGATATAGCCTTCATTTCTCTGGTAAGCCTAGAGTAAGGTATGGTGCAATTACTGCAATGTGAGGAATATAGAGAGCAATAGTGACCTAAAATACCTACATCAAGTTTAAGCATTGTTGCCGCTCATTTCCTTCAAACAAAAACATTTTTGACAATATGATGGAAGCACGTAAATACTTAACACACTTTAACTACTTCTAAGAGACAAAATCTCAAATCACAAAGTCAGCAGCTGTGGTATGAAATACCAATGGGGGCCCATTTTGTACTGGTGATACTGACCTAGTCCAGAGATGAAGAGAAGATGTTGGACCCCATGACGCACAGAATCAGCTAATGTCAAGTTGACAAAAGCTTTAATGTTTAAATGGTCCACCAGAGACAGCCAGGAGTCATACTGGGACTGCAGAGGGTCAGATGGCATAGTATCTGGAAGGGTAGAAGACGGAATATTGGTACGATGTGAGAAATATTGCTGGCAATACACCACAAGTACATCAGGATTCTGATAAGGTAAGAGAAAGAGAAAGCCAAGAACAATTGATATATCAGTCAAAGCAGAAGTCAGTATGACAGAACTGGAATTACAGATTTGAGACAAGATGCGTGCGCGTGTGGTAGCGGGCACAGAAAGAAAAATGCACAAATGACAGCAGTGACAAATTTGAAACTGTGAAAAAGATACAGCGAGGGGCACAAGAAGGCAGGCAGGCAATCACTCATAAGAAAAGGCATCTATATGTATGTAGGAGGCAATCCGGAAATACACACATATGCAAGCTTCAGATATAACTTCTGTAGTAGCTTACGATCTGTTAAACCTCTTCATACTCAAGGCATTCAGCATTAACTCGCACAACTGCTTAATAAGTGAAAACACAATTGGCCAGACTTAAAATATATTAGGAGGGTGATATGGAAGAAGCAGAGTCCTCAGCAACAAACTCCTCTTGAATGTAATTATGTGAATGAATGACTTATATGTCATATATTTCAAGACAAAATGCCTCGTCGCTGCATTAAAGAGAGAAGGGCAATGCAGTGGGGTAACTGAACATATCCTTTTTTCAGTTACTCACGGGATTAGGATTCAGATGATTCATTTCAGGAAATACACATGAAACCTATGTCAAAATCCTAATAAAGACAATGAAAATCAATGGCCCTGCTCCTTTAGATGCTGTTAATGTGTGCCTCTGCAGAGAGGATGGGAGACGCCTATGCTGCATTATGTAAGATTACTTGATTCGAAACAGAAACAGCTATAGCTGTCATGGATGGAGGTCTATTATGTTCACTGTGAAAAAGGGGGGCATTGTGCCAACACATATTCTTACGTGTTTTGAAAAGACCACTCAGTTATTTTTAGTTGGCCCGTGATAAAAAGGGAAAAACATACAAAAGAAACAAAGCAACATTTCCAATTTTACATTTTGTCGGTTATAATCAGTGTGAAAAATGACTCAACAATAATGTTGGCAGTAAAATAGCAAAAACTTTTAAATGTGACAATGATGTTAGATGTCAGAATAATATTGTAGCACCAGCCCCAATTAGTTTTACTCCCAATTAATAGTCAGCAAATCACTGTGTTGTTTAGAATGGTGCAGGAATAAACAGTCAAGCACTCCTCCTAGGTATTCTAGAAAGTGTGTTTAACAAACTCTGAGTTTAACCTTGAGCTCTTGGCTATTTAACCTTGACATTGGAAACTTACTTTCGGCTCCAGAATAGGTGATCTGAGTTGTCAACTCAGATCAACAAAGCAGAGTGTTATCTCTGAGTAAACTCAAGCACAAGGACTGTCAAAATCAATCACCAATGGAGCTCCGAAACTGTCATTCAACATGGCAACCGGTGAAACACTATGGTTGCAATGCTTTCAATGTGCTCTTATTTAGAAAAAAAAAGAGCAATGCTGCCTCAGCAGTGAAGAGGATCAAACTGGTGTGGGAGAAAATTGCAATCTGAGTGAATGTGGTCATTAGTTTGATTACACTTGCTATGAATTTTATAAGTGAAAAGACAGTGGAATGATATTGAACAAAATTTAATTTCCATATATTGGCACAAAGCGCACGTGAAAGCAGCTATAAAAAACACAAAATATATAATTAATGATAGATTAGCCTAGAATTCGCTGGATTAATTATATATTGCATCTGGGGAGGATGGGGAAAAGACGAATCTTTAATATCTTGCATGCAGGCTGGTAACCCCAAGAAAATTAATGGAAGGCAGGTAGGTTGATGATTATACATCACTTTCGTTTTAACAATATTTGACATATTAAGAAAAGCAAATATAATTAAGTGACTAATCCAGTAGCTTTTTAAACTGTATATGAAACGATATTATAGTAGTACTATAAACATTTTTCTCATTTTAAAAGAAAAAAAAAAAGAAAAGAAAAATACACAAACAAAAACAGAATACAAAATGACTTTGCTCGGATGAGAGAGAAGTCCACGGTGTGTGATATTGGAGAGATACAGATTGTGAATATTATTCCTTTAGATACATGACGGAATGTGGAGAGAAACAGTATTTGTTGATATTGGTGTAAATATGAAAGCACATCCAATCTGGGTCTCAGAGTCCTCTCCTGACGGAAAACTATTAATGTGGCGAATGACAGACGACACTTCATGTCTGACTGCTCTTATTCAGCCTAAAAAGGTAGAGGAGTCAGGACTTAACTCAGGGTTTGTTGAAGAAAATCTGCCAGCGAGCTGGTTAGGTTCACAGAGTAAGTTGCCATGAACCCTGCCTTCTGGAATTGAAAACCCATCTCAGGGTTAACAAACTCAGAGTTTCTTCTTAGACCGCTTTCTGGAATACTCCTCTGATAATGAATGAAATTTTTTCTCTGTATTTGACCCATGCCTGAGGAAACAGTGGGCAGCCCCTTTGCAGCGCCCTGGGAGCTAGGGTTTCAAGGTCTTGCTCAAGGACCCTAAGAAAAGTACTCCCTGGTGGGACTCAAACCGGCTACCTTCCAATCTTCTGATTAGGAGACAACCGCTCTACCCAATGGGCTACAGCCTCTATTTTTATGTAGTTGCCAAGCCATATACCATAAAGGGGCTAAATAAGGATTAAGCAATAGGTGTCTTTATAATTTATTCCTGTTAAAAGAAAATTTGCTTATTATAAATCCAAATTATGTTTTTGTGGGTATTTGATATAGTGTTGATTTAGCTGCATCACCACATGGTGGGCCAGCATCCATGTTTAAGTGCCTTTGAACATTTTGGGGCTCATATGGAGCGAGAAATTATGTATAACAACCATCGTGTGGACATACGTATTTTAGAGGGAGAGGAAGAATGTGTGATTAAAAAAAATTGACATACATGTACACAAAACATTGGGTACGTTTCTATAAGCAGAGAGAATTTTATTGTTCTTACTAAGATCTCCAAGTTGGACATGCCCCAGCACGTAGAGGCCGCTTTTCTTGATGTCATTGATAAAAGTGATCAGGCCCACACTGCTGCGAGGGTTGGAAACCATTAGCAATACCTGAGGCCTCCAGAACTTGACGTGGTCCTTCCTTACATCCAGCATCAGCAAGTACTTACGTACCTATAAGAATTGGAGATAATTGAGGTTAGGGTTGTTATTAGGAGGTGTGTGTGTATACATTATCTTTGCCTATGAGGTAAAGCTCTCGTTTGTATTTGTTGTACTTGAAGGATTTCTTTTCAAGACACTTAAACTGAATGTGAGAAGGAGTGGGTCTGAATAGACAGGTTTGAGAACATCGAGAGGACACAATTTTTCATCATTTCCCTTGATTGCACATAAACCACCTGAGAGATTTTTCATTTTAAAAGAAGAATCCATTACATTTTGGGGTGGATCAGGATAAAGTGTCAAGATTTTTTTTTGGAGGGGATGGAGGGGATCTATATCACCGAAGAAAATCATTAAATTTTGGAGTCAGTTCCTGAGAAAACTGAAATTTGAAAAAATAAAACTAAATCTAAATGAAAAAATAAATAGCTATCACACTAATAATGATTCCAATGTTATTGTAATTTTTAGGAGTACGTATAGTGGTCAAGGAGTCAAATCATCATGGGACAATTGCTTTTGTTAAGCGATTTAGGTGTAATGATGTAATGGGGAAACAGCGCTGCCTTGATGGAGATTTGCGCTCTGAGTGCTGTCTAGTTCATTTATTTACTACCCCATTGGACCCAAACAACATTCAAGCAGCCTTGTGCATGAGGAGTTTCCCTAAAACAGAGATGTCTCTGCAGTCTGAGTATTAAAGTTCAATTTAATCACAGAAAAACCCCACTCCCTTGAATACATTTCTGAAGATTTCTCAGACACATGGTTGCAAAACTTAGAAGACAAATTTTCCGCATTGGTTCTTTTTTCCTTTTTTTTTTTTTTAGACTATATGCTTTTTAAAGCCTATGGTTTTTATATGTTAAATTCTAAATGCCGCGGTACTCTAATAGGAAAGTAGGAATTTGCCATATATACATTTCAAAATTTTCAAAGTGTTTATAATGTCTATTTAATGTTTCGCTTTTCCTCCATTACTGAGGATGCGTGTAGAATGAGAAGTAACTTTAATGGATAATCAGTGTATTACAATTTCATATGTTTATGCAATAGCCTTTAATAAAACAAATATTTAATAATTTGTTTCTCCGTAGGGAAAATAAATTAACAGCTTTAAAACAACATTGTTATTGAGCTAATATTATGTCGAGAGAGAAATGCAGGTGCTCTCTACAAGCTATGAATTTGCTTTTTATTAAAATCTTCCTCTTCCTTTCCTCAACCAATCTTACCTTCTTTCCTCATCAGTAATTAGGTCTTGTTTTTACTCGTTATCCCCCCTCATTTACTTGATTAATTTAACCCGATCACTCCTTATTAAAGATAACATTCCCTCTCACAACCCTTGTCAAGTTTGCATAGCGTTGCAGCATTTGTTTAAGATGGTCTTAAATAATTTGAGTTTTCAAATTTTAATTTGATTTAAATTTTTCATTTATACTGAATAGCATGTGTCTTTTTTTTTAGTTTAAAAAAAAAGTTTGTTGTGTATATTTAATGCATAATATAAATGTATACTCTTTACCGTGTCTTTAACATTCTTCATTAACAGCTTAATTGTGCTTTTAGAGCTCTGATACTTAGCTCCGCGCATGAAAACCTATTTTTATAGTTAAATTTGGACAAGTTGGGTTGCCTTGGTTGCACGCTATTCTATTTAATTTTGTGGACAGGGAAATTATCTTTAATCCCACTTTTTAAAAATGGAGTGTTCTACTTATGAAGCACAATTCTTTGCCTTACTTGGAGAGTTTACTCCACGATTTTGCAAAGGAAGCTCAAACCAATCATCCAACCTCACTTTCAGAAGGAACAAAGCAGATTCGGTCTTGGTTGTGGTCATGGCATGGAATTTCTTGCATCCAAAGTAAATGTGTTTTGTAGATATGCAGAAAGCTAATGACCAAGAACCCCTGTGAGTCCTGTTGAGGGGTACTGCAAGAGTATGGGGTACCAGGGCCATTGCAGAGTTGTATACGTTTTCAGTGAGTGTGGTACTCAGCCAAGGTTGCCCTGTGTCTCCGATTCCATTCTTGATATTCATTGAAAGGATCACTTAACAGTTGAGCTAGGGATTGTGTCCAGTTTGAGGAGCTTAGAATTGAATCTCAGCTATTTAATAATAATAATACATTTAATTTATAATGCACCTTAAATTTGGATCAAATCTCAAAGTGCTACAAAGTAAAAGCAGATAAAAGCATCAATAAAAAAAAATAAAATAATAATCATATAAAAGCCTGACCAAAAAGCAGCAATGTTAATTAAAGTTATAGGTTCTGCTAAAAATTAAAGTTTTAAGTCCTTTTTTAAATGTGTCAGTCGTCTGTGGAGCCCTCAGATGGTCAGGGAGGGCATTCCACAGACGAGGGGCAGCAGAACAGAAGGCCCGATCACCCATGGTGCTGAGATTAGTCCGGGGTAGGAGGAGGCGGTATAAGTGGGTAGAACGGAGGGATCATGTTGAGGTCAGTGGGGTGAGTAGTTCTTTTAGGTAGGGGGTTGCGTTACCATGGATGCACTGGTGAGTGAGGAGAGAGACCTTATAATCAATCCTGGTGGAGATGGGAAGCCAATTAAGGGAATGAAGAACAGGACTGATGTGTTCGTGTTTACGCACTCTCATCAGGATCCTTGCAGCACTGTTTTGAACATATTGTAGTCTTTGAAGACTTTTATCAGGGATCCCGATGAGAAGTGCGTTACAGTAATCCAGTCTAGAGGAGACAAACGCGTGGACCAGCTTTCAGCATCACTCAAGGTGAGTGAAGAACGGAGTTTGGAAATATTTCTGATATGGTGAACGGAGATCTTGCAGATGTGTTTGATGTGGGATTCAAAAGTGAGTTGAGGGTCAAATCTTACACCGAGGTTGGTGACTGATGAAGAGAGGGGAATGTCATGACCAGAGAAGGTAATATTGGTTATGGAGGAAGACTGGGTCTGATGTGGGGTGCCAATTAAAATTGCTTCGGTTTTAGAGCTGTTCAACTGGAGAAAGTTGTTTTTCATCCACACCTTTATCTCCTCGAGACAAGCGTGGAGAGCTGACAGGGGAGATAATGATGACGATGAGGATGGGGAGGCAGCGGAGGCATGCGGAAGAACATGTGTCTGTTTTTATGTAGATTTGCGTGTCATCAGCGTAACAATAGAATGAGAGTCCATATCGACTGATGACATGGCCAAGGGGGAGCATGTATAGTATGAAGAGAATGGGGCCAAGGACTGATCCCTGGGGGACCCCACAGGTGACGGTGTGTGTCCGGGACCTTGAACTTCCAAGGGAAACGTATTCTGTTCTGTCAGTGAGGTAGGATTGAAACAAATTTAGGGCGGTGGCAGTGAGTCCAGTGGTGTGAAGTAGGCGTTGTAGGAGTATTCCATGGTCAACTGTGTCGAAAGCAGCAGACAAATCAAGGAGAATCAGGAGGGAAGGCGAAACCAGCATCTGCTGCCATCCGTAGGTCATTTGTGACTCTAAGCAGAGCTGTTTCTGTGCTGTGGGCGGAGCAGAAACCAGACTGAAAGGTTTCAAAGAGGTTGTTGTATTTGAGGTGGTCCTGGAGGTGGGCAGCAACTACTTTTTGGAGAGGAATGGGAGTTTAGAAATGGGCCTGTAATTAGCAAAAAGTTCTGGATCGAGAGTGGGTTTTTTGAGGAGTGGTCTGATTATGGCGGCTTTTAGGGCAGATGGAACAAAGCCGGCCTGGAGGGATTGATTTATTACAGTGGTTTACACTAGGGCTGTAGGAAAGGGGTCGAGGGCACAGGGGATGGGCTTCATCGTCCTGATGATAACCTCAACCTCTTGCTGTGAGATTTCTGGGAAGTGCTTTAGAGGCTGGGAGATCTCAAACTGTGAGTAAGTAGACTGGATAGGATTGAGTCAATTTTTGATCTGAAGAAAGCCATGAATTTATTACAGTGCTCTTCTGTAATTTCTGTAAGTGGGGGACTTTGTGGTTTAAGAAGATGATTGATAGCGGAAAACAGCTGCTTAGAATTTCAAGGACTGGTTTTGATGATGTTGGAGTAGAACAGTGACCAAGCCTCTCTAAGGGACTGTGAGTAGGCCTTTTGGTGTTCCCGAAAGGCTAGCTTGTGGACAGTGAGACCTGAAGCCTTGTAACGCCGCTCAAGGACACGCACAGCTGCCTTCATTTCCCGTAGCTCGCTGGTGAACCAGGCGGCTAAGCGGGAGTATTTGTAGAAGATATGGTTCCGTTAGCTTCATCAGTCTCTGATCTCTAAAGCCGCTAGCATGAGAGTCATGATCTCAAAATCTGAGGCCTTGGTTCTATGCCAGAAAACTTTGGACTACCCCTTTCTGGGTTGGGGAGATCTTAAAGTATCTTAAGAGATGGACAAGCAGTTCTAAGCGCTGCGTCAGTTTGTTATGGAGAACAGATAGCTGAGTGGTAAAGCTCTAAATTTAACAGTCAATCTACCTTCCAACCCTGGCCTATCGTAATGAGCTCTGGATATGGATCAAAAGAATGAGGTCAAGGATACAAGCAGCTGGAATAATCTTCCTTCGTAGAGTGACTTGCTCTCAGCTTCAGCGAAAAGATGACGAACTCAGACATCTGGAGCGAGCTCAGAATGGAGCCGCTGTACCTTTGTGTCAAAAGCAGCCAGTAGAGGTGGCTCTTGCCTTGGAATGCCTCGAGATCCCCTGGTATGAGCTGGAGAGTGGGGATGGGGAGAGGGAAATCTGCAAAACCCTTCTTGCCCTGTTGCCTGTTGTTTAATTGTATGCAAAAAGGATGACTGCACAATGTCAGGCACTTGGTGTTACTGTTGGTTGATCAGTTTTAGTGTTAGGTTGCAAATTAGATATCTTTTAAACCAGCAATCCTTAAGGATTATGAGAAGGGGTGTATTATAATAATAATATTTTTTTAAATTTATTTATCATGTTACAAAGTTCATACATACAGTACAACTTTGGGAAATTTATCTCTGCATTTAACCCATTCCTGTGAAGTGGCCGTGGAGCTGAGGTTTCCGGCTTTTGCTCAAGGACCCACGGCATCAGGGGCTGGCTCGAACCCTGGTCTGCGCTACCCACTGAGCTAAAGCCGCCCTATGGCGTATGAAGGGGTTTGTGTGTGTGTTAGTGTGTGTAAGCATGACTATTATGTATGTATAACAATATATCAATCGAACGGTTGTTTGTAAATGTGCACAAATCTTTGATCGCTAATGGGTTTAAACTTAAATGCTAGTGTGGCCAAGTATTAAATTGCATACCATATAACAAACAGCATTAGGATTCTGAAAGTGTGTTAATAACGTTGTATAGGTACCATTAAGGAAAGGTATCCAAGTGGAACCAAGTATTAGAGCTAAAACCACATTCTATGCACAATGATTAACACAGTTTATACCCTTATTGGAATTAATGACCATCATACTAGTGACTGTGACGACATCTCCAGCATTTTAAAGCCACTGCTTAGACTCTCTCATTTTGAAATCATCAGTAAAGTCTAATTCTCTGTTATTCTTTGGCACTCTTTTGTAGTCAGTGAGTAACACTATCAATCAAAACTGGGAGACAATAATATCAAACATAAGCCCAGGCTGTGATATTAAATAAGTTACCTTAACTGAAGTCAAGTGATCTCCTTACATTTGGACGGAGGAAAGTAAAGCACTAGCCAATTAAAAGAGTAGCTTTTTTTTTTGTTTTTTGTAAAGACATCACCAAAATAGATTTCATCACTTGACAATGACTATAAATATTTCAAAAATGATTTTCACTTGAAAAACCACTTTTAGAAGTTTTTGATAGATTTGAATTAAAAATTAAGCTTTTGGAAAACAAATTAAAAAAGGGCCGAGTTGCTACTCCACTTACAGAGTATCAACTCCCCATGACTGTTTTAGCAGTCCAGGTTTATCTCAGAGTCCTGATGCTATGTTCATGTTTTTCCATCTTCTCAACCATCAGATTATCATTGTTTCTGTCTCATCCATCACCTTCTTTTCCTCAATCACATATCCCTATCCCTGCAAATATTCAGTCTCAATCTTCCCCTTTGGTGATACTATCACTATTTCTTGCCTTTGTCAGTTTCTTCTTCCTAATTTTCCACTAAAAAATGTTGTCAGCTGCTTGTTACTTTCTATCTTTTTTTGTTGCAAACTTTCATGTCCCATCTTTGCTTCAATGTCACCCAGTTGGCATCTTGCCACACTGGCGTCTGTAGGGGTTGCAGAAATGGAAGATCAATGGATGCAAGAGATAAGTACATGCACACACTTTGGCACTGCCAGTTCTTTTTATTAGAGTGCGGTTATAAAGACACATTTGCAGGATGAGTTAAAATGTCTTAAGATACTAAATTATAGCCATGTAGCTGGGCAATGATAAAATGGGCATTATTAATTACATTAGTCTTTCAATGTAGAAAATGGACGAGAAATAAAACTTTTATTCGAAATATTATGTACCTATTTATAACTCTGGTAATGTTAGGGCCATGTTTACAAGAGGTATAAAGATAATGATCTATTCTATGTTTGCACATATTGAAAGATAAAAACCCAACAACTTTTATTTAGTTTGATATTTTTCCTGATACAGATACAGTAGGCTTTGTTGGGACACCTTAAGGATTTGTAAAATGCCAGAAATTACATAATTGGGGTATTTCGTCTCTATGGCGGTTGCCATGTTGTGCTGCTTTCTTAATACAGTAGCCTGGAAGCTCCAGAGAGGGCCTTTTGCATTTTTATGTTTAAGAGGCAGAAAGACGGTGAAGAAACGCTCTGTCAAAATAACAAAAATAATATTCAGCGTCAAGACGGCCTTGGATCAATAGAACTGATCCGTGGGTTGCTGCTGGGGCACAAGCCAAAGTCTGATCAACCTCATCGGGTCATCATGGTGAGGGTGTATGATATTCAAAAAGACCCGAAACACCCTAGGCAATATCAATAATGATGTGCCCCAATCAGCATCAGTAAGATGTATCTTAAACTACAACCTTCTGGAACACCAGTGACTACCAAGAGAGTGTGGTTGACGACCAAGAAGGTTTGTTGACTACTGGAAAGACAGCAAACCAGGACGGGTTGGCAGCCCTACCCTTAGTTCCTGCGAAGGAGAACCCAATAAAGCGACGCATGAAAGAATAGATAAATAACCCCAAGACGGACACGGACAGACATAAAAATATCGAGTGCATCTTTGGCAAAATATGTAAGAATCAGAGAAGCCTGAAAATCCATCAGTCAAAGATGAGAGCACCTTGATGCAGACTCCCAATCAGGTGAGAAAGAGGAGGACCAAAGTCAGGACTCACCCCACAGTAAAAATAACAGAGTGGCAAATATTTGTTGAGGATGTTGACCTCTTGTTAGAAACAATAGCCTAAGTAGATATCGAGAGGAGGCTGCAAACAATGACAGCATTAGTCATGACGGTAGCAGCTGAGAGGTTTGGCACAGAAGAAAAACTATCCAAATAGCCATATGCTTAGAACAACAGAGCCACCAAAATCCATATCATACTGAAAGAGTTGGGGTGCCCTAAATAAGCGATATAAGCCAGCAAACCAGGAGGAAAGGGGAACACTTGAAAAACAGCATGCCATTCTGAGGAATAGGATCAAAACCCTAAGAAGAGCAGAGTAACATCGGAGGCACAGAAGGGAAAGAGCACGGGAAAGGGCAGAATTCTTCAGCTATGCCTTTCAGTTCACAAAAAAGCTGTTGGGTCATAGAAAAGTGGAATTTGGTCATACACAAAGGACCGGATGGACCATCCTCTTTGAAGCACCTTCAGCGACCCAAACAGAGAAGTTGAACTGGAATATTGTAACACACTTATTGCCGAAGGAGGCGTTTGACTTACAAGAACCACTTTTAAATGAGATTCAAGAAGTAGTCGTGAAAGCGAGAGCGGGTTCAGATCCCAAGTGGCATGACTTACAACAGCTATAAATTTTTCCTTTGAGGATTTTTTGCAACCGCAGAAGAAGTCAAAGTCATCTGGAGGCAAATGTCCAAGTGCCCAAGCAATGGAGGCATACAAATGGAGTGTGGATTCACATCGACCAGTTCAGGATAATAATCCTGCTTGGTATTGAAGAAAAGATCGTTTTCAGCGTGGTGGCAAAGTGCCTAACCGAGTACTTCCTGGGGAGTAATTACACTGACCCTTCGAAGAGTGGCATTCCTAAGGTACCAGGCTGCTTGGAGCGTACAGGAGTTATCACACAGCTCCTGAGGGAGGCCAGAGAAACCAAGGGCAACCTAGTTGTGCTATGGCTGGACTTGTCTAATGTCTATGTGAAGAATTAAATTCATGCCAAAAGTCTGCAGACAAATGCAACACTCTTTGTACGCCAATCGTGTTTCCTGCACGAAAAATGGTTCACGATTAGTGAACAAAGAGTGCGATTTGCGAACAAAGTTTCATTCTCAAACAAAGGGTTGCGTTCACGTGAATTGGGCTGCTTTAATGTGTAGCCTTTTTGCAGAAATTTAACTCCATACCTATGGCTACATTCCCTACAAAGTATAGAGACTTATCTGCAAAGGCACCATGTTCCTGAATGCATCAGCTGATTCATCATGGAGAATTGCAACGAGTTCCATCAGAGAAAACAAACTAGTATGGACTGGAGGTCTGCATCATTAAGGCCTGCACTATTTATGTCATCCTGTTTGCTCTTGCATTTAAAATGTTGGTCAAATCTCCAGAGCCGCAGTGCCTGTAATTTGCAAAAACTTCTGGATCGTGAGTGGGTGGGACATCGACAAGTTGCCTGAGATTAAAACAATCCAGTAGTTGGAGAAATCTGGATGCAAAACGACAGGAGACAAGGGGAGTTGACGTGAATGTTCATATCTCCAAGTCCTATAATATTGGCAGAGGTTGTGCAAAAGGTTGAAAAAAGGTTGTACATCTCAGAGATGAAAGCTGGGTTTGGTTAGGGTGGTCGGTAGATTAGAAGTATGGTCATGGAGAAAGGGGGCTTACAATTAACTGCAAGGCATTCCAAAGAAGAGATCTCGGTCAAGGGCAGTGGAGACATTCAAAATAACTGCAGTAGATGACAGACAGACCACCACCCGTGCTGCAGGGTTTCTGGAGGTAACAGTAGCCGAAAAAAAATCGGGTTGTTTTCAGGTTTCTGTAAGGCATATCACGTCCAAACACTTGTTCAGAATGTGGTTGTGTATGAAACATGATTTATTTGTGACAGAGTGTGTATTAAAGAGTTCAATTTTAATACTAGATGGAGCAGTGAGTCTCCGTATCGGCCGAAGAAGACTGAAATCAACTCCACGTTTTCTAACCTGCTCACCGAGTAGCTTTATTAAGGAAACTCCAGTGCCACTAGTGGGAAGAGCAACAGCGGTCAGAATATGCGTCTGAGACGCGCCAATGCACAAATCAGACCAAAAGGACGGAATGGAGTT